>OY740806.1:35567315-36027701 GCA_963514005.1 Raja brachyura
GCTGTGTAATGGAAATGAGGTTGCCTTCCACTCCTGTGACCACTCGGTGGCTATCCAGTGTGCCTTTAATGGTAGATGGGAATTCAGAATTGCTCTCTAGTTGGTGAGAGGACAGTTTAGTTGCCTGATAACAGCCAGGAAGAAACTGTCCCTGAATCTGGAGGTGCGTGTTTTCACACTTCTGTACCTCTTGCCCGATGGGAGAGGGGAGAAGAGGGAGTGACTGGGGTGAGACTGGCAATACAACATCTGCAGTTCCTTGTGTCTACAAGCTTAGAGTTGAACGGGGTTTTCAGTGTGAGGGCAGCAAGCAGTTCCTGACCAGCATCAGAGAATAGCATAATGTTCATTTTAAATTGAAAGTTTAGTTTACAGATACAGTTCAGAAACAGGCCTTTCGGCCCACTGAGTCTGTGCCGACCAGCGATCCATGTACACTAGCACTATCCTACACACACTAGGGACAATTTACAATTAGCCTGCAAGCCTGCATGGGGAGAACGTACAAACTCCATACAGACAGCACCTGTAGTCAGGATCAAACCCGGGACTCTGGCGCCTTGAGGCAGCAGCTCTACCCGCTGTGCCACGCAACCCTAACGTTGATAGATCCATGCTGAGTAAATGTATTAAAACAAGTGGATGAAATGGAGCTGGATCTCACACCGGCCATGATCTCATCGAGGGCAGGACAGGCTTGGGAATGCTAGACAGCTTCCCGCTGGCATTGCACTCTGCAGGGCAGTGCAATAAAAAACTGAAGCAAGCAAGAACCAGGGGAACTGTTAATGATCTACGGCCTGAGCAGAAACTATGTTTTTGAACATCTGAACCTAGACACTCCCACACACTGAGCACAATTCATGAATAAAATCCCTAATGGAGTCATTACACATCCCCTCCTGCGGAGATCATTTGAAACACCTTGACCTTGGTGTCGGTAGAATATTGCCCTTGCCGTGTCAGTGTGACTGCATCACCCAGGGTCACAGTTGTCAGCTTGGATATTCAGGCTGCACTTGATATTTTATATATCACACCAAAAATGATTCTTCCCACACTCTGATCATGGAGTGTGTGTAATTATATCCCCTGGGCCATACTTCCTACGATAAGTCATGAGCAAGCCTGGCTTCCCCCTGTCATTAGCGCAGGCTGTGTAACTAAAGATACAGAGGGGATTGTCAGAGTGGCGACGGAGGCGTTGATGGGAATGTCACCGTCACTAGCGTTCGTTCCACCCAGTGTGAGACAGCCCCAGTCAGCCCAGAAACAAACGTCGCCCATTTTAGTCTTGGGTCGAGACCCTTCTTCTTGGTATGGACTTGGTGGGCCTGTTTCCACACAGCCTGTAAAGTCTATTCTTCACCCATGTCGCTGAAACAAACTGTGAATTTGTCACAGAGACTGGTGGGGAGACAACTGAAGAGGAAGGAGGATGAGACCGGCAGGGGGAGGGGATATTCCTGGTTAGGGGGGCCTGTGGCGAGAGATATGTCACTTCTGAGTGACACATTGAGCTATAAATAATGTGTGGTGCAAGGCAACAATAATGAATAGCCAGCCCATGGGTTGATTGCCGGTTTGACATAATCGAGCAGTTTCTATTTTGAAGGAGCCGCTGCCCGCTGTTTAATCCAAAATTATAATTAAATGCATTTATCCCTTTAGGAAGAAAGCTCCCAGTACCTCCGGCAGCAGCGAGTCCCCAACTGAATGCCTGACCTCCTGATTAAATATTACTGATTGTACGTCTGGTTGTCAGCTTCCCCTCAGCTAACAATGAACCATTTTCACACTTACCCTTCCACATATCTCTGGTCTCCCTCTCCCCCGACTCTCAGTCTGAAGAAGGGTCTCGACACGAAACTTCACCCATTCCTTCTCTCCAGAGAGATGCTGCCTGTCCAGCATTTTGTGTCTATCTTCGCTGTAAACCAGCATCTGCAGTTCCTCCCTGCACCCCTTGAGTTTGCCGTCATTACAGATGAGATCTTTAAGTTGGATGAAGAAAGTACCTCGGTTCTGGGAACACATTTCCCATTGGATGCCCCCTGTTCCCATCTGAAAGATGTCCCCATCTCTCCCCTAATGGAGACACAAGGAGAAATCTGTTTTGGTTGTATGTGTCAAATCTGCATGAAACAATCGGTCACCAATTGTCTTCAGTGAATTCAATGTTGACCTTTGAAGAAGCTGGGAGCAGTGCAGTCTCCAGCTGTTAGTCTTAAACTGGTATAACATCACAACCAAAAGAAAATGTCATTGCCATGCTAGCTGTTACTAGGGCACATTATCCCAGGCACAGTCTGACTGGAGGCCTGTGACTAGCGGTGTGCCCATTTATGGTTTAGATCAGTACTTCTTAAACTGGTGACTGGTTCAGAATGTAATTATTTTGGGATGAATGAAACTAGAGGGTGAATGACTTAATTTATTCTGATATTTATATATATTTTCCTATACTTAAAAAAGGCATTGCCATTAAAGTGGTTAGTAAGCTGTTATTGCCCAGTGTTTAGACGCTGGAATGGTTTTTATCATTCCAACTCCAGTGGTAATTAAACTTTTATTTTTCACTCCTAGGTTTCTTAACATATTTTTCGGATGTTCAGAAAGTTGAATAAAATAAACATTTAAGTAATGAGTTAATTGATGTTTTTTGCTCACGTGACAAAATAAATGATATATAAAATGATACACAAGGGAGAATAAGACGGAAATTACCAAAAATCATAAGAAAATTTAGTCGAGGGTGAATGAAATTTTATGATACAGACTCAAGAGTGAATGACACTGAAATAGTTTAAGAAGCACTGGTTTATATAAACGATTTGGATGAGAACATACAAAGGCTTGATTCGTAAGTTCACAGGTGTCGTATTGTAGACAGTGAAGATGGTTGTCAAACATTACAGCAGCCCCTTGATCAGCTGGGCAAGTGGACTGAGGAATAGCTGATGGAGCTTAATGTGGATAAGTGCAAGTCGTTGCACTCTGGCAAGACAAACCAGGGCCTTGCAGAGTGTTGTAGGGCAGAGGGATCTAGGAGTACAGGTAGACAAAAATGCTGGAGAAACACGGGGGGTGAGGCAGCATCTATGGAGAGAAGGAATTGATTATGTTGCGAGTGAACCGAAACCGCCAATTCCTTCTCTCCATAGATGCTGCCTCACCCGCTGAGTTTCTCCAGCATTTTTTGTCTACCTTCGATATTTCCAGCATCTGCAGTTCTTTCTTAAACATAGGAATACAGGTGGATAGATCGAATCGGCCTGTACTGACCTGTCTGGATCAAACCCAGGTCTCTGGTGCTGCATGCACTGTAAGGCAGCAACTCTACCGCTGCGCCACCGTGGCTGGTCGGTGGAAGAGCGGAATGGAAGGAGATGCTAGTCTGGTGAGATGATTCAAGCAGGTTCTACAGAACAGGAACACAAGCCGCTGGCCTGAATGTGCCCACTTTGTCAACTCTGAAATTGTCTGAAATAGAGACTGAATTAGTAGATGCGTGAAAGGGTGGGGGCCGCCCGGGGCTGAGGGGAAATCTGGAGGAGCTGGTTGTGTGGACAAGCGGCAGGCCCGAAGGAGAATGTAGAAGGGTGTGGCCAAACAGACAACCACAGAGGGAGGTAGCCTGTTGGGAACACATTGAAGAGTTCTTTATGAGCCCTGCTACAGTATTTTAAAAATAAACTTTTGAATTTGATCCTTCATGTTAGCAACTGATGTAAGAAAAGCTTGCTATGCTGCACAGAACACAGACTCAATAAGGCAGATGAAAGCGTCCTGGCTCCTCAGATATTAATTGCCACCAGATGAAGCCATTCTGTTGGACAGTGTGATTACACAGGGACCTGAGTGACTCAGATAAAGATTCATCACCAGTTCACCTTGAAGCTTTGCTCCATGCCCAGCAACAGGGCTAACGCTGCTTCCCTTTGTGAGTGGATGTGGAGTATTTGGGAATGTTAAGGGTAACGTTACAATGGGGCGTTTAGCAACAACATTCAGAAGACGTGCACATGAAGACAGACACAAAGTGCTGGAGCAACTCAGCGGGACAGGCAGCATCTCTGGTAACGTTTTGGGTCGTGACCCTTCTTCAGACTGCAACCGAATCATCACCCATACCTTCTCTCCAGAGATGCTGCCTGTCCCACTGAGTTAGACGATAGACAATAGGTGCAGGAGTAGGCCATTCGGCCCTTCGAGCCAACACCGCCATTCAATGTGATCATGGCTGATCATCCCCAATCAGTACCCCGTTCCTGCCTTCTCCCCGTATCCCCTGACTCCGCTATCTTTAAGAGCCGTATCTAGCTCTCTCTTGAAAGCATCCAGAGAACCTGCCTCCACCACCCTCTGAGGCAAAGAATTCCACAGACTCACCACTCTCTGCGAGAAAATGTCTTTCCTCGTCTCCGTTCTAAATGGCTTACTCCTTATTCTTAAATTACTCCAACATTTGTGTCTATCTTCGGATAAACAGCATCTGCAGTTCCTTTGCATCCGTTCAGAAGATGAGGTTCACACTATGGTTACAGAAGCTTCCTGTTGCCAACAAAGGCCAGGAATTCACTGCCCTGGGTCGTGTTGGCAGAGGGGAGCATTCTCATGCTTATTTGATTGTGTGTTCAGTAAATCGTGCTGACATCCCGCGCTCGTAACAAGGAGTCTTGTATTGTCTGCGTTCTTTTTCTAACAAATGAGCAGGTCTTGCAGAGAATTCTCCAACATTTTGATGTGAGAATGTACTAAACATTTACAGCCCGCTTTGTTGAGAATTCCAGAGATTCCTAACCCCCTAAGAAACGTCTCCTCTGTTCTAAATAGTTCCTCCTTATCTGAGATGTCAACCCTGGTTCTCTATTCTCTAGACACAGGATATTGCTTTCACATTTCATTAAACTGAAGCTCTCTTGGAAGAAATTAATTGCAATATTATTTCAATGGGCAGTTTGAGGGGGGGGGGGTGGTTATAGAATGTGAATCTTCAAATATTTGTAAAGAAGCAGATAGATCCTTGATAAGCAAGGAAGTCAAATGTTATGAAGGACAGCCACACAAAGCTGGAGTAACTCAGCGGGACAGGCGACATCTCTGGAGAGAAGGAATGGGTGACGTTTCGGATTGAGACCCTTCAGACCTGAAACCAGAACGTTAGCCATTCCTTCTATCCAGAGATGCTGCCTGTCCCACTGAGTTACTCCAGCAATTCGGTGAAAACCAGCATCTGCACATGTTACCAGGGATAAGCAGGAATTGCAGAATTAATGTGCAATAGGTTAAACAATTATCTGGTTCAGATTCAAACTTTATTGTCATTGTGCAGTGTACAAGTGCAGAGACAACAAAATGCAGTTAGCATCTCACCCAGACGTGCGAACACTGAATAATGGAACAGTAAATATATATATGTATATTCAGCGGCAGTAGTGCAATTTTCGGGAGGTGGGAGGGGAGATCAGTCACTGGGGGAAGGATTATTAAATTGTGGATCAGGTTTGAAGGACCAAATGGCTTACTTCTGCTCCTAATTCATATGTTGATCAGTTCAGTTTAGTTTATTGTCACGTGTACCGAGGTACAGTGAAAACCTTTTGTCGCGCGCTAACCAGTCAGCGGAAAGCAAATACATTATTACAATCGAGCCAGTCACATACATGATAAGGGAATAACGTTTCGTCCAATGTAAAGCCCGTAAGGTCCAATCTAAGATAGTCTGAAGGTCCCTGATGAGGTAGGTAGTAATTCAGGACCGATCTCTGCTTGCGGTAGGATGGTTCAGGTGCTTGATAACGGCTGGGAGGAAGCTAATGCCCCTGTCCCACTTAGGAAACCTGAACGGAAACGTCTGGAGACTTTGCGCCCCACCCAAGGTTTCCTTGCGGTTCCCGGAGGTTTTTGTCCTCCGGCAACCACCTTCAACTAGCATCGCAACCGGCTTCGACTAAAAAATTACCGATTTTTTTTTAAACGGAAACCACTTTCAACCATTAGGGAGACTGACAAAAACCTCCGGGAACTGCACAGAAACCTTGGGTGGGGCGCAAAGTCTCCAGAGGTTTCCGTTCAGGTTTCCTAAGTGGGACAGGGGCATAAGGAAGGAACTGGCTTCTATGGTATTTATGGTAAGGGTAATGTGGATATTTACGGTAACAAGAATGTGTGCCTCCTTATCTGAATTGATTCCCTCTCACTCTGTGTGAGGTTTTGACACGTTGCCTCCTCTCACTGATTGCTTTTGGCAGCTCTCGTAGTTGAGTTGGCTTTGGTTTCTGACAGCTCTGCTCCTTATCAACCAATGTTCACTCCCAGCCCACAGGTTCGGCTTCAGCTGAGCAGGTTAATGGCTGAACATCCACATACACTGTGACTGGCCTCCACTTCAGCTCCACTGCCCCACCCTGCTCTACATCACCACAACTATCCATAACTATGTCGATGTTTTGAAAAGAATTAGAATAAGTATTTCAAAAAAAGAAACAATATTAATGACTTAAGAGCAGAACAATGGAGCTGGAGGCACAACTGATGGGTAATCGAGGGTTACACAAAAGCTGGAGAAACTCAGTGGGTGCAGCAGCATCTAAGGAGCGAAGGAGATAGGTGACGTTTCGGGTCGAGACCCTTCTTCAGACTGATAGGTAAATGACCTCTTTCTGTAGAATTTAGACTTTTGAGAGACAGCGCAGAAACAGGCCCTTCGGCCCACCGGGTCCATACAGACCAGCGATCCCCATGCACTAACATTATCCTACACACACTAGGGACAGTTAACTATTTTCCCAAATGCAATTAACCGACAAACCTGTGGAGTGTGGGAGGGAACCGGAGCACCCGGAGAAAACCCACGCAAGTCACGGGGAGAACGTGCAAACTCCGTACAGACAGCACCCGTAGTCTAGATCAAACCCGGGTCTCTGGCGCTGCGAGGCAGCGATTCTACTGTTGAGCCGCCTGCTGTGAGAAATTGTTTGACTGTATCGATCGCAGACTCCACAGCCTTTTGAGGAGTGGGTGCCTCGTTCCCTCCGTCCCGTCTCAGTCCCCCTGGGTGTGCACTGCAGCTCTTATCCGGGACTGCAAGAGAGGACACACTGAGTAAAGGTTTTCACTGTTCCACCATACTCGTGACAATAAACTAAAATATAAAAGTGTAATGGCCCTGCTTCCAAGAACAACTCCAAATCTGTTCCACGCCCATGATGTAAATGTAATCAGAGCTTACTTGCTGCACTGTTCACTAACCCTTCATTGGTTTAGTTATGCTTAGAGTAAATAATTAACTCGTGTTTTAATATTTTACAGAGCTGGTTTTGACATCCTGATAAGATTTCAGTTAAATTGAGGATTGGAATATAATTGCTGCAGATATTTGGTTACAGTACAAATGATTCTTCCCCGAGCTCTGGTCCATCCCTGAAGGAGCTGGGAACCACAGTGGCCCAGATGTTGATGACATCTGTCCAGGTCCCAGCTCGTTGGCACTGTGCGTGCAAAAGGGTGGCCATGGGAGGAAGTCAGTGGATCGGGCGGCAGCTGTGGAGGGAAGTAGCAGTCGATGTTTTGAGTTGAGATTCTTCATCTGGAGTCGGTGTAAAGAGTAGTGGGGAGTGGTGGGGCAAGAGCTAGCAACGGTAGGTGGATCAGTCTGAAGAAGGGTCTCAACCCAAAACGTCACCCATTCCTTCTCTCCAGTGCTGCTGCTTGTCCCGCTGAGTTACTCCAGCATTTTGTGTTTAAGAAGGAACTGCAGATGCTGGAAAAATCGAAGGTAGACAAAAATGCTGGAGAAACTCAGCGGGTGAGGCAGCATCTATGGAGCGAAGGAATAGGTGACCTTTCGGGTCGAGACCCTTCTTCAGACTGATGTGGGGGTGGGGTTTCTCCAGCATTTTTGTCTACCTTTTGTTTAAACCAGCATCTGCAGTTCTTTCCTACACAACCCGGAGGTGGATATAGGTGTGTCTGGGTCCACAGATGCTGCTTGGTCCACGGAGTCCTCCGGTATCTCCCCTTTTCTTGCTCCGGATTCCAAAGTCTTAAGTGTCTGTGTGGGAAGGGACTGCAGACGCTGGTTTATACCAAAAATAGACACAACTTGCTGGAGTAACTCAGCGGGACAGGCAGCATCTCTGGAGAGAAGGGATGGGTGACGTTTCGGGTTGTGCCCCCAACATTGACCTGATGACCTCACATTGCCAAGGTGATGAATTAAACATGAAGGCTGTGTATCAGCGATCTTGACAAATTTAACACATGAACAGATTGAAACAGAAGGGTGCCAGTTTTTATTCCTACAGCTTCCGCTTACCCAATGTTCAAAATGCAATGCTTAAGGAAAACAAAAAGATTGGGAGAAGTTTTCCCTTCCAGTGGGATCTGTCACCATTCCCAAAACATCTCCGAGCTGAATGGAACATGTTTTAAAGGCAGGCACTGTGGAAATCTAGAGAAACTTGGCAGCAATGTTTACAAGACAAGACCCCATCAGCAGCAAAGGACACTCCTGATTCAATTTGATTCCATGATATTGATTGAAGGGTAATTGTTGACAAGAACTCTATGGAGAATTTGCAAACTCCTCTTCAAATAAACAGTTGTGACCTTTTACATTCACCTCTTGTAGACTGACAGGGCTTCACCTTAGCATTTCATCTGAAAGGCTGTATAGAACATGATGGTGCAGCAATAGATTTGCTGCCTTACGATGCTACAGACCTGGGCTTAATTCTGACTACGGGTGCTGTCTGTACAGAGTTTGCATGTTCTTCCCGTGACCTGCATGGGTTTTCTCCAATATCTTCGCTTTCCTCCCACACTCCAAAGACATACAGGTTCGTAGGTTAATTGGCTTGGTGTTATTGTAAAGAATTGTCCCTAGTGTGTGTAGGACAGTGTTAGGGTTTGGTCTCGGTGGGCCGAAGGGCCTGTTTCCGCGCTGTATCACTAAACTAAACAAAACAACTATGGGAGCGTCTTCCTGGGTTTGTTGTGTGGTCTGAGGTGATTGGCACAGGCTCATCGTCCCCAGTAACTTCTACAAAACCCTCCCTGTCAAGTCAAGTCAAGTCACTTTTATTTCTACAGCACATTTAAAAAACAACTCTCGTTGGCCAAAGTGCTTTACATTGGTGGAGGTACTAACGTTATACAACAGTGGTTCATAGATTAAGTACAAACATAAATACACATATATAGACCTCGCTCAGAGGACGTCAAGAAAGGCTTGAGAGTAAAGAGGAGTTTTAAGTCTCAATGTAAAGGAGTCGATGGAGGGGGCAGTTCTGATGGGAAGAGGGACGCTGTTCCACAGTCTAGGAGCTGCAACCGCAAAGACGCGGTCACCCCTGAGCTTTTGCCTCGCTATGACCGCGGGATGTTCAGTAACCCCAAGTCGGCCGATCTGAGGGACCTGGAGGTGGTGTGGTGGGTGAACAGACTTTTGATGTAGGTGGGGGCAAGCCCATTAAGGGCTTTGTAGACATAAAGGAGGAGCTTGAAATGTATTTGGAACCGCACAGGGAGCCAGTGGAGGGAGGCCAGGGTCGGAGTGATGTGGTCCCTTTTCCAGGTACCCGTCAGGAGTCTCGTTGCCGCGTTTTGGACCAGTTGCAGGTGGGACGGGGAAGATTGGCTGATGCCAGTGTAAAGGGAGTTGCAGTAATCGAGGCAGGAGGAGATAAATGTGTGGATGATCTTTTCGAGGTCGTCAAATTGGAGGAATGGTTTTATTTTAGCTATCGTCCAAAGCTGGAAGAAGCTAGCTTTTACCACGGCATTGACTTGTTTGTCAAATCTCAATGCTGAGTCAAACATCACGGCAAGGTTTTTGACGTAGCCACTTCATCATGTGTAACGTGCTCCAGTGGACTCTGGACTCTAGTGGTGGTGCACAGCAGGATTTCCAGATTAGTTCAGTTTAGTTTATTGTCACGAGGTACAGTGACATGCTATCCAGACAGCAGGAAGACAAAACTTGATGACAATTGATCCATTTACAGTGTATAGACACATGATAAGGGAATAATGTTTTGTGCAAGGTAAAGCCAGCAAAGTCCAATCAAGGATAGGCCGAGGGGCACCAAAGAGGTGGATAGTAGTTCAGCCCTGCTCTCTGGTTATGGTAGCCAACCTGTCCATGCCAACCAAGATGCCCCATCTACACTAGTCCCATTTGCCTGCATTTGGTCCATATCCCACTAAACCTTTCCTATCCATGTACCTGTAAAAACGTCTTTGGAATGTTGTTATTCTACCTGTCCCAACAAACTCCTCTGACAGTTCATTCCATAAACCCCCCACCCACTGGATCTATTTATACCACAATACTCATTTATATATAGTCTTGTATGTTACACTAAACTAAACTAACATAACCAGGGTTACCATACAAAATGCGTGGGAAGGAAGTGCAAATGCTGGTTTAAACCAAAGTTGGACACAAAAAGCTGGAGTAACTCAGCGGGAAAGGCAGCATCTCTGGAGAGAAGGAATGGGTGACGTTTTGGGCTGAGTCTGAAGAAGGGTCTCGACCCGAAACGTCACCCGTTCCTGCTCTCCAGAGATGCTGCCTGTCCTGCTGAGTTACGCCAGCACTTTGTGTTTATCTTCAGGGTTACCATACATAGTGTGGTAATAGATTTTCCAGTTAACCAGTGAAGCTGAAAGGGACTGTGGCAACTGGGCCAGTACACAACGTGCTGGAGTAACTCAGCAGGTCCGGCAGCATCTCTGGACATAAAGGATGGGTGACGTTCCGGGTTGGGAAACTGTGGCCTCTGTGAATGTAACAGGAGCGGGACAAACATTACCTGTAGACCGTCTGAAGAAGGGTCTCAACCCTATCCCTTCTCTCCAGCCATGCTGTCTGTCTCGCTGAGTTACTCCAGCATTTAGTGTCTATCTTCGGGGTTTCTGACTTGTTGGACTGCAGATAATCATAGTGTTACTGGAGCCACTAGCCCATAGCTAAACCCACTGGCCCGTTAGAGGGATACAACAGTCAGAAATGAGGTACTACCAGGTACCTACAGACTGCATTAGTCAGCCCAGCAGTAGTGTCCTGCCGTTATCAGGCTGCCTGGACCTCTATAACTGGGGGTGATGCTTGCGCTAGAATTATTAGACTGGAGTTATCCGGAATAAGGCAATTTCTCATATAAGATGGAGCTGTGTCATTCAGCATGAAATGAAGAAACATTTCAGCTGGGATTTACCCTGAGAAAGCTCATTTCATCAGTGATAGGAGCAGAATTTGGTCATTCAGACCATCAAGTCTGCTCCACCATTTAATGATGGATGATCTATCTCTCCCTCCTAACCCCATTCTCCTGCCTTCTCCACATTAGTGTTGCATTTGATCGTGACAATATGTTCAGATAAGTCCAAACATGGGACTCTTCCAACCGTGGGAGTCTGTGAAGTAAACCAACCCTCTGGTGAAGGAGTGAAGTGGTTTCCTTGTGGTCCACAGTCTGAGTTGCATTGTCTGACTCATGGTCTGACTAGTCTTCAGTGAGCCATTAACAGACGGGATGTGCGCATGGACCTGGTGATGTTCTGATGTGGTTGATAACGCCTTGCGTTTGAGTAAGATCCAATATCAAGTATCTAAGTGAACACGAAGAGACTCACGTGACTAAACGGCCTCATCTTTCCCATGTTTCCAATTGACACCAAAGAACATGGTTTCCAGTTTTAAGCGATATGCAGAGACAATAAAGCAACTGGGCTTGTACACTCTGGAGTTTAGAAGGATAAGAGGGGATCTCATTGAAACATAAAAGATTGTTAAGGGTTTGGACACGCTAGAGGCAGGAAACATTGGTGGAGTCCAGAACCAGGGGCCACAGTTTAAGAATAAGGAGTAAGCCATTTAGAACAGGGATGAGGAAACACTTTTTCTCACAGAGTTGTGAGTCTGTGGAATTCTCTGCCTCAGAGGGCGGTGGAGGCCGGTTCTCTGGATGCTTTCAAGAGAGAGCTAGATAGGGCTCTTAAATATTATTGGAGTCAGGGGATATGGGGAGAAGGCAGGAACGGGGTACTGATTGGGGATGATCAGCCATGATCACATTGAATAGCGGTGCTGGCTCGAAGGGCCGAATGGCCGACTCCTGCACCTATTGTCTATTGTCTACCACAAGACCAACATCCATTTGTTGGAGAATAGGAGAAGGAACAGAAGGAACGAAAGAAAGAAAAACATAATTTATATAAAATGAAACCGTCGGTCGAGTTTTGATGGACACAGGTTGGTTTTCTGTTTGCAGCGAATCATTGAATCCTTCGGAGATTACCTGAACCACCTCAACATGGGTTAGGGTCTGAAGAAGGGTCTCGGCTCGAAACATCACCCATTCCTTCTCTCTTGGAGATGCTGCCTGTCCCGCTGAGTTACTCCAGCATTTAGTGTCTATCCTCGGGTTAAACTAGCATCAGCAGTTCCTGCCTACACACTCACCATGGATGTCTAACTTGCCTCCAAAGTTCCCTCACAACCGAGTAATCACATTACTCCTCGACCACAAAACTGTACAACTGTAAATCTGTCTCGCCAGGGGACGGGTTGCCCTGGAAACAGCATTTGCTTATTTCCTAATTCCAGAAATACTTGGCAATTGTTGTCCTCTTTATTAGAGAGATTCCTCAACAAACTGCCCCCCCCCAATCCCCCCCCCATCCCCCATCACCCCCCCATCCCCCATCCCCCCCCCATCCCCCATCCCCCCCCATCCCCATCCCCCCCCATCCCCCATCCCCCATCCCCCACCCCCCCATCCCCCACCCCCCACCCCCCATCCATCTCACAATTTCTCTCTCCCTCTTTGTTCATCTTTGTGTCTCTCTCAGTCTCTGTCTTGTTGCTCCCCAGATGTCTCGGTGCACGCAGTGTACCTGAACCGTGTGTCTATGTATGTGCCGGCGTGTCCCGACCTCCACCCACGTGTATCTACGCCTTTGTCTCTGTGTGTCTCCAAGTACATGCATGTCTCGTCCCTCTCCGGACATCTGTGTGCATGTCTTTGTCTCTGGTTTAGTGTCTGTGACTATAAGTCACTGTATAACAGTTTGTGTGTGTGTGGGTGTGTTGTGTGGGTGTGAGTTTGTGTGAGAGGAAGTTTACGTGTGTGTGTGTGTGGGTGTGAGTTCATGAGTGTAACATCATCCACTCTCTATCTCCCAGCCTGTGAGTGAGTGTTGAGCCGCCGTGTGTGACTGTGAGCAGCGATGTATTTGTGATTTGTGATTGTAGGGCAGGGAGGGAGGGAGGGGGAGATAGCTGGAGTGGGAGCAGATCGCCAGCGAGGTCAGGCAGTGAAACTGGATCCTTGTGAAGCTCGGAGCGGAGCGGAGCAGGAGAGGAATGTTGATGGCTGAGCGCGGTGGCGAGGGAGGGCCAGTCCCACTAACACAGCCAGCTGCAGACGACAGGCAGATTTAGCTGCCTCCCCCCTCCCCTCAACCCCTCCCCACCCCCCACCCCCTCCAGCCGTTTCAGCAACACCCGACCCCAGCCTGTCACTGAAGCAGTGCCGCTGCCGTCTGGAAGTACTGGTCGCCGCTACGTGGACTTATACTGTTCAACCCAGAGATTGAAGCGTGAGGAGAGAGCGGTTCCGGGGAAACACTGGAGTCGGCGTGAGATCCACTGACCTCTGCTCCGGCCGCGGGCAGCGGAGGGTGCAACCCGCCCACGCCGGGCAGCCCGTGTGGGAACGGGGAGGCGAGGTGAGAGACTCGAGTACTGATAGATTTACAAGTCTCTGCTGCCTCGCTCGCTTTGTTCTTTTGTGCCTTGCCGTCCTCTTTGTGTGTTTCACTGTCTGTCTTTGTGCTCACACACACATGATACACTGCCGGCTTCATTACATGTGATTTATCTATCCTCGCCTGTTTATATGTGTGTTTCAGACCTTGAGTGTGTTTAAATCCCCTTGTGTGAGAGTGTGTGAGAGTGTAAGACTTTGAGTGTGTGACTGAAAGAGTATGTAAGGCTTTGTGTGTTTGTGCATGTGTGAGATTGCACAAGATTCCTGTGTAACGTGTGTGAGACTGATGTATGTGTGTTTGCGTGTAGATGTTTGAAATTGTGTGAGTCCATACATACATGTGTCCATGCGTGTGTGTGTTGCATTTATGGATGCATGTGTATCTATCGATGTTTGCCCTTTCTCCAGTTGATTACTTTATCGGTTGGATTTAGCTCTGAGGGCTAACAGAATCAAGAGATATGGGAAAAAGCCGGAACGGGGTACTGATTTCGGATGGTCAGTAGGCGCTGATGTGCTTTCTTTATATATGCATCAGTGTTCTGGGACCAGGAAAGATCTTCGGAAATATGCATGCCCAGGAATTTGAAGTTCTTGACCCTTTCCACCATTGTCCGTCCCGTTGATATAAACGGGATTGTGGGTCCCCATCCTACCCCTTCCGAAGTCCACAATCAGTTCCTTGGTTTTGCTGGTGTTGAGAGCCAGGTTATTGTGCTGGCACCATTTGGTCAATCGGTCGATCTCACTTCTATACTCTGACTCATCATCATCAGTGATTCATCCCACAACAGTGGTGTCGTCGGCGAACTTGATGATGGAGTTCACACTATGTTCGGCTACACCTTCATGAGTATAGAGTGAGTACAGCAGGGGGCTGAGCACGCAGCCTTGAGGTGCTCCCGTGCTGATTGTTATCGAGGATGACACATTTCCACCAATACGGACAGACTGTGATCTGTGGATGAGGAAGTCCCTCCCTCTCTCTGCATCTCCACCACTTTGTCTCTCCCTTCCTTAATCTGTCACCATCCCTCTTTGTCCTTTGCGTGTCAAGCTGTGATTTACACGTTGGAGTATAAATTCCCAGGGTGCGGAGAGGAGCTGTTTCTCATTCTGTTGGGGCAGACTAGTGATGCTGAGAGTTGCCTGAAGCTTTGGAAATGTGATCCTTGTAACCCACTGTAGCGAGTTTCCCCACTCCGATCAAACAACAAATGATCCCAACATCCAACCAATCCAAAACTGAGCCCAGTAACATGTGCACATCAGCCGCCCTTACATCAATTTGATTAACAGCACCTCATATTTCACTTGGACAGCTTACACCCCAGCGGTATGAACATTGACTTCTCTAACTTCAAGTTGCCCTTGCTTTCCCTCTCTCTCCATCCCCTCCCTCACCTTCTCCTCAGTTCTCCCACCAGTCTTACTGTGTCCAACTACATCCTATCTCCCCCGACATCAGTCTGAAGAAGGGTCTCGACCAGAAACGTCGCCCGTTCCTTCTCTCCAGAGATGCTGCCTGTCCCGCAGAGTTACTCCAACATTTTGTGTCTACCTACCATTAATTTGATTAGTACGGGTGTCGGGGGTTATGGGGTGAAGGAAGGAGAATGGGATTAGGAGGGAGAGATAGATCAGCCATGATTGAATGGCGGAGTAGACTTGATGGGCCGAATGGCCTAATTCTACTCCTATCACTGATGATCTTATGATTTTCAAACAGACAAGATTATTTATTTCACTCATTTTCAAAAGTGTAGTTATAATGAAAATGAAATGGTGCTGTCAATATGTCAGGATATCAAACCGGGCTTCATAGCTTGTGATTGTTCGAACGTCTGCTCCTTTATTGGGAACTTCCTCACTGTATGATCTTGTTTTGGAAGCATCCTGTTGGGGCCACACTGTAGGAGACCCCACTGTTTGACACTATGGTTGGGATTATCATAGTAAGACAATAGTTAGCATCACACACTGTGTGGCCACCATGGTAGGGTTCCTAACAAGATGGCTCCATTGTGGAGATGATCGGTGTGTGATCACAATGTCTGAATCTCCTCAAATGGCACCATTGTTGGGATTCCCATGGTGTGGCGCATGTTAGGACCGTCACTCCACAAGGTGGCTTCATTCACCGAATCCTCACGCTGCGCCCCCATCATGACGTGGCCTCTTTGGATTCTTTGTGTGCCCCCATTGTTGGATTCCTTAAGGTATGACTTCCACTAAGGTTGTCATCCTTATTGTGTGATGCCTTTTATGATGAGAGTGTAAATGTTGGTCATGCTCCCTCTCTGTCAATGGCTGTCTTATAATATGGTTCTCTCTGAAGATGAGATCCGTCGGGTGTGATCTACTGTGGATTATGTGATTTCCCCACGTTTGTTGGAATCCTCATTTTATGAATTCCTGGCAGGGTTGGTCATGTAGGACGTGACTCCCATGATTCATGGACCTTGCAGTGAGATTTGCTCTATCATTGGACTTGTTGCACTGTAAACCATTTACTTATTGGATTCAAATTCCAATTCCAAGCTATCTCCATGGAAGCAACCCTTCTGTTCTGCCTTTCACTATTGATTTGATCCTTTTGGTTTTCTTGAAAAATGCAGTCCTAATATTTACAAACAAGGGACTACAGATGCTGGTAAATACACAAAAGAACACAAAGAACACTAATACAGCGGGTCAGGCAGCATCTCTGGAGGACATGGATCGGTGCCATTTTGGGTTGAGACCCTTCTTCAGAGTGCAGGTGATCCTTGACCTGAAACGTCACCTATCCATGTTCTCCACAGATGCTGCCTGACCCGCTGAGTTACTCCAGCACTCTGTGTCCATCAGTCCTAACATTGTTCCCTTCATGAAACTGTCTGCAATCTATCAGTAGTTATGTGCTTTTGCCACTTTACACTGAAACCCATCAGGTCCACCGCGGATGTATCTGATTGAGAGTGGTCAGTGGCTTCAGACAGAGGAGATATGGTCTGAGGTAGGAGACACAATGGGAGAGTCAGCAACAAGGAGGAACATGTTGACAGTTCAACAAGTGAGACAAGTGGTGAGATGAAACCCCTCCTAATGATGTTGCCCATGTCACTGATGGCCAACGACTATTAAATCTGCAGCCCAACTCATCGCAAGGTCTAGCCAGGAGATGAGAATTGGTCGTTCTACTGGCCTGAGATTTTTTTGACTGAGCTCTCTTGTACTGATTAGCCATGAGTAACCAGACCAAAGCAGGGCTTGAGAACCCTGGGTCTCTTCCTCAGTTCGAGTCTACAGGACACGTACTCCAACATTGAAGGGCCTTGCTACCTGTTCTGTGATCATAGGCACACACATAGTGCAGAGACAGCATCAAGAGCTGACAATTCTAAGTATTTGTAGACACAAAGAACTGCAGATGCTGGTTTCTGCACACGGGGACACAAAGTGCTGGAGTAACTCAGGGGTCAAGTAGCATCTCTGGAGAACATCTTTATGTAACTCAGCGGGTCGGGCAGCGTATCTAAAGACCATCCAGATGTTCTCCAGAGGTGCTGCCTGCCCAGCTGAGTTACCCCAGCTCTTTGTGTCCAATTCGATATGCCTGTTGTAAATATATTTTACATCTGGCTATTTTGTGTGGGGCATGTTGATTGTTTGAGCAGTAAATGGTTCAAAAATGATTATATTTTCTATAGCTTCCAAAAGCTATAGAAAAGCCACACAGGTGTCCTTCAGGCAGGGTTCTCATTGTAAGGAAGCTCTCACTTTAACATTAGTCTCGGAAGTCCCTCCTCCCTCTCAGATCAGAATGTAAGATCACAACACACAATTGCGTGGATGGGGAGGGGCGTTACCTCAGGGTCAATGTCTGAGGTCAATGTTCACCCTTCATCAGGAAGGAAGATCTCTGGGCTGTCGTTGTCTGCCTGGTGTATGTGGAAGTTTACAGCGCACAAACTGCCTGGGGCACGTCCTATATATATTACAGACACGACACTGTCTCTTCAGAGTACTACTCAACCCAAGATAGATCCAGTGTGGCACGGTGGCGCAGCGGTAGAGTTGCTGCCTCACAGCGCCAGAGACCCGGGTGCGTTTGTACGTTCTCCCCGTGACTGCGTGGGATTTCTCCGGGTGCTCTGGTTTCCTCCCACATTCCAAAGACGTACAGGTTTGTATGTTAACGATAACCAACCCGACCTCCCGGTGGCTTAGCAGCTGATCTATATCGGTGAGATCAAGCGGAGGCTGGGCGATCGTTTCACCGAACACCTCCGCTCTTTCCGCAATAACCAACCCGACCTCCCGGTGGCTCAGCACTTCAACTCCCCCTCCCATTCCGTATCCGACCTCTCGGTCCTGGGCCTCCTCCACGGCCAGAGTGAGCAACACCGCAAGTCGGAGGAACAGCACGTCATATTCCGCTTGGGGAGTCTGCATCCTCTGGGCTTAAACATTGAATTTTCTCAATTCTGTTAACCCTGGCTGCCTCCTCCCCTTCCCACCTCTCCCTCAGCCCTCGGACCCTGGCATTCCTTCTCTCTCTATCTCTCCCCCACCCAAGTCGCACTAGCTTCTCATTTCACACTACAAACAGCTTACAATGGCCTGTTTCCTTTATCATCGATACTTTTTTGCATATCTTTCATTCATTGTTCTTTATCTCTCCACATCACTGTCTATATCTCTCGTTTCCCTGATCCCTGACCAGTCTGAAGAAGGGTCTCGACTCGAAGTGTCACCCATTCCTTCTCTCCAGAGATGCTGCCTGTCCCGCTGAGTTACTCCAGCATTTTCTGTCTATCTTGGGTTTAAACCAGCATCTGCAGTTCCTTCCTGCACACCTCTCATGAGCTGGGCTCTGTGAATGCAGATGTACAGGTTCCCCTCCTCCCCCGACCCACGGGAGCTGCCTGGCCCATGGCATCAGCGTTTGCGTTCAGCTGAGGCCCAGGACGTGACTTCAAGGGCAAGTACCTTAATTGCCCATTTACTGCGTAGCTGTCAAAGGCTTTTCAGTTCCTATTCTATACAACCATCTGAGCGGGAGGTCGATTGGTGAATCAGTTGGGTTTCCCTGCAATTTACATCTGATTAAGCCTTCCTTCTGTTCCCCACAGAACTGGAGGAACATGAATCCCCCCACAGCGGTCAAACTGGTCCCCAGTGCCTTAGTGTGTGTTTGGCTCACAGCCGGGAGTGCCTGGGGTTGGAAAAGTTTAGTTTAGAGTTCAGCACGGAAGTAGGCCCTTCGGCCCACCGAGCTCACCCACCAGCGATCCCCGCACACTCATACTTTCCTACACACACTAGGCTTGTACCAATTAACCAACACACCTGTAGATCTTTGGAGTGTGTGAGGAAACCGAAGATCTCGGAGAAAACCCACGCAGGTCACGGGGAGAACGTGGAAACTCCGTACAGACAGCACCCACTGTCGGGATGGAACCTGGGTCTCCAGCGCAGCAAGCGCTGTGAGGCAAATGTGTGCGTGCGTGTATGTATGCAGAAATGTCTGAGAGTGGGAGATCTCGAATGACCTGACAACAGCCGAGTGAGGTGGAGGACATGTGCTCCCTAGAGGAGAGAAGGGCTTAAGAAGAAGATGTATGTATGTATATGAGGCACATGTTTACACACTCGGTTGTGTATGTGTGTGCACACGTGTACATGTGTACCTGTGTACCTGTGTGTATACACATTCACTGGGTCTGTGCTTGTACACATCCCTTGTGCAGAAAGGCAAGACTATGAGGGTCCATGCGATGCCCCCAACGAGGGGCGAACCGATTATCATCGCTCACTGCGTGAGGCCAGACACGACCGCTTCACTTGGGAACGCAACTCCTCCGGGCTGCCTGTTCCCATCGGATCAACAAAAATAACCAAAGCTTGTGGGAGATGAAAGGGAGGGGAAACTTCAAAAGGTGCCGTTCATGATATGATCAAATGGATCAATTAGTCTATGAGAGCGAGCTTCCTTTGGGAGCCCTGACTTAACAGAATAACAAACAAATTATTAAGCATCTCACGGCCATGTGTTTACATGCAAGTGTAAACATCTCGCAACCCAAACAGGAAAATGTGAAGAAAGGAACTGCAGATGCTGCTTTGTCCCAGAGATAGGCGCAAAGTACTGGAGGAACTCCGCGGGGTCAGGCAGCATCTCCGGAGAAAGAAGATAGGTGGCGTTTTGGGTCAGGACCTTTCTTCAGTCTGAAAGTAGAGGGAAGGGAACGGAAGGTCCAAACAAAGCAGAGCCGGCAACAGATGACCAATGAAGGGTGGAGCCCACAATGGCCCATTGTTGGTGGGACCACTAGGGTGGGGGAGGGGAGGGGGGGGGGAGGGAAAGCAGGGGTTAGTTGAAATTAGAGAGATCAACGTTCATACCTCTGGGTTGGAAGTTGCCCAAGTGAAACATGATCTGTGATGCAGCTTGGGCAAAGGGCACTTAAGTCACGTCCATTCTCTGAATCATTTCACAGTGGACATTCAGAATGGGAACATTCAGTCTGAAGAATGTTTTTCGGCCCGAAACATCGCCTATTTCCTTCACTCCATAGATGCTGCCTCACCCGCTGAGTTTCTCCAGCAGGGGTTACACAAAAAGCTGGAGAAACTCAGCGGGTGCAGCAGCATCTAAGGAGTGAAGGAGATAGGCGACGTTTCGGGTCGAGACCCTTCTTCAGACTGGTCAGGGATCAGGGAAACCCCCCCCACCTCTCCCTCAGCCCTCGGGCCCTGACATTCCTTCTCCATCTCCCCCCCCCCCCCCCCAAAGTCGCACTAGCTTCTCATTTTCACACCAGAAACAGCTTACAATGGCCTGCTTTCCTTATCACCAATACTTTTTTGCATATCTTTCACTCATTGTTCTTGCTTTATCTCTCCATATCACTGTTTATATCTCTCGTTTCCCTGATCCCTGACCAGTCTGAAGAAGGGTCTCGACCCGAAACGTCGCCTATCTCCTTCACTCCTTAGATGCTGCTGCACCCGCTGAGTTTCTCCAGCTTTTTGTGTAACCCTCGATTCTCCAGCATCTGCAGTTCCTTCTTTAACACGAGTTTCTCCAGCACTTTTGTCTACCTTCGATTTTCCAGCATCTGCAGTTCCTCCTTAAACATTCAGAATGGGAATTTGGCCATCCTATAAAACGCTGAGCCCACTTTTGTAATTCATTCTGACTGCAGGCACCCAGCGAGGCCAGGGAGTTGATGATGGGCCTTCCCAAGATGGGCCGTTAGTTAACTTGATGTCAATGAGCAGCTAACAGAAGGCAACAGCGAGTTAACGGAGAATAAATATTTGCATTTCAATAGCACCGTTGATTAGTGCCGGGTAACTCGAGGCTACTCACGGCCACTGACGTGCTATGGGGGAGGGGGCACTGTTGTAAAATCGGACGTTGGGAGATCACATAGTGTGTGTGTGCGTGTGTGTGTGTGTGTGGTGATCTCACAAACTAGCATGTTGGTTTGCCAATTGGAATTGTGTAAAGATCAGCTGGGGTCAATACAGCCAATTTGCATATTTTGGGAAACCAGTTGGGCTGATCCAAGGTTCCAGGTCACACTGAATGATCTTTACATTTGAACTTCCCTAAGTTCGTAGTTAACCCTGAGCTCTGTTCCCCTCTTGTCTTTGTAATCAAGGCAGCCTGAAGCTGCTTCTCTGATCACACCTCCACTGCTGCCTCAGCTGGTCAGTTATTTAACACTGAAAATGCTGGAGTACATCTGCGGGTCAGGCAGCATCTCTGGGGAGAAGGAATAGGTGACGTTTCTGGTCGAGACCATTCTTCAGATTGGGAGTCAGGAGAGGGAACCAAGAGGTATGAAACGGTACATAGGACAAATTAATGAACGATATGCAAAACGACAGATTGAAGCCAGCAACAATGATCATGGAAAAGTGGAGCCCACAATGGTCCATTGTTGGTTGTGGGGAGATTGAAGGGAAGGTGTTATTTAAAACTTCTGCCCTCCCCTTCTCATTGCTTGCTGTATACATGTTTAGTTTAGTTTAGAGTTACAGCGCTCAAACAGGCCCTTCTGCCCAACGGGTCTGCACTGACCAGCGATCCCCGCACATTAACACTATCCTACACACACTAGGGACAATTCTTGCATTTACCGAGCCAATTAACCTACTAACCTGTCGTCTGTGGAGTGTGGGTGGAAACCGAAGATCTCGGAGAAAACCCACACCGGTCACGGGGAGAATGTACAAACTGTACAGACAGTGCCCGTAGTCGGGATCGAACCTGGGTCTCCGGTGCTGCAAGCGCTGTAAGGCAGCAACTCTACCGCTGCGCCACCGTGACTGCCCTCTGCTGCGTGTCTCCTTACCCACCCACCACCAACATTATCACTGATACATGTGCTTCTGATCCTCTACACATTAGTTTTCCCATTGCCACATCCCTCCATAGTCCATGTGTCCACTCTCCAGACACCCCACACATCCCCACTCCTCCACCTCACGCTTCTTTGGGCACTTCCTTGTCTTTTCACTACATCTGGTTACTTTAATCTTCTCTCAGGTTCTGAAAGACTTTGCAGAAATAATGTTTCAAAAGTATTTTGACCAAGCGTTGTATCATTTACTCTGGTGTTTCCTGATGTGAAGTTCCTTGAAGTATTTTATAACTTTAGACGTGGTCTGGAAGTTTTAGATTGTGATCTGCAACTCCCACCAGTCTGCAAGCAAGGCCGGTTGTATCAGAGGATTGCATTTTATATTTCCTCTCTGCATTCCAACATGTCATCCCTGTTGCTACACATTAACAGAAAACTCCTGGTGTGCATTCCTGTTGTCTGTTGATAAATGATGCAATCTTTTGGAAGTTAGGATAGGGAGCCCTGTGGGGTTTGTTAGAATTGGCCAGGAAGGAAACCACCCACAAGATGAAACGCGCTGAGTTACTGAAGAAATGTTGCATCTGTATGTGAAAGTGTTAGAGAGAGAGTGAGATGCCTCCGTTTCTCTACATTGTCTGGATAGAAGGCCTGTACATTGTGTTTGCCTCTCCACCTGCAAGTGGGAAATCCATGCTGGGCTCTTCCTGTTTCTGGAAGCTGGCATCTCCAGTGTGTTATAGGGATTGTTGGGTTTCCTGGGACTTGGTTGCGAGATTAAGTGCCGCCACGTACAACATAGAACAGTAGGGTTCAGGAACAGGCTGTTGGGCCTACAGTGGGTGTGTGAACCTGCGGAACTCTCTATCCCACACGCTTGGTGGCTGAGTGAATTTAAAGGTAAAAGATAGGTTTTTAGAATCTTAGAATGAGTGGAAAAGAGGAATTCGAATAGGAATTTAGTTTGGTTTCGAGATACGGCATAGCATTTTTTTTTAATTGTATGACTAACCTGGCCAATGAAATTTCACCACACCAATTGGTCTATATGACAATAAATGAATCTTGTGAACCTTATGAGAAACGGCACTGGCCCACCCAGTCCACCCCGACCATCAATCACCCCTTCACACTAGTTCTATGGTATCCCACTTTCTCATCCACTCCCGACAAACTGGGGGGGGGGGGGGAGTTTACAGAGGGCTGATAAACCTACAAACCAGCATGTCTTTGGGATGTGGGAAGAAACAGGAGCACCTGGAGGAAACCCACGTGGTCACAGGGAGAACATGCAAACTCCATACAGACAGCACCCGAGGTGGGGATCGAACTCGGAACTCTAGCGCTGTGAGGCAGCAGCTCTACTCGCTGTGCTGCCCTGGTATGATCTTATTCATAGCCAGAGCCTATGCATATGCTTCAGCATTTAACTACCTTATGTAATACAGAGGTACGTTGGCGTAGATTGGAGTCAAAAGGGAAAAGAGAGTGTCTCCTGATTAACGAGGTGGTTAGAGAGGAAACAGGTTCCATGTCAGTGAGAGAGAGACAAGGATGGTGGGAGCTCCCTTGTGTTAGTATCTGGATATCAGGAGAATCACAAAGGGCTGAATGGACTTCCTTTTTCCCTGTCGCTCGCTCGCTCGCTCACTCACTCACTCACACAATTATATATTCTTCAGACAACAGGATTCCAAATTGCTACGATCATATTTCCATCCCTAGCCTTCCCCTTGCTGCTTCCAGTTGTTCAGTAGATAGCAGCTTCTTCACAGCCACTCTTCCCCCAGGCCTTGTAAAATGTGGTGGTTAATAAGTTTAAATTAAGAGGCAATTCAGATGTTATTTGCCAGCCCACTGCGGTGTGAGCTGTTGTGTGGAGCAACTCTACAAGGAGTGATCCGGTGTGAGAAATTTCAAGCAAATATTTACACATGCCAGTGAGCTAAACTTCCAGCCACAGAAGTCACGACACACTGACAGGTTCAATGTAGTCTGCACATACGGTGCTGGCTAATACTGGAGCTGTCCTCGCTAAAACATTTCAGAGCACCACCTGTAAATATTGATGCAATTCATGGGGTCCCCCCGGCCCCCCACAGACCACACCGGCCAACATGTCCCATCTACACTAGTCTCACCTACCTGCGCTTGGCCCATATCCCTCTAATTCTGTTCTATCCATGTACCTGTCCAAATGTTTCTTAAATGTTGCGATACTACCTGCCTCAACTACCTCAGGCAGCTCGTTCCACACACCCACCACCCTCTGTGTGAAAAGGTTACCCCTCAGATTCCCATTAAATCCTCCCCCCCCCACCTTAAACCTATATCCTATGACTTCTCCTCATCTCCCCCTACCAACCTTGTCAAGTTTGGGTCAATTACTTTAATTGTCCACCCCCCTGTTTTTTGACCCGTGAATGGAAACAGATCTTATTTACTTAGTAGATCACAAATGGACGGGGGCATGAGAGATTTTGACCCAAATATGATATGTTTATAGGTTATCTACTACATTCAGAGTATTCTTTAAACATTTAGGCACCAGGTTCATTATTATGTTTGACCAAATGCTCCGTAAGTTTCTTGTTGGCCTGCCAACAATCCACTTACTTTATGGAGGCACCACTTTGCAAGATAACATGTCTAGTCTGATTGAATTACAAGGCTATGCTTCAGTCGAGATGGTTTGAGAAAGTCAACCAAACCTTCAAGGCTGAATTATAACCTCTTTGTTCACCTGGGAGACGTCAGCACGATAGATAGTTTATAGGATGTTGTGGACAATTTGCTTTCTCTCCTTGAATCCTTGCCACAGGTGTTTTAGGATGACTAACTTCAATTTACAAATCACCCCGATGACTTTGTTTCACTGGCAATCATCTTTTCATTTCATTCATAAACCAAAATTGTTGCCTCCACACAGCTGATCTGATCACTGAAAGGTTAATGTGCAGCGACTGTAAAAATTACATGGTCCGAATCCTTCAAATGCAAAACCTACAACTAACTACCACCTTGTGTCAAAAATAAACTACTCTGGATGCTGGAAGCCTGAAATTAAAACACAACGTTTTGGATGCACCCAGTGGGACTGCGGTCACATGGAGTTTGTTTTTGGCTGTTCGAAGAAAAAACTCCATGAATCTTTGCCATGCATGTAATAGAGTACAACGGACCAAAATGCATTTGAAGAATATTTTGGCACCAAACCATTAAGAAGAACCATTGTGTTTCGTGTCGAGACTCTTCTTCAGTCTGAAAGAAGGGTCTTAACCCGAAACATCACCCATTCCTTCTCTGCAGAGATGCTGCCGGTCCCGCTGAGTTACTCCTGCATTTTGTGTCCATCTTCAATTTTCTTGACCCTTCTCTGGGAGTAGAAGTGGGGTCGGATCCGGACCGCAACGGCCGTGAGCCCCAGGCTGAGTTCGGCGATCGTTTGCCTGCTTCTGCTGCTGTTGGAGGTGAGACGTTGCATCGTGCCAGGGTCTTGGGCCGGTCCCACTTTGGCCGTCAGTTATGCGACAGGCCGTTGGCACATGCAGATTTTGTTCGCTACAAAATTTCGGAGCGTCGCGCGATGTCGCGCACAACTCCATACCCCTCCGCGCTTCTCAGTGGGACCCGCCCCGCGCGACCATACGCTGCCCGTGTGCGTAATTTGCGTGCCAAGTGGGACAGGCCCTTTACTCCAGCATTTTGTGTCTGTCTTCACATGGGCTGAATGTACACTGCCTGTTTGATTTATACCAAGACAGACACCTCTGGGTTTGATTGTGCTCTGCACTTTCTGTCAGCAAGAAGAACACAGCAGTAACTGATGCAAACAACATGTTCAGATATTACTCTGGCAAGTTGGGAATTTAAATTCAGGTTGAAAAAAGTAGTCTGAAAATTAAAAGCAGCTGTCATATTGTCACTAAAGTCCCGACTGACCACTGACATCCTTTTAAGGGAAGGTCAACTCTTCCTCGTATCGGTTAGGTTTATTTCTGAGTCCCATTCCAAACCGATACGGACAACTCCTATTTATTGTCTGCGTGCAGAGCCAGCCAACCAATTGCATCAAACATCACCGCGGTGGCTCAGGAGAAAAATACTTTCTCATAACTACAAGGTACGTTGAATAAATACCAACCTTGCCCCTGAAACCAAACTGCTTGAGAGTTAAACTAGAGCAATGTTTTATACGGCTGAGCATGAACTGGAGAGGGGATAAGACATTTTCAGCTCGGTGATGAGAACACCCGTGGTATATTTACAGCCACCGCGTGAGTGATGAGCTGGGCTGGGACTGTCATGTGATGCTGGCACTGCCGGTCTCATTCACAACGGCACAGATGGAAATGTTGCAAGTCCTGTCACCAACGTGTGACTGCCATCAACGAGAGAATATAAATCGCTATTCTCTCGTCTGTTTCCAGATTCCTATTACTTATTACATATCGGGGCGCAGTTAATGCATTGGGTACAGGCTGTGTATGATAGGAACCCACGTCCCAGAGCTGACTGTGTACTGCACCAGAGGGACTGCCTGCCTCGCTGGATTGCTATCAGACTGGCACCAGGAGAGTGATGAGGATCTTCAACTCTTGGTATTGATGGTGTAAAAACAAGGGACAAGTATCCTGCCCTCACCTGTTATATTCCCACTGACTGTAATCTCAATGTGCAGCAGTTCTAGGAGCAGAATGAGGCCATTCAGCCCATCGTCTACTCCGCTATTGAATCAGCTGATCTATCTTTCCCTCTCAACCCCATTCTCCTGCCTTCTCCCCGTGACGCCTGGCATCTATTAACTTGGCCTCCACAGCCGTCTGTTGAATCATGCGATGATTCAGTGATACTTTATTGTCACATGTAGTTGCTGCCGTGAGATTCTTTGTGTTGCATCCAATCCAGTGAAATCACACAGCAGGCGTTACCTGGGCATCACACAGAGAGTCGCCACGATTATGGCACCGACAACGTTTCAAATGTTCTGAGTACAGTCTCACCTCCTGGCAGTGGTGAACCAGGCTTGCTGACACATGTGGCCCCACACCGGGCCCCTCTTAGTCCTTAGCAGCCCTTCTCCCCCCCCCCTCACCCCGGGTCCCTCACCATTCACGGCTGCCCAAGAGCCAACCTCAGATAAAGGTCTTTTAAGGTGCAGGAAGGAACTGCAGATACTCATTTAAACCAAAGATAGACACAAAATGCTGGAGCAACTCGGCGGGACAGGCAGCATCTCTGGGGAGAAGGAATGGGTGACATTTCAGGTCAAGACCCTTCTTCAGTCTGAAGATAAAGCTATCAGCGCTAACATTGTTGAAGAAGGGTCTCGACCCAAAACGTCACCCATTCCTTCTCTCCAGAGATGCTGCCTGTCCCGCTCAGTTACTCCAGCATTTGTGTGTCTATTAAAGGTGTTTCAACGTAGGATGAGCACCGACACGACAAGGCTGGGTCTGGGGGTAAATGGGAACAGCTGGACAGGCACTCGCTGGCCAGCACAGCCGTGGTGGTGGAAGAGTTTGTCATCGTGTTGTGTGACTTCATGCCCTTTGTCTAGTCTGTAGTAATACAATTTTTGTTCTATTGTAAACATTGGTAAACAGGGGAAGACAACAGTCCTACAGGGAGTGTTCAATGTTTTATTTATTACCCACTAGTCTTACACAAATAAATCACCAGGTCACACACAGGCAGCTCCGGAATATGCTAATCACTCGGTCCAGACCCGTCTGATAAATTACTTTCCTATCACTGCGCCAATTTATTCTGAAGTGAGGAGCACCGTGAGACCTGCACAAATACTGAAGCAAGACTCTGATCAGTTTGTGCAAACTACAAGGAGTTCTGTAGCCCTTCCATCGAGTCCATACTTGCACGGACATCCACAACATCTTGTATTTAGGCAGCTTTTGCAGGCAGAGAAAAGCTTGACAGGAGGAGTGGAGGTAAACGTTAGTGGTGATCAGGCAGGGTGAGAGGCGGGTGGATGGACCAGCAGTGGGTTAGTGGGAGGGTGTATGTGGCGGGACGGGGGGAGGGGGGTGCAGGAGGGATTTACACACAATGATGAATGATGCTTCAGTTCAAGGCATTCAGAAGAAACCGGAACAAACATTAGCAATGCGTGAACGTGGGTGGCACGGTGGTAGAGTTGCTGCCTTACGGCACCAGAGACCTGGGTTCGATCCTGGCTGGGGTGCTGTCTGTGTGGAGTTTGTACATTATCCCGAATGGGATTTCTCCGGGTGCTCCGGTTTCCTCCCACATTCTAAAGTGCAAGTTTGTAAGTTCTGTAAATTGTCCCTAGTGTGCAGCAAATAACATGTGTGCGTATATATATATATATATATATTTCAGTGTATATATTGTAATATCAGTATATGATAATATATATGATACATGCACACATACACACACATATATATATGGTATGTATCAGTATATCATATATATATATTGTGTGTGTATATATGAGTCCGTGTGTATATACACACACACACAGACAACTTTTCTCTCTCATTTATTATATTGTTTACAGTGTATGATGTTTACATATTGTGTTGAGCTGCTTCAGGCAGCAATGATCGTCATTGTCTATCTGGGACACATGACAATAAACCACTCTTGACTAGTGTATGGGTGATTGTGGGTCGGTGTGGGCCGAAGGGCCTGTTTCGACGCTGTATTTCTAAACTAAACCAAGGGTGGCTTGGGATAGCAGCAGTGAAGTGTCTGCCTGTGGAAGGTAGAGTACAGGAAGCCGGCCTGGACAAGCTCCGTGTATATACTGTGGTGGCTTCTGCCCCGACCCAGAGTCTGAGGCGGAGTGCAAGGCTCTCATCTCCGACATCTAAACACTTGAAACCACTTTATCATCTCTTCAGCATCGCAGGAAATACAACCCAGATTTATTTTTCAAAGAGTTTACAGTATTGGCTTTAAAAACACTTGGCATTGAGAGGCAAAGTCAACGCTGAGTGAAACAGGAAGGCCGGTGAATGGCAGCAGTGAGGGTCAGCTGCAAAACAAGGACTTGCCTATCTGTTGCACCCTACAGCGATAGAGCTGCTGCCTTATAGCGCCAGACACCCAGGATCGATCCCGACTGTGGGTGCTGTCTGTGTGGAGTTTGTACCTTCTCCCTGTGACCACGTGGGTTTTCTCCGGGTGCTCTGGTTTCCCACCACATTCCAAAGACTTGTCGGTTTGTAGGTTAATTGGCTTCTGTACAGTGCTCCGTGTATGTAGGATGCAAAATTGGGATAACATAGAACTCGTGTACGAATGGTCGGCACGGACTCGGTGGGCCGAATGGCCTGTTTCCACACTGTAGCTCTAAACTCTAAACTTCGGGATCCTTCAAAGTGTTTTCGAGGCAATAAATTGATTACTGTTGATATTGCCTGAGGCTGTGAAAGATGTAACAAACTTGTCAATTCTCCTTGTTTAAGAAAGAACTGCAGATGCTGGAAAAACTGAAGGTAGACAGAAATGCTGGAGAAACTCAGCGGGTGAGGCAGCATCTATGGAGCGAAGGAAATAGGCAACGTTTTGGGTGGAGACCCTTCTTCAGTCTGGTAATTCAGACTGAAGCAGGGTCTCGACCCGAAACGTCTCCTATTCCTTCGCTCCATAGATGCTGCCTCACCCGCTGAGTTTCTCCAGCAATTTTGTCTACTGTCAATTCTCCTTTGTAATTTGTACTGGGCAGGAATGTACACCTTGTCTGGACAAGGTGCTGGAAATGAGACAAAAGTGAGGTTAGGAATGCGCCTTCCCTAAACGCCTCCAGCGTGAACTGTCACGTTGCCAACCAATCATTGTAGCAGGCAGTCAAACCAAACGCTAACATCCCAATGGATGGCAAGGTTGTGTCTGGTTCTTGCACAGAAGCCGAACCTGCATTAATCATCGGTTTGCTGCAGCTTTGAGCAGTCTTGTATTTACACAAACACGGCAGACTTTGATTTTCAGATCTCTTCCTCTCCTCTCCCCCAGATCTACCATCCCCTCTCACGTCTGGCCATGCCACAGACACCACAACTGAGGCATGTCTAGCCGGGACCTCATTTCTGCGATGTATGCCATTTCAAGAAGCCTCTTCACAAATAAATCTTTAAATTAAAAGAGGAAAGTGAGATTTGTGTTGACGTACCCTCATGCCCAAGCCTCTTCAACATCTCTCGAAAATCTAAACGGACAATATGAATTATGAAATATCCCGACTGTGTTACAACTGTGGCAGCTGTTCTGTACGCAGCTAGACTTCACTCTCCCGCCACCATGGAATCACTAGCTCCTTTGTCAGTCTGGATATTTACAATATTGTTCATAAATTCATGTGATGGGAGCAGAATTAGGCCATTCGGCCCATCGTCTACTCTGCCATTTAATCATGCCTGATCTATCTTTCCATCTCAACCCCATTCTCCAGCCATTTCCCCGTAACCCCCGACTCTCGTACTAATCAAGAATCTGTCAATTTCCGCCATAAAACATTTGTTTCCCAACTGGAGAGTATAACATTACACAATCACCTCATTAACCTGAATTGCCCAGAAACTCAATGGCAGAAAGTTGCTTTTAATCTCTTTAATCTTGGTGATTCTCTTGTCTTGCTCCAGGGATTTCACTGCACATTTTAGTTTAGTTTAGCGATACAGCACAGAAACAGGCCCTTCGGCCCACTGAGTGGGGACGTCTCTTAGCGCTAACGGCAGGTACTCGGGAAGACTCGCTAACGGCAGATAAACACGGGAAGACTTGTGAAGATTTTTCAACGTGATGAAAAATGTCCACGAGAGCCCCGAGTACTGACGAGCGGCCATTACCGTAAATCTCCGAGTTCAAATCAGGGCGAACTCGGGAGAGCTCTTGGAATGAACTCGTACCGTGGGACGGGTTTAACACTAACCTACATACACTAGGGACACATCTTTGACATTCATACACTTTTAACAAGCCAATTAGCCTGCAAAGCTGTACGCCTTTGGAGTGTGCGAGGAATCTGAAGATCTCGGAGTAAATCACGGGGAGAACGTACAAATTCCACACAGACTGCACCCGTAGTCGAGTGGAACCTGGGTCTCCGAAGCTGTAAGGCAGCAACTCTACTGCTGCGCCACTGTGCCCGTCTATAAAGGTGTATTCTTATTCACTCTGTGTGTGTGTGGAGAGAGAGAGGTTAGCCCGTGTGTTGCTCAAGTCTGAAACCTGGCGCTGAAGCATAAGGAATCGCTTGAGGAAAAGCATTAGAATGATACAGAACTGTAGCCAACTCTTCAAATTTAGTCAAATAAAATGTCATCACAAAGTGCTTAGTTCTCAAGTGTTGTTAGTTCTCAAGTGTTGTTAGTTCTCAAGTGCTATAAAACACTGGGACATTTTTATTCTTTATTTTGAATCACATCTGGCGCTCCATTCATAAACCCTTCTGATGTCGATTGTGCACTCACTAGAACCATAAATTGTCAACGACTCCACGTGAGGAGCAGGGGGAGTTTGAACATCTGTAGACTTGTGCTACACCAGGAGAATTAAACTGCCTCCTGTACACAGACCTGTTCCTCTCACAAACACCAGTGAAAACACACCAGTCACATTGATGTGTAGGAAGGAACAGCAGACGCTGGTTTACACCAAAGGTAGACACAAAATGCTGGAGAAACTCAGCGGGACAGGCAGCATCTCTGGGGAGAAGGAACGGGTGATGTTTCAGGTCGGGACCCTTCTTCGGACTGGAATCTTCTGTCACATTGATGTTGTCCAGTGAATGGATCTACTGTATACCTGTGATATTCCTTACAACACACAGGCCATTTGTCATCTCCCCAAAGACACATAGTATCCTGAATATTGAGAGCATCGACATGAGGCACAACCCTAGGATGGTGATATTTCATCATCAAGATTTAACCCCCCCCCCCCCCCCGTGCCTAAAAGGCCCCCGCCCCAGGCCATGCATTCTACTTGCTCCTACCAGCGGGCAGGAGGTACAGAAGCCTGAAGTCCCTCACCACCAGGTTCAGGAGCGGCAACCATCAGGTTCTTCAACCCACCTCCACAACCCTAGTCCCACCTCACCAACGTAGAGCACCTCTCGCACAACCATGGGCTGGTTTTCCGATTGTGTGTTTTTGCACTAATGTCTTGGTTTTTGCACGGCATTTTTCTTTTCAATCTCATATACTTTGTGTGCCATTTATGTTGTGCCAGTCTATGTGTCTCTGGTGCTGCAGCAAGCAAGGTTTATCACCATATTTGTGCATTGGACAGGAAACATGACTTGAATAAACACAATCTTTACAGTAAATACGTCATTCCCTACAATAACCTCTTGTAAGTGAAGATCTGTATTGGAGCTAATTTGGGAGTTGTGCAGGAGTTACTAGAGTCTGATGAAGGCTCTCGACCCAAAAGGTCACCTACACGGGTGTCAGGGGTTATGGGGAGAAGGCAAGAGGGAGAGATAGATCAGCCATGATTGAATGGTGGAGGAGACATGATGGGCCGAATGGCCTAATTCTGCTCCTATCACTTATGACTTTATGACCATGTTCTCCACGGATGCTGCCTGACCCACTGAAGTACTCCAGCACTTTGTGTCTTTTTTTGTAAATCAGCAGTTCCTTGTTCTTACATGCTGGCGTTACTTATTCGGTTGTGATGTACAATGTCTAGGATGTGCTGTGTTGTTGGTAATATACAGAGGTCTCCCTTAACTCACCAGATCTTCCTGCTGCTTTGTATTAATAAAAATAATTTAATGTCTATCTAAAAATAATTAACAGGAGAGAAGGAATGGGTGATGTTTTGGGTCGAGACCCTTCTACAGACCGGTCCTTCTCTCCAGAGATGCTGCCTGTCCCACTGAGTTACTCCAGCATTTGGTGCCTATCTTCGGTGTAAACCAGCATCTGCAGTTCCTTCCTACATGAACCAAAATGAAATGGAATAGTGTTAATAAAATGATCAGAGAGCAGAGGAGCGAAGAATAATGACGCTGCTTTCTCCTAACAGGGTGCATGCTCTGCTTTGGACAATCAACCTTTTTTCGCTTCAACCACCCCGCGGAGGCTCACAGAATGAAGAGTATGATGTCCGGCAACCAAAACTCCCCGCTGACCTACGGCCGATCTTCAGGTATAGTGTCAACTCTACGCTTTCTTCACAGGTGAAGAGCGTGGGATTTACTGTGGTCTGGGGGCATGTGCAAAGCTGTCGTTTCTGGATCGGCATAAACATTGGACCCTGAGGTGGGGCACATCTCGATGTGGTTGACTCGCACGTGCCTTCTGAACTAAGCCATTCATTTTATATTCTATAACGCCAAGGCCAAGCAGGATTTAATGGGATAATGTAACAGTGTAAATGTATTCACAGTGGGCTTATTTTCCTGACGGTGCTCGCAGGTTTTGTTTCCACACTCTCGCAATATAACATCATGAGAAAAATCGTTCGTCTTTATTGCTTTATCTATAAATGTCAACTTCCCGGTTCTATGGATATAACGGAATAGAAATGCACTGTAAGAAGGATGTGCAATGGGATGAAATGTATGTGTTGAACCTTTTCCCCACCACTTCGCACATCAAGGTGCCCATAGAAACATTGAATACAGGTGCAGGAGTCGACCATTCGGCCCTTCGAGCCAGCACCGCCATCTATTATGATCATGGCTGATCATCCAAAATCAGTACCCCGTTCCTGCTTTTTCCCCAGATCCCTTGATTCCGTTAGCCCTAAGAGCTAAATCTAACTCTCTCTTGTAAACATCCAGTGAATTGGCCTCACCTGCTTTCTGTGGCAGAGAATTCCACAGATTCACAACTCTGTCTTATTTCTGCAGTAGTGTGAGACCAGGCCATGCAGGGGTTCCTTGCTTTAGTGCCTGTACTGTGGTGAATTATTTGACCTACCTGTAGGTCACTGATTTGACAATAACTCTGGCTGTTGTTCTGGAGAAGGCAGGAAGGTGGCTGGGGAGTTTGTCTCTGGTCATTGGCGAGTGAACTCCAGTGAGTGCTGAATGCTGTACATGATGTGGTTCAGAAACAGCTCACTGGCCAAGGAGCTGTGTTGGTATCACACTTAATGCATGGATATGTGAAAGTGATTGCTTGCCCATCAGCTCAACAAGCTTACAGTGCGGCACAGTGGTGCAGCGCTAAAGTTGCTGCCTCACAGGGTTCGATCCTGACTGCGGCTGCTGTCTGTACGGAGTTTGCACGTTCTCCCCGCGACCTGCGTGGGTTTTCCCCAGGAACTCTAGTTTCCTCCCACACTCCAAAGACATATCTTTGTAGGTTAATTGGCTTGGTATAATTGTCCCAAGTGTGTGTAGGATCGTGTTATTGTGCGGGGATCGCTGGTCAGCACGGACTCGGTGGGCTGAAGGGCCTGTTTCCGTGCTGTATCTCTAAACTAAACTAAAGCACATTGTGTTTTGTCCTCTATGTCCGCACGTGGGTGTAATTATACCAGCAGGGATCCCAGCTTTGTGCTGCCTCTAACACAGCACTGGGAAGTCGGGGAAGGGACGGAGAAATAGCCAAGATATTTCCCAGCAACCTCCACATGTGCAGAGTAATTAAATATCCTGCAGATGCCCTGATAACGAGCTGCCACACTCGCCAACATGTGTGTGCAGGTGTGTGTGTGTGCAGGTGTGTGTGTGCGCAGGTGTGTGTGCGCAGGTGTATGTTTGCAGGTGTGTGTGAGCTGCCAGTTGCCCAGCATGTGTGAGCAGGTGTACGTTGCCACACTCGCCCAGCCTGCGTGTGCAGGTGTGCAAGCTGCCACACTCCACGCTGTGTGAGCAGGCGTGTGTGAGCAGGCGTGTGTGAGTGGGTGTGCAAGCTGCCACACTCCAGGTGCGCGTGAGCAGGCGTGCGTGAGCGGGCGCGTGTGAGCAGGCGCGCATGAGCAGGCGTGTGGAGCAGGCGTGCGTGAGTGGGTGTGCAAGCTGCCACACTCCAGGCTGTGTGAGCAGGCGTGCGCATGAGCAGGCGTGCGTGAGCAGGCGTGTGTGTGAGCAGGCGTGTGTAAGCAGGCACGTGTGAGCAGGCGTGCTTACAGCAGTAAGATACTGTTTAATCAGGATATTGTAATGATTGTGATCTGACGCAGACATGGGAGAAGACAAGGGCAGACAGCGGTGTCCCTGGACACTGACGGAGTTGTGGCCATTAGATATTGGCTGAATGGTTCCAGCAGGAAGTGAGGGCGATGCAAATGGAGATGTTATTTATTGTAGATGACAGCGCTGATGCTGAGAGGGGAGCAGGTCACTCACGGACTGCCAAATCACAAGGCTCCCTTTGTCACATTAACCCCTTCCATCTCAGCTGCTCCCAATGACTGCCAGCAGAGTGAGATGAACACCATTTAATAAAGAGCTCATGTGAATGGGCAACGCTGGTGCCTGGATCAATATCATCCGTGCCCTGTGACACAACCTTGTCTGTGATCTTCATGTTGCCGGTAAATTGCATCAGAAGGAATATCAGTGAGGAGCAGACACCGAGACTTTATCTGTCGCAGCTCATGCCTTGTAAACTTAATTGAGTTTTTTGAGGAGCTGATGAAGGTGATTGATGAGTTTAGGGCATTGGATGTTATCTACACACATTCTAGTAGGGCATTTGATAAAGTCCCTCATGGTAGGCTGATCCAGGAGATTAAGATGCATGGGATTGATAGCCACTTGGTGGTTTGGATTGAGAACTGGTTTACCTGTACAAGGTATTGGTGAAACGGTGCTACTCTGGACGGAGGTTGCATTTGGAGTGTTAGGTACAGTTCTGGTCGTCCCTTTACAGGAAGGATGTGAAGGCTTTGGAGCGAGCACAGAAGAGGTTTAGCAGAATGCATATTCCTGCCTCGTGCATCATTGCAAGTCATTTCAGAGCCGTCAACTTTCATCTGCACGTAAAGCCCCAGCACTGCTGGGCAATGCAGTCATACAGGTTGTGATATACGATACAATGCAATAGCACTTTATTTATCCCAGGAGGGAAATTGATCTGCCTACAGTCATAAAACACAAAACTACATGAAACATGACATTAAAGTGACGAGTGGAAGGGATTGGGGATGTGCCAAGATTGGGGAGGAGGGGAGTCTGTCTACCCCACAACAGAAGCGGGAGGAGTTGAACAGTTTGATATCAGAAAAGGGGAAATTTCAACTTCAACATAAAGATCTCAACAATAGTATCTTGACAGTTCAGGTACAGTTATCACCAAAATATTCCTAATGCAAAATAGCAAGCAAGGTGACACGTTGCAGTAAAACACAAGCAACGCACATGGCTTTGGAACATTTACACGTCCTTTTGCCTAAAGAACTGAACCGTTGCAGTCCTTGACGTTCCCAGTCTTTCCCAGTCAGGAAGGAACTGCAGCTGCTGGTTGAAACCAAAGAGCTGGAGTAACTCAGCGGGTCAGACAGCATCTCTGGTGAAAATGAATGGGAGACGTTTGGGTTTTGGTTTTAGAGTTTGAAGAAGGGTCTCGACCTGAAACGTCACCAATTCCTTTTCTCCAGAGATGCTGCCTGTCCCGCTGAGTTACTCCAGTTTTTTATGTCTGTCTTCAATAGAAACAGTCATGTTCAATTCAGGATAGACACAAAATGCTGGAACAACTCAGCGGGACAGGCAGCATCTCTGGAGAGAAGGAATGGGTGATGTTTCAGGTCGAGACCCTTCTTCAAACTGAGTCAGGGAAGGAGGCGATACAGAGATAAGGAAGAGTAAGGTGTGAGAACGAGACATCAAAGGAGGTGGAGATCCAGGAAAATGTTGAAGAAGGTGATAAACAGATAAAATGTAATCGGGGAGAGTCACTGGTGGGAGAACTGTGAACGGGGAGAGATGGAGAGAGAAGGAAAGCAAGGGTTCCTTCAAGTTAGAGAAGTCAATGTTCATACCACTGGGGTGTAAGCTGCCCAAGTGAAATATGAGATGCTGTTCCTCCAATTTGCGCTGGGCCTCACTCTGACAATGGAGGAGGACCAGAACAGTAAGGTCAAATTGGGAATGGGAGGGGGAGTTAAAGTGCTGAACAACCGGGAGATCAGGTAGGTTAAGGTGGACTGAGCGGAGGTGTTCAGCGAAACGATCGCCGATCATGCTCTTGGTCTCACCAATATATAGGAGTCCACACCTGGAACAGCGGATACAGTAAATGAGGTTGGAGAAGGTGCAAGTGAACACCTGCCTCATCTGAAAAGACTGTCGGGGACCTTGGACGGAGTCGAGGGGGGAGGTATTGGGACAGGTGTTGCATCTCCTGCAGTTGCAGGGGAAGGGACCTGGGGAGGGGGTGGTTTGGGTGGGAAGGGACGAGTTGATCAGGAAGTTGTGGAAGGAACGCTCTCTGCGGAAAGTGGATATAGGTGGAGATGGGAAGATGGACTAGTGGTGGGATCCCGATCTCATAGATGAGGCCGGCCCTCAGTGGTTGGCGCCGACTCGGTGGGCCGAAGGGCCTGTTTCCACGCTGTACCTCTCTAAAATAAACAAGGAGTTTAAACTCTAAACTAAACAAGGGGGAACTACTGTCAAATGATAATTTCGGCTGCATGATATACATGTTTCATGCTCTCCATTTATGAAAAAATATTACATAAGGTAGTTTCTGCACAAGAAAGCCTGGTCGGTATGGGGATGAGCCACAAGAGAGGATGTCGTAGAAGATGGGTTTTGACCCTAAACATCACCCATTCATTCTCTGCAGAGATGCTCCCTGTCCCACTGTGTTAATCCAGCATTTTGTGTCTACCTTCAGCCCCAGGGGTTTAGCATTCTGACGGCATGTTTGCAAGGCTCCAACTAGGTTTGTTTTCCAGTATCGATTGTGCCTCAAGTACGAGTGTTGGTTGAGGATAGGATAGGGTCAGAGTTGTTGGCAGATCAACCTGTCGTCATTGTTCACAGCTGGCAAGCCAAGTGAAATAAAGTAAGTGAGATCCTCAACATAATCAGGATAGATGTGGTGTACAACAGAAGGGGAAGAGAGGGGGGGTGAGATAGAAGTACAGCAATAGGAAGCTGTTCCAGAGTTTAGTATTTTTGTCAATGCAATAATTCGGGACATAATTCATTGTGTGGAGTTTGCACGTTCTCCCTGTGATCACATGGGTTTCCTCCGGGTGCTCCAGTTTCCACCCACACCCCAAAGACTTGCAGGTTTGTAGGTTCATTGGACTCTGTAAATTGTCCCTAGTGGGTGGGAAAGTGGGATCACCTACAACTGGTGTGAACGGGTGATCGATGGGTTAGAATGGACCCAATGGGCCGAAGGGTCTATTTCTATGCTGTATCTCCAAACTAAACGGTGCTGGCCCTTGTGGTGCTGGCTCAAAGGGTCGAATGGCCTACTCCTGCACCTATTGTCTATCGTCTAATGAAAAGTGTGCACAAGTCCTAGAGAGAAGAGCATTGTCCTGAGTAAAACTGCGGATGAAGGACTTGTGCCAGGAAGTTGAGATAGTTCTTCTTGGAGCAAAGAAGTTTAAGAGGAGATTTAAGGGCCTGTCCCACTGTACGAGCTAATTCAAGAGCTCTCCCGAGTTTAAAAAAAAATCAAGCTCGTGGTAATCACGTGGAATGTACGTAGCGGGTATGTCGGAGCTCGGGACATCTCTTAGCGGCTCGTAACACTAACGACAAGTACTCGGGGAAACGCGGTAAGCTAGTGAAGACTCGTGAAGATTTTTCAACATGAAAAATGACCATGAGAGCCCCGAGTACCTACGAGCGGCTATTACCGTAATTCTCCGAGTTCGAATTAGGGGAAACTCGGGAGAACTCTTGAATAAGCTCGTAGTGGGACAGCCCCATAAGTGGAATAAAGTAAAAACTATGAGGAACTTTGAGAACCTGCTTCATCTATCTCTGCTGGCAGAATGGGCAGTAACCAGTGGACCAGAGTTGCAATCATTGAACAAGAAACAGAGGGAGATTAGATCATATTTTTTTTAAACATCAAATTGTTATAATCTTAATTCGCTGCCGGAAAGGGTGGTAGAGACAGATTTAACAGAAACATTCAAAATGAAATTGGATAAATACTAGAGAGAAAAAAAAGTAATTGCAGGGCGATGGGGAAAAGACCAAGGCAGGTGGGACTAATTTGATAATTCTTTATAAAACCTGCCCCAGGCAGCATTGGCTTCCTCCCATACTGAATATTTCTATCTTCATTAATCTCCATTTACTTCTATCACAAAAATAACGTGACATGTTCAAGAAAGAACTGCAGATGCTGGAAAAATCGAAGGTAGACAAAAATGCTGGAGAAATTCAGCGGATGAGGCAGCATCTACAGAGCGAAGGAATAGGTGACCTTCGGGTCGAGGCCCTTAGGGTCTCGCCGGGAAACGTCACCTATTCCTTCACTTAGGGTCTTGACCCGAAACGTCACCTATCCCTTCACTCCATAGATGCTGCCTTACCCGCTAAGTTTCTCCAGCATTTTTGTTTACCTAAAATAGGTAGAACAGAGGGATCTAGGAATAACTGTGCATAGTTCCCTGGTGGAATCGCATGTAGGTAGGGTGGTAAAGAAAGCTTTTGGTGTGCTGGCCTTTATACATCAGAGCATTGAATATAGGAGTAGGGAAGTAATGTTAAAATTGAACAAGGCATTGGTGAGACCAATTCTGGAGTATGGTGTACAATTTTGGTCGCCTAATTATGGAAGGATGTCAACAAAATAGAGAGAGTACAGAGGAGATTTACTAGAATGTTGCCTGGGTTCCAGCAACTAAGTTACAGAGAAAGGTTGAACAAGTTAGGTCTTTATTCTTTGGAGCGCAGAAGGTTAAGGGTGGACTTGATTGAGGTCTTTAAAATGATGAAAGGGATAGACAGAGTTGACGTGGATAAGCTTTTCCCATTGAGGGTAGGGAAGATTCAAACAAGAGGGCATGACATGAGAATTAAGGGACAGAAGTTTAGGGGTAACATGAGGGGGAACTTCTTTACTCAGAGATTGGTGGCTGTGTAGAATGATCTTCCTGCAGAAGTGGTGGAGGCAGGATCGATTTTAACATTTAAAAGTAAAGTGGATAGGTATATGGACGGGAAGGGAATGGAGGGGTATGGTCTGAGTGCAGGTAGATGGGACTATAGGAAAATGAATGGTCGGCACGGACTGGAAGGGCCAAGAAGGCCTGTTTCCGTGCTGTAATTGTTATATGGTTAAAATAATGTGATAGATTGCACGTTAGCCAGGGTCCCACAAGGAGTTAATGCCTTCAGTTTAAAAATAAATAATATTGGAAAGTGGATGAACTGTGTCTGTGCGAACTTCTAATCAGAGTTAGACAGGGATAGGAATATAAAGACTGTCTTGGTTTGTCTCGCTGTGGCTCTGGCCAAACAAGGCAATGTGTTGGTTTAAAATGAAGTTACACATGCACACACACAAGGATGATTTCAATCCTGCCCTCAAACGCTTGGTCGTGCAAACATTACTAGAGAAACAGGCTGTTTCCTGCCACCCCTCTGTGCTTGCAGGCATCAGCTGGTGGCTCAGCTGTGTCGAGGGGAGGGGTTTGTTGGTTGGGGTTGGATCTGAGGGAGTGGTGAGGTGAGGTGAGGTGGGGTGGGGTGGGGTGTGGGGGGAGGGAGGTTGAGTTGTACAGTCGGTGGCAGCAGCAACGGTCCTCTGGTGTTATTGCTCCAGCTGAACGAGCGACTATGTTGACTGTTGTTTAAGGAAGGGATGGGTCGGCATCTTGTCTCCACACTGCTGCCACCATTACCTCGACTGGAGAGCTGGTGAGAAGCTGGGGTTGCTGAGTGAACCAGCGAACCAGACTAATGCAAATAAAGGGCGATGATACTCATCCCTCTCTGAGATAAACCTGATCGTAACCAAAGCCTGTCGTCTGCTCCTGGATGAAGGCAGTCGCCCGTCAGAGGAATGAAGTAAGTCAAAGGGTTGTTGCTGCTTTTTGTTAGACAGACTGTCAGTCTACAGTGCGCTGTAAGGATTTAATAAGCCACCTAGGGAAAACACTGCTAGTTTCATTAACTTGTGCAGCTGTATATTTGCGACTCATGTTTATAAGGCAGATAATGTTTTGGTTGAGTGAGACTAGTACATTGGTGGGTGCCATGAGAGTTTGTTCCCAGGATTTTTAAATAAGTGCTAGAGGGCTGAGTAAACGTGGGGATCAGGTTTACAGCTCGGATATACATATACTTGTTTGCGCTTGTTACACCCAGCAGATTCCAGCTGCTGTTTGAATCATCTTTAATTCCAAAGGATTTCATCACTGCTGCTGGAGTCTGGGATAAATCCTTTGGGTCTTATCAATAAAATGAAGAAAATCAGCACAAAGTTAATAATTGTAGTAATCATACTGGATTTATTCCCGCTGCTTGAGTGGGCGAGAATGGAAGAGTCGGTGACTTTATAAAGAAGGAATTACTGGTGTATCATGCAATCGCAGGATATCCCCAACCAATGAAGGGTGTGGGGAGAAGGCAGGAGAATGGGGTTAGGAGGGAGAGATAGATCAGCCATGGTTGAATGGCGGAGTAGACTTGATGGGCCAAATGGCCTAATTCTTCTCCTATCACTTATGACCTTCTTATACAAACATATAAAATTCTTAAGAATTGGACAAGTTGGATGCAGAAAAAATGTTCCTGATGTTGGCAGTTTAGAACCAGGGATTACAGTTTAAGAAAAAGGGGTAGGCCATTTAGGATTGAGATGAGGAAAACCTATTCACCCAGAGAGTTGTGAATCTGTGGAATTATCTTTCAAGAGAGAGTTAGATATAGCTGAGGGCTAACTGAATCAAGGGATAATGGGAAAAGGCAGGAATGGGGTACTGATTTTGGATGATCAGCCATGATCATATCAAAGGGCTGAATGGCCCACTCCTGCACCTATTTTCTGTGTTTCTATGACCAATGTGAAGAGTCTGGTGATGGCTCTACTGACAGAAGCTACCAAACACAATGTTGTTCTACAGAACTGACAATCTCACTTCTGTATTGATCTAAGTAAAATGACCCAGACAAGGGCGAGAATCCAAGACAGACGCAGAGTGCTGGAGTAACTCAGTGGGTCAGGCAGCATCTCCGGAGAAAAGGAATAGATAATGTTTCGGGGCACGACCCTTCTTCTCTCAGTCTGAAGAAGGGTCTCGACCTGAAATGTCACCTACTGCTTCTCACAGCTGCCTGTCCCACTGTGTCACTCCAGCATTTTGTGTCTATCTTCACTTTAAACCAGCATCTGCTGTTCCTTCCTACACTAGGAGGAGAATTCCATGGCCCTTTGTCACGTCACGACCAAGGATCTTTTGAAACTCACTGAGAAAGCAAATCCTCTTTTTTTAAGGATCTAATTTCTGTTAACAAATGTCAGTCAGGAATAAGAGCAAAGGGAAGTAGATTGAAGTAGGCCATTTGTCAACACTGATGGTATTAAGTGACCTGACTTTGAATAAAGTCAGAGGGGAATGTGGATCTCTTAAACAAATCTGGAACATTAAACTAGTTATGGTGAATATGAAACAACTGGATTAAGGCGGAGATAGAGAGATTTTTGATTAGTGCGGGTGTTGGGTTACGGGGAGAAGGCAGGAGAATGGGGTTAGGAGGGAGAGATACATCAGCTATGATTGAATGGTGTAGACGATGGGCTGAATGGCCTAATTCTACTCCTATCACTTGATCATATATGCTGAAAAATAGACAAAATGCTGGAGTAACTCAAGTGGGTCAGGCATCATCTGTGGAGAACATGGGTAGGTGACTTTTTGGTTCGGAACCCTTCTTCAGACATTATATAAGGGGGGGTAGACAGAGGCTGGGAGGGAGGAGGGGCGGGACAAAGCCTGCCTGGTAAAAGGTTGACACAGATGATGGAATTGGAAGGGGAATTAAAATGGTTAACAACCAGGAGATCCAGTAGGCCTTGACGGGCCAAGCGTAGGTGTTTGGTGAAACACTTGGTCTCCCCGATGTACAGCAGTGCATCACTCCCTCAGCTCCATCCCCAACCCACAAACCCCTCACATCGGGAACACTGGGTGCAGTAGGTGAGGTGAGAGGAGGTGCAACTGAACCTCTGTCTAACCTGGAAGGACTGCTGGGGTCCTTGGGTGGAGGTGAGGGAGGAGATGCAGGGACAGGTGGTAATTGCTGGGGAAAGTATCTGGGGAGGGGGTGGTTTGGGTGGGAAGGGATGAGTGAACCAAGAAGTTGCGGAGGGAGTGGTCTCTGCGGAAGGCAGAAAGTGGCGGGGGTGGGAAGATGTTACTGTTGGTGGGATCACATTGGATGGGACGGAAGTGTCAAAGGGTGGATGATTTGTTGGACGTGAGACTGGTGGGGTAAAGGTCTTGGCTTTTTTGTAAACCTGCACCTGCAGTTTTGTGTAGCCCACATCTGGATATGTTAAAAACACATCAGGGCCACCAATGTCAACCATCATCAGACTGGCCAACCTGTAAACACCTGAAGCAATTGCCCATCAGCCCACGAGGAGCGGGAACAGAAACACAGGCCTTGCACCAGAAGCATTGTGGCCAGTCTGGCTCACCCTGTTGAGCAAACATGTCTTCAAACTGCAATGAGTGCAGAAAATATTTACAAGGATGTTCCCAGATCTCGATTAGACCGAGTTATAAGGGCAGCCTGGGATATAATTCCGTGGAGGCTACAAGATCATACAGAGGTTCATGAAACCATGAGGGATTATTGATTGGATGAATATACCGGGTCTTTCTGGCAAGGTTGAGAATCAAGAGCAAGAGGGGCCGAATGAGGAAGGGTGATTACAAAAACCTTAATAGAAGTGGTCGGGGCTGAATCTATTGAGAGGCGAAAGGATTAATAGGAACTTGAAGGACAGCGTATTCACACAGATGGTGGTGGGTATGTGGACCACTGCCAAAGGAAGCGTTGAGGCAGGCACAATCACAAATTTTAAAAGACATTTGGCCCGGTACATGGATGGAAAAGATAGATGGATGTGATTGAAAGGTGGGAAAATGTAGCCAGAGTGGGCGGGCATTTTGGTCTGAAGTGCTGGTTCCAATCCTGTTTCACTCTGTGATTCTATGAGAATGCTTCACCATTACACGGTTGACTGTAAGTTGACAAGTGGCAGGAGCACAATTAGACCATTTGGCCCATCAAGTCTACTTCGTCATTCAATCATGGCTGATCCATCTTTTTCCTCGTAACCCCATTCTCCTGCCTTCGCCCCTTAGAGGAGTGACGAGGGCATGATATCCACTCAAGACAAGAAGCTGTTTGCACAATGACGAAACATCATCCATTCCTTTTGTCCAGAGATACTGCCTGTCCTGCTGAGTCACTCCAGCATTTTGCATCACAGCAGTTTGTAGAGTTTTGAGCATTGAACCTCAGTCTGATATCTTTATCCGTGTTCTGCATCTAAAACTTCACACAAAAAAGATCTGACAATGTATTTTGTCATCTGTATTGGTTAGGGAAACCGATTATCATGTCAGTCTTGCCCCAAGGAAATGAAAGCTTCTGCCTTATTTAAAACGCTAGCTCTGTTAATTAAATACATTTCAACATGCGTAATTGATAAAAACACAGTGATACAAAGGGAGAGACATGTACATTGGTGAATACTTCATGTGTGGTGAGATCGAAGAAGGAATTCCACTCGAGTATTTACAATCTGGATTGAATTGTAAGAGGGGGTCGTGCAGAGGAACATGGTTGCTGAGTGATGGGACCCAAATAGAAATCTTACCTCACTGGAGAGTTGGGCCTGGCAAAGCCAGGGGGTAAGATGCTCCACAACGATCATTCATCTCATCTCTAAGGCGTTTAACTCCTTTTCATTAAGTCACCCACCTGGTTCTTCCACGTCACCTCTTCCGTTACTTCAACCCTCGCCAAATCAAAATAGTTCCACTTTGACTATTTCAGCCAATTCTTATCCAGCCTCCTCATTCACCCAAAGTTCTGCCACCCATTCCCAACTCCCTCTTGTCACCTTGTTCACTCATCGCCTTTGTGCTCGACACTCGATCCTGAGGTAAACCTACTCGGTTTATGGCTCAATCATAAATCTTTATTCCTCACTTTTTAAATTGCACCATTCCCTACCTTTCTCTGCCTAGAGTCATAGCGTGATACAGTGTCGAAACAGGCCCTTCGGCCCAACTTGCCCACACCGGCCAACATGTCCCATCTACACCAGTCTCACCTGCACGAATTTGGTCCATATCCCTCCAAACCTGTCCTATCCATGTACCTGTTTAACTGTTTTTTAAATGTTGGGATAGTCCCAGCCTCAACTACCTCCTCTGGCAGCTTGTTCCATACACCCACCACCCTTTGTGTGAAAAGGTCACCCCTCAGATTCCTATAAAATATTTTCCCCTTCACCTTAAACCTATGTCCTCAGGTCCTCGATTCACCTGCTCTGAGCAAAAGACTCTGTGCATCTACCCGATCTATTCCTCTCATGATTTTGTACACGTCTATAATATCACCCGTCTTCTTCCTGCTCTCCATGGAATAGTGACCCAGCCTTTTCAACCTCTGCCATAGCTCAGACCCTCTAGTCCTAGCAACATCCTTGTACCCTTTCTACAAAGTCTTCAACTCTTCACCTTATCCTTCAGCACGCTTTATCGTATGTTCTGCAACTTACTTCCTGAGCCCCTCAAGTTTTCCACTTTTACCTCCTACAAAGCTTTAAAAGTATTGCTTTGGCTTAGCTTGTGTTCCTCTCCGAATACCTTCTCGTGAGGAGAACAAGATTTTTATTGGATACCACTCTACTGAAGATTCTAGGGACAATTAGTTGAGTTACACACAAGTGGCACATGTTAGTTGAGGCATCGTGGGTAGATCGGGTGGCCAAGATGGCTTTTGGTACGTTGGCTTTCAGCAGTCAAGTATTGAGTAGAGAAGTTGGAATGTTATGTTGTAGTTTGTATCAGTCCCTGCTTGTCCCTGGGGTGGGACTTGAACTTAGTCTTCAGATTCAATTTATTCACTAATCCTTAAGGGCCTGTCCCACCAGCATGCAACGCTATGCGATTAGCGCGACCTAATGTGGTCGCTTGAGCCGTCCGGCGTCGCGGGGCCAGTCCCACTTCGATCGCCGGAGCCGTGCGGAATTGTGCGGAGTTCGTCCCGACATCGCGCGGGGCTCCGAAAAACTGACTATGTCCAAAAATTCCGCGCGCCAACGGCTTGTCGGCTCGCAGTCGCCTCGACGCATTACGCACCGCCTCGACGTCGTGCCTCCGTGAACCTATCTGTAGGTGCCTCCGTGACCCTCTATGTGTGTGGCTCCGTGGCCCTCTGTGTGTGTGTGTGCCTGTGTGCCCCTCTCTGTCCTGGCGAACTTACCTTAGACTTCGTTCCAAGTTCGCCTCACTTTGCGCCGCGTTGCGCCACTCACCCGACCTCCGCGCGGCCCCCGCTTCTAGTTTGATCGCGTTAATCGCATAGAGTTGCATGCTTGTAGGACAGGCCCTTTAGCTGCCACGTGGCTACAACAGAATGAAGTCTTCTTTCTAGACTAGGGTTACTGAGATCAAAGGTAGAGCTGCCAGTACAAGAGGAGGACATCTGCTAGTGTTACTCAAGTCAGTAGGAACTTTGGCAACGTAGGCCAGTGTGGTGGAGCTGACTTTAGTTGAGTTTATTGTCACCTGCACGGGTGCAATGAGAGGCTGGTGCAATGAAAGTCTTGCTTGCATGGACATTCAAAAAACGGTAATGTTTATTCCTTACAAGTTAATTTCATATTTAAGGAGGTTTAAAGGACAGCTTGTGTAGGAAGGAACTGCAGATGTTGGTTTGTACCGAAGATAGACACAAAGTGCTGGAGTAACTGAGCGGGTCAGGCAGCATCTCTGGAGGGAAGGAATAGGTGACGTTTCTGGATGAGACTGAAAATCGAGGTGGGGAGCGGGGAGGGAATAAACTGGAGGCGAGAGGCCGTCAACAGATGAGCTGAGTAAGTGTGGAGCTCATAATGGGCCATTGTTGGCTGGGGAAGGTGTGATAGTTTACACGGTACAGAAGATTACATTCACCTCTGGCATCTTGGCAACATCCAGTTCAAGCTGAGCTGTGGGCTGAATGATGGGGCTAAGACCAAACAGCCACTTGGGTCCCAGCCCAGTACAACTGATCTCATTCATTTTTATTTAATAAGACCTCAACTGGAAATATTTCCAGAATATGAGCAGAACAAATATTAAAAGAACCTAGTGATTGTCTCACTAAATGGTCTTGTAACATGAGTCAGCAAGTTGAAATAAATGAAAGGTCTGGAGTGGGAATTAGATCGGACTGAATTCAAGCAACAACATGCATGTACACAGCTCCTCAAAGTTGTTCCAAGGTATTTCACAGTGAAGTAGCCAAGGACTTAAGGAAGAAGTTGGAAAGCTGATCACAAAAATCTTAATAAAAGTGGTAGGTTTTAAGCAGCTTGTTGGAGAAGAGACTGGCGGATGGTTTGGGCAATGGATGCCCAACTCTTGGGTCCAGGGCTTGGGCAGCTGAAGGGATGGCCATTAGTGGAGAAGCCAGGGGAATAAGGGAAGTGGGCAAGAGACCAGAGTTAGAGGAGCACGGTCTTGAAGGGCTGCAAAACTAAACGGGCGTCAAGGCCAGGGATAGGGCAGCTGACTGTGTCGCTATCAGCCTCAGTGCCAATCACAACCCTCACAGCCTTCAGCCTCTCCCATTCATTAAAACAACATTCAGCCATTTAATATTAGATCAATGTAGAGGCAGAGCAGGTACAAACGGGGAGCGGTAGAGTTGCTGCCTCACAGCGCAGACACCTGGGTTCGATCCTGATTAAAGGCGCTGTCTGTACGGAGTTTGTACGTTCTCCCTGTGACCGCATGGGTTTTCTCCAGGCGCTCCAGTTTCCTCCCACATTCCAAAGATAAGCAGGTTTGTAGGCTAATTAGCTTCTGTGAATTGTACCGAGCATTTGGGATAGAACACGTGTATGGGCGATCATTGGTTGGCACGGACTTGGTGGGCTGAAGGGCCTGTCTTCATGCTGTATCTCTAAACTAAACTAAATGTGAAATTACCTGCATTTGCCTAAAATTGCTTCTCTGAAAAGTAGTGGTTTAGTAGCTCGGTAAAGCATAACACAACTCCATGTTACTGGCCAGGCAGTGATGCCATAGCCACAGTAATATCACCAGGATGTCGGGTTATCCCAGTAACTGAACTTGTTCTGTTTCTTTTATCTAGATCCCGCTAGTCTAGTCAATGGCAATCATCAACCTCCCCTTAATGAAGCTTCAAGCAAACAGCCATCCAGATCCCAAGCCACTCCCAGTTCACTGGTCAGCTCCATTGAGAAGGATCTGCAAGACATCATGGACTCTCTGGTGATGGAGGACGCTGCCACTCCCAGTAAAAAGCAGGCTGCCAATGCCCAGTCTCCTCTGTCCCCAATGGTCAATGGAGGAGGGAGGTACCTGCTGTCACCTCCACTCAGCCCTGGTGCAATGTCAGTGGGGTCAAGTTATGACAATATGTCCCCACCGTTCTCCCCCCTGTCATCCCCATCACCGGGCAGCAGCAGCAGTTGTACCAGCCATTCGCCAGGTGCCCTGGACCACGGGGTACTGCCCCCCACTGTGCCTATTCGCTCTTCCAGTTACAACCACATGGTGCAGCCTCCATCCCCGTGGCCCGTGCCGGGCTACAGTGGCGTGAGCGTGAGCGTGGACGCGGTCAAGTGCAACGGGCTTGGCCCAGGCACGCAGCGAGTGCCGGACAGTCCGCGAGCTCACAGGAAAGTGCCCAACGTCCACGAGACTCCACCAAGCCCAACCCTAAACCGCAGAGCGTTTCCACCCGATGCCTTGAATTCCGCAACGCTTAACGAAACCAGGAAGATGCCAGAAAGTTCAAAACTATCCCTACAAAGTCACAACGTGCCCTTGGTGTCCATTAGTCCAGGTGACTTCAGTGGTGGGAGCTCCAGAGGTCAAGTTGTTTCTGTCCCTGGCAGCCCGAGATCTGGAGCCAAGTTTCATCCGTCTCCAAGCCCCAGGACCAAGGGAGGTGCCCTGCAAGATAGGTCTCCAAGCCCTTTCAGAGAGGCCAAGGAGACACCCATTGACCGATCCATCACCTCCAGTCCATCGAGGCTGACGTCCCCGAGGGGGTTCCAGCCTTTGGAGAGCTCAGGGTACGTCCACGTGAACCAGCCGGTCCAGTTGCAGCCAAGAAACCTTCAGCCTCCTGACAGTCCCCGTGTGGGCAGAAGAAGCATTGAAAGCATGAGAGAGTTGCCTCCGTTAAGCCCTTCGATGACAAGGAGGGTTGTACCACTCGCTACCTTCTCAAATCTCCCAAGTTCTCCTCAGGCCAGGACCTCTCGAGATGTGGTCCATCACGACGGCCCCTCGCACCAGACCAAACTGGTCAAGGAGTTGCCAGAAAGCCCTCGATTTAGACGCAAGTTTTCGTCCGGCTCGTCTGAAAGAATCGAGGACTTCTCGCTGCTGAGCGTGTCTGGGTTCAGCGCCTTGAGCAGTGGACGAGGAGTGAGGGATCGCAGCCCTTCCCCAACCCTGCTCACCGTTGAGCCTCCACGGAAAGCCTACGGGAATGCTTTATCCCCAGCACACAGCCTGTCTTCATTGTCCATCCCAGCCCCGCTGCAAAGCCCAAGAATGCCGAGGAAAATGTCCACGGATGAGAGGATCCCAGCTCCACGACAGCGCAAGAACAGTATTTCTGAAATCAGCGACAACGAGGACGAACTCCTGGATTATCACCGGCGGCAGAGAGATGAACGGATCCGGGAGCAGGAGATGCAGATGTTGGTGAGCTGGTGATTCTCTTTCCCTTCAACTGATGAATGGTGTTGAAATGTAGAGCGGTGTCGACTCCCACTTGTCCACTCTGATCATTCATTCCTCTCCTGTTCCTGCACTGTCCATTTCCCCTTTAGTTCTTCCTCTTTCTCCCATTTTCATTGTCCCTTTGTATATCGTTTCTTCCCACTCTCTCCTCTCCTTTCGTCTCTTTACTCATCTCTTCCTGTCTACCTCCCTGTCTCCATTCTTGCCTTGCCTCGCTCTCCCCTCCCCAGGATTCCCAAGGGGAGTCAGTCTACCCCACGACAGGTTGATAGTTTGGGAAGTTTGATATCCGCAGGGAAAAGGGATCTCCTGTGGCGTTCTGTGCTGCATCTTGGTGGAACCAGTCTGCTGCTGAAGGTGCTCCTCAGGTTGACCAGCGAGTCATGGCTGGTTGGTCTTAAGTTGGTCTAATTCTGAGGCTGTGACCTCTGGTCCTAGACTCTCCCACGGGTGGAATTAAATCTCTCCATCTCTCTTTCTTCCTTTGAGATACATGATCAATGTATGTCCTATCAATCATTGTCTGATCATTTCTGCAGAGCCCTGGGCCATTCTGTGCAAAGCTGCATTAACTTGTTTGATTTCTTCATTGCTTTAAATTAGACACAATAATGTGCGATGCCTGAATTTAATTAGCAAGATATGTTGCATTTCCATCAGTGACGCCAACACTTCCTGTCAATTCACCCATTTTTCCCTCCAATGCAAGATTTTCCTCGGCACTAATCCAGTGTTTCTAGGCAACAGAAAGCGTCTAATCTGTGTTGATTGCATCTGTTTGTAGCTCACCTGATGGTCCTGTGAATATAGTTTGTAATGAGAGCCTGGTTCACTCCTGCCAGCGAGTTTAGTTTAGAAATACAGCCGGAAACAGGCCCTTCAGCCCCCTGCCGACCAGCGATCCCCGTACACTAACACTTCTACACACACCAGGGGCCATTTACAGTTTTACCTACAAACCTGGACGTCTTTGGAGTGTGGGAGGAAACCGGAGGTCTCAGAGAAAACCTACACAGGTCACGGGGAGAACGTACACACTCCGTACAGACAGCACCCGTAGTCGGGATCGAACCCGGGTCTCTGGCGCTGTGAGGCAGCAACTCTACCGCTGCGCCACCGTGCCGCTCGAGTTCTGGAGGACTTTGCGGTTGATGGTATCACCTGAAACACTGCTGGCTGCTAGCGGGACCATCATCAGCAAGCTGTCAGTTAGCACACTTCCTACAACACACTTCTGATTGCATTTCAACACAAAATTCATTGCTTTTGGGACTTGCTGATAAACATAATCACGTAAACACGTCTTCCTTCTGTTGTCCTGGCTGTGCTCAACATTCACCACATTGTTCATGCAAAGCAGATGCTGCGTGATTTCAGCATATTGTTTCCTCTGGATAGTGGAGCCACATGAAGGTGTGCGTGTGTATGTGTGTGTGCGGGTGTGCGAATGTGTGCTGGTGCAGGTGTGTGCACGTGTGAGTGTGTATGTGTGCATGCGAGTGTGAGTGTGCGAATGTGTGCGGGTGTGTATGTGTGCGTGCGAGTGTGTGTGTGCGAGTGTGTGTGTGCATGTGAGTGTGTGTGTGTGCGAGTGTGTGTGTGTGCATTCCATTGTGTGTGCATGAGAGTGTGTGTGCCTGAGTGTGTGTGCGTGCGAGTGTGTGTGTGTGAGTGTGTGTGCGTGCGAGTGTGTGTGTGTGTGGATAAGAAACCTTGATGAAAATAAGACGATATGGAGGTAGAGTGGTGAAGGGAACCAAGAAAGATCCTGCCCACTTTACTACAACGACACATTAAGCCACACTAACAGAGAGTGAAGGCTGCCTTTCCATGCCAAGTGTTCAGCAGTACATGAAATGCAACAGTTTTTGTTATTCGGCTCGCTGTGCTGCAGATGACCTCATGCTGTGGGAAGTGAATTCAAATGTCACTGCATCAGGGAGCCAGAAGGCCCATAAAGCATGTTGCTCGCACTCTGACCTGCTGGTGAAGCTGGTTCCCAGAGTGTGTGAGAGCTTCCCCATTAACCACCAACTTGCCCACCTCCTCTGCTCTGCCACTGCTGGTAAAGTCACTTGGTAAATGTTCCCAATTAACGGGTACAGGGGACGCACAGATGTGACGCAGCCCCCCCTGCCCTTTGACCCGCCATGTGCACCGCTGATGTGGTTACCACCGGCATCTGTGGAACATTCCCAATCCCCGCTCTGCATGGGAGAATTCTGCACTCGGATTGGAAAACCCACAAGAATGCAGCTTTTAATTCCAGAATCCTGACAGCTGGACAAGCATTAGTGAGTATTAGCTGGGAAACACTGATACCAGAGGGAACGAGAGGAAACCGAGGGCGGCATGTTGGCGCACTAGTAGAGTTGCTGACTATCAGGGTTCAATCCTGACTACGGGCGCTGTCTCTACAGAGTTTGTACGTTCTCCCCGTGACCTGCGTGGGTTTTCCCCGGGTGCTCTGGTTTCCTCCCACACTCCAAAGACATGCATGTTTGTAGGCTAATTGGCTTCAGTAAAATTGTAAATTGTCCCTAGTGTGTATCCAATAGTGTTAATGGTAGTGGCTGGCCAGCGTGGGCTTGGTGGGCCGAAGGGCCTATTTCTGCGGTGTATCTCTACACTAAAACTGAAAGATCTATCTAGTTCACCCCCTTGTGTGCTGAGGGGGTCACATGATAATAAGCCTTATCCATTATTGATGCAGACACGATGGGTCAGAGCATTGTAGAGCCATGCAACACAGAAACTGGCCCTTCGGCCCAACCCGTCAATGCCAGCCTTGGATGGTCGAAGCATGCGCACGGCCTATTTCATTCTAAACCTTTCATATCCATGAGTTTGTTCGGTAGTTCAAGTCACCTTTTCTCTGAAATAGTCACCTGTTCATTCCATCCACAGTTGCTGCCTGACCCACTGAGTTCCTCCAGCACTTTAATCGTGGGTCTGTGGGTGACCCTTGCTTCTATCTCCTTGTGTAGTTTGTCCGTGCACAGATGGGGGATTCCATGATCCCTGAGCCACACTAAATCTATGCCTGAAGATCGTCTCTCGTAATATTTTCCTCATTGTTCTGCCAGTGGAAATGTGACTCATGTAGATGTTCCCACATCTTGTAGCCATGGAAACCATGTGTTGTGCTGTGTGACAGGAGAAACCCAAAATCAAATCATGCATCGTGTATTCAGTGTGGGCCGGCCAGGCCGGTGGGCGGGCTCTGTGTGTTACCTCTGCTGCAGTCACCTCTCTCGTTCCTGCACTCATCTCTTCCCTTCTCCACTTCCATGGACGTTGGCAGATTGTTGGGTTACGCACCCAGGGTACCTGGATATTTGCCTGTTGTTCCATGGCAAATAGGAAGTTGAATAGAGCTCAGGGGGAAACAAGTATTGGGGTGCAATCCATAAATGCTACGTACTGGAGTGTAGATTGGTCGGTATTAGCTATAGGGGTACACTTCTATGGGAGGTAGATATTGGGGTACAGTTCTATGGGAGATAATTGTTGGGGTACAGTTCTATGGGAGGTAAATGATGGGGTGCAGTTCTATGGGAGGTGGATGGTGGGGTACAGTTCTATGGGAGGTAAATGATGGGGTGCAGTTCTCTGGACACTAGGTTTTGAGTTATATTTCCATAAACAGTAAGTATTTGCATGCAGGATGTGGAGGAAGGAACTGCAGATGCTGGTTTATATCGACGATGGACACAAAATGCTGGAGTAACTCAGTGGGTCAGGCAGCATCTCTGGAGGTAACGTTTCCAACTCAAAACGTCAATTATTTTGTTTCCCCAGAGAGGCTGCCTGACCCGCAGAGTTACTCCCAGCTTCTAGTGTCTGTCTCCAGTTATTCCTATCAGCATTGGTTATTGGGATAGAATTCCAAAGGCAATAAGTGTCAGGGTGCAGTTGAATAGATGCTTGTGTTGGGGTACAAGTATTGGGCCACTCTTCTTGAAGCATCATCATCAGGAATGCAGTTGGCTCCCCGCTACTTATTGGGATATTTTTCTCTAAGTATCCATTGTAACATATATAAGAACGAACTGTAATATATGGAACACCTCATCTAGGATGCAGATGAGGCAGAGACGGAGGAATTGGGAGAAGGAGAGAGTCTTTGCAGGAGGCAGGGTGGGAAGAAGTGTAGTCTAGATAGCTGTGGGAGTCAGTAATGGACATCAGTTGATAGCCTGTCTCCTGTGATGGAGACGATGAGATTAAGAAAGGGGAGGGCGATGTCGGAGATGGTTCAAGTGAATTTGAGAGAAGGATGGAAATTGGTACCAAAATTCTTTGTAATGTACCTCATTATGCCTTGGGTGCAATTGTGCTGTGTGAATGGTGAACCAGATATTTAGCTGTGGATCCCAATGTCAGCTGAGTTCAATGCCAAGATCCAGACACTTCTGATCACCAAAGAGCAAAGGGGAGCGTAAACCCTGTCTCTGGCGGCTGAACAACAGCAGGCAGCTCATTCTGCCATTGTCTGCCATAATATGGCCATCGTTCAGGCCCACCTGAGACTCTGGTTCACCATCTGATGAGGGAGAGCCAGGATCAAGAGGTCCACTCTAACCAACTCCCTGATTCAATGAGGGAACTTTGCCTTGAATCTCTGCAGTGATTTTCATAACCATAGGGAGATCACAAAACTCGGTAAAAATCAGGCGTCTACTCCTGACCCGACTCACTCAGTACAACCAACCTTCTCACTGATTCCAAAACAAAATGCTGGAGGAACTCAGTGGGTGCAGCAGCATCTATGGAGCGAAGGAGATGGCCAACGTTTCGGGCCGAAACCCTTCTCCTTCGCTCCATAGATGCTGCTGCACCCACTGAGTTCCTCCAGCATTTTGTGTACCCTCGATTTTCCAGCATCTGCAGTTCCTTCTTTAACACTCAGTGGGTCAGGTCAGGCCACACCTGTGCAGGTAGAAGGATGGTCACCATTTCAGTTTGAGCCATGCATGGGAACTAAGAATGTGGAGGGGAGATAGCCAGTACAACGCGTCTCTCTCCCTGAGGAACTCTCATTCCCTCTGGAGATATTACCCTGAATCTTCAGCAGTGATTTTCATCATTGTAACGGGTCCTACAGACTTAACCAGCAACAAGGTTCTTTTGGTTTGATGCATAGTCACTGTTTTAATGTCGGGAGGTGATTTAAAGGGCCAGGTTTCAGTCTGGGGTAGACCCTGTTTGACAGGAGCTGTGGCTGGCTCTGTGAGATCAACGTGGAACGTGATGTTTGCGCCAGACAAGAGGGAAGGTTCCGGATCAAGCTTCAAAAGAGCGAATGCGTTTCATAGCAACTGGTGGAGCATCTGTCAGTGGCTGACATTTGGAATTAATTACCTTTCACAGCACCTGGCTCCTCACACCTGCCGTTCTTAACACCACGTTACCTGGCTCCAGGTTCACATCCTGTTAAAGTGATTAGTTGCTCCAGCTTTTCACTCTTTCTAATGACTAAGCTTTCTGAAGCAGCCCCCTGCTGATGTGTACCATCGCCTGCAGTGTAGCCCAGCGCTCACCCCCCCGCATTAAATATTCCACACCTCTCGTATCCAGGGATGTTGTACATCTTTCACCCAGACAGTTGTGAATCTGCGGAACTCTCTGCCACCGAAGGCAGTGGAGGCCAATCTGCTGGATGTTTTCAAGAGAGAGTTAGATTTAGCTCTTAGGGCTAATGGAATCAAGGGATATGGGGAGAAAGCAGGAACGGGGTACTGATTGTGGATGATCAGCCATGATCATATTGAGTGGCGGTGCTGGCTCGAGGGGCCGAATGGCCTACTCCTGCACCTGTTTTCCATGTTTCTATGTAACCACTGACATCTATACAATGAGAGATTGATCATTTATTTTGCTACAGTGGCCCTGAATGCCTGTGTTACGAACCTTTGACGTACAAGGCTATTTTTCACAAAGCCCTGTGTACATTGCTCTGTACGCACAGGAAATCAAAACGTACATCATGCATTTCACCCTGACTTTTCCATTTTCAATTTTTAATTAAAAAAACATTTTCCAGGAACGCATGCATTCCGTAAAGGGCCCGTCCCACTGTACGAGGTAATTCAAGAGACGCTAAGAGACGTAACGAGCTCCGACGTACCCGCTACGTACATTCTACATACTTACCACGAGTTAGATTTTTTTTTAACTCGGGAGAGCTCTTGAATTACCTCGTACAGTGGGACAGGCCCTTAAATTGGAACGACTGAATTCCATCCAACCAGTTAGGGAAGTCATTAAATACGTTGTAAATGAAAGCAAGCCTGCCATCAGCTAGTTGTTTTATCCGACACGCTCTTTGCCAGGCCTATAACCATATTAAATCTGATATTGGGACGGAACTGCTGATGCTGGTTTACACTGAAGGTAGACTTAAAATGCTGGAGTAACTCAGCGGGACAGGCAGCTTCTCTGGAGAGAAGGGCTCGGTGACGTTTCGGGTCAACACCCTTCTTCAGACTTGAGTCAGGGGAAAAGGAAACGAGAGATATAGAAGGTGAAGTAGAGAGTTATAGAAGAAATGAATGAAATTTATGCAAAAAAGTAACGATGGTGAATGAAACATTTCTAGGTGTTTGCTAGGTGAGAACGAGAAGCTGGTGCGACTTCGATGGGGGAGGGATGGATATAAAGGGAATGCAGGGGTTACTTGAAGAGAATTGCTGATGCTGGTTTACACCGAAGATAGACACAAAAAGCTGGAGTAACTCAGCGGGACAGACAGCATCTCTGGAGAGAAGGGATGGGTGACGTTTCAGGTCGAGAACCTTCTTCAGACTGAGAGTCAGGGGTGGGTGGGGGGGGGGGGGGGAATGGCTGAGGATTTGTAAAGGACAAACAAGGATATTTAAACATGGCAGCTAATCACAGGCTCTGGCTGCTAATCACAGGCCCTGGCAGCTAATCACAGGCCCTGGCAGCTAATGCAGCAGTGTGCTTGGGACAGGACGCTTCCTTGACCAGACCAGCTTGTCTTATCTCGCTGTTATTGTCAGCAGGCTGCAGCTTGTGGCTTTGAGGGACAGTTGTGCAAGTGTGCATTGTTCTCTTGTCTGCTTGTACACTTTCAGTCTGAAGAAGGGTCTCGACCCAACATCCAGAGATGCTGCCTGTCCCCGCTTAGTTACTCCAGCTTTTTGTGTCAATCTGCAATTCCTTCCTACACTGCTCATGCACGGTCTGAGTGGAGACATCTGCAGGGGCCAGATCTGCCCGTTCAATGGGCTCGCTATAGTGACGTCAACTCAGCTGCTGACTGCTCAGCTCATGACTCATAAAGTCGTGTCTGAAGATGGACACAAAAAGCTGGAGTAACTCAGCGGGTCGGGCAGCATCTCTGGGGGGAAGGAAAGTCATGTCTGAAGCAGTTTATGTCAAATTTCAAACATTATCTACAACTGAGTCCAAGCTCTTTCTCCCCCCCCCCCCCCCCCCCCCCCCACACACACACACACAGCCCTCCGCTCCCCCACCTCGCACCTCTTGCCTTGGTGGCTTTCATGTCCTTGCCCAGAGATGGACATGTAAATCTCCATGAGTTTCACCAGTCTATTGGGACAACACTCCATGGCGGTTCTTCCTTTCAGATTAGCGCCAGGGTTATTCCACCAGGGGAAGGTATCACCTAAACATAGGGGTTAACATATGATGAGCGTTTGACGGCACTTGGCCTGTACTTGCTGGAGTTGAGAAGGATGAGGGGGACCTCATTGAAACTTACCGAATAGTGAAAGGCCTGGATAGAGTGGACGTGGAGAGGATGTTTCCAGTAGTGGGAGAGTCTAGGACCAGAGGTCACAGCCTCAGAATTAAAGGATGTTTGTTTCAATAGGAGATGAGGAGGAATTTCTTTAGTCAGAGGGTGGTGAATCTGTGGAATTCTTTGACACAGAAGGCTGTGGAGGCCAAGTCAGTGGATATTTTTACAGCAGAGATAGATAGATTCTTGATTAGTACGGGTGTTGGGGGTTAAGGGGAGAAGGCAGGAGAATGGGGTTAGGGGGGAGAGATAGGTCAGCCATGATTGAATGGCAGAATAGACTTGATGGGCCGAATTCTGCTCCTATCACCTATGACCTTATGGACCTTGGTAAAATAAGGGGCAGTTCAACCACTTTGGAGGGGAGGGGAGGGGAGGGGCGGGGCGGGGAGGGGAGGGGCGGGGAGGGGCGGGGAGGGGAGGGGAGGGGCGGATGGAGTATGGGTTGGGAGACACATTGAAGTACTTGAGGAAAACGTGGCAGAGGCATGGAGCAAAACGCAGCCAAGAAAGCTAGGAGAGGTGCAGTGGGCCGAATGGCCTCCTGGTCATGATGCTATGACTTTGAGGGGTAATTGAAGATCAAGCAACAAAGTTTGAGCCTATGAGTACTTCAAGGATCGTGCCGTCCAAACTAATTCCTCTTCGTCTCCATAGAGGATGATTATGCTGTGATGAATAGCCAACGTGTAGTAACAGGGGAGGCTGCACAGTGAGCGTGACCTCGGGTGTGGAGTGGGGGGGGGGGGGGGGGGGTCAAACTCAGTTCAGTTTATTGTCACGTCTACCGAGGTACAGTGAAACACTTTTGTCTGTGCCCTTTGACCTGCGTCGGGACCAAGACGCAGTGAGATTGCCAGAGTTACAGGTGGTGATTATGTGAAAAGTCACTGTCTTTAAATACAAAGTTAGAAACAGATGTTTCTGCTGCACATGTGTGCCTGACTGCTGTACTGCCGTGAGGTTTACAGAGCGATGCACAGAGAGATCTGGTGTAGGAAGGAACTGCAGATGCTGGTTTAAACCAAAGATAGACACAAAATGCTGGAGCAACTCAGCGGGGTCAGGCAGCATCTCTGGAGAAAAGGAATAGGTGACGTTTCGGGTCGAGACTTCTTCAGATGCTTTCAAGATCTACAGAGAGATCTGAAGTCCATAGCTCCCTGAATGTGGCAATGTGAGCAACTTGAATGGTAAAGGAAGTCTATGGTATTGGTTCCATAGGTCGGGGCATTGACTATAGGAGTCAGGATGTTGGGATGCAGCCTTGCTCGATATTGGTTGGGCAGCATTTGGAGTATTGTGTGCAGTCTGGTCGCCCCATTTGGAAGGATGTGGCTGAAGAATAAGGGGTAAGCCATTTAGAATGGAGATGAGGAAAAACCTTTTCACACAGAGTGTTGTGAATCTGTGGAATTTTCTGCCTCAGAAGGCAGTGGAGGCCAATTCCCTGAATGCTTTCAAGAGAGAGTTTGATAGGGCTCTTAAAGATAGCGGAGTCATGGGACATGGGGAGAAGGCAGGAACGGGCCACTGATTGTGGATGATTAGCCATGACCACATTGAATGGCGGTGCTGGCTCCAAGGGCCGAATGGCCTACTCCTGCACCTATAGTCTATTGGTGCAGAGGAGGTTTACCAGAATGATGCCTGGATTCGGGAGGGGTTACACACATTTGGATTGTTTTCTCAGGAATGCCCGAGGTTGCCAGGAGACCTGAAAGAATTACAATACAATGATGAGGCGTAGATACGGTAGACAGTCACTGAAACATCACCTATCCATTTCCCAAACAAATGCTGTCCGACCCGCTGAGTTACTCCAGCACTTTGTGTCTATCTTTGGTTTAAACCAGTTCCATTTTATTATGTCCTAAATTAGATAGGCAGGTGTGAGGCGATAACAATCACGTCATTCCACCAGATGGAGCTAGTGAGACATGGTCTGGACTACTGGACAGTCCAAGACTCCAGGGTCAGGTGTCTGCAGGGACGGAGCCACCACAGTGTGTGCTTCTCCACTTGGGCAATCTATGTGACCACCGGGACCTCATTTAAAACAGATATTGTTTAGTTCACAGATACAGCGCAGAAACAGACCCTTGGGGCCACCAAGTCCGCACTGACCAGCGATCCCCGTACATGAACACAACACTACACTGGGGGGGACAATTGTTACATTTATACCCAGCCAATTAACCTACAGACCTTTACGTCTTTAGAGTGTGGGAAGAAACCAAAGTGTTATTGGGAAACCCGCGCAGGTCACGGGGAGAAGGTACAGACAAGCGCCCGTAGCCTGGATTGAACCACAGTCTCTGAAGCTGTAAGGAAGCAACTCACTGGCCATGTCACCGTGCCGCCCATAATGCCTTGAATGCCCTAAAGCACAATGTGATATTGTACGGTTGTGAAAGATGCTGATAAACCACTACACTTTGTGCAGAGTGGAGAGACATCACCCTAACCTTACAGGCAATGTGGACTGAATGTGCGTGAAGTCAAGGCTTGGACTTCAGAACAAGACGCACTGTCCTGGATTTCTGCTTCCTTTCCCCCACCCTCATTACAAAGGATTGAAGGCACTAACGCTGGCCAGTCCACTACACCAGCCCACACACCAGTCAGCTCGAAGTTACTCACACCCAGCTCCACTTCACACTATCATCAAATCACAATCTTCCCTTTACTTGGCCTTCCAGGGAATTCCACCGCTGCGCTTGATGACAAATGGCCCCTTCCTCAGTAAGGATCGTCCTGATTGATTCCCATGGATTCACGAGTTAGCCATTTGACAACTCCTGTTGATCACACAAGTGGAACCTCTTGCTTTGTGTCTGAATGCTTGAATGAGGAGCCTCAAACATTATTTTCCTTGAAGTTCTAGCTCTCCTGATCAGGAAGCTGCCTGTGGTCTTCCTGAGGCAGCTGTTCCCCGGGCAGTCCCAGTGAGCAGCTGAACTATTCCGCCCTCCATTGCTGCCATCTACATGCAGCTTTCCACTGAACCTTGGTACATGTGACGATAAACTCATCCCTTGAGAAGATACTGAGACTGGTGGCTCCTGTCATGGCGATGGTGAGAGACTGCCATCATCACACCGTTACTGCTAGCCTTGGAGAACAACACTAGTTAGTGGGTCCATAAGAAGGTCCACTAGTTAGGTCCATACGTAGCCCCTGGAACTCTTGGACTTGTTTATGGGAATCCATCAAATGGACCCAATGTGGCCCACCTCCCTCAGTCACACGGCCACTGTTGTTGCCTTTACAACAATATAGTTCTAAATAACGGTCTATTCTATATATTCCTTGATCTGCATCTCTATTGATCCCTTACACTTCCATATCTCAGTAACTCCCTCTCCCCTGACGCTCAGTCTGAAGAAAGGTCTCGACCTGAAACATCGCCCATTCCTTCTCTCCAGTGATACTGCCTGCCCCGTTGAGTTACTCCAGCACTTTGTTTGTACCTTCTAAATAATTCACCATCTGCGAGGCATTGTCTTGAGAACGGAAGCTGTGCCGACTCAATGAAGTTACAGAAATAGCCCACTCAACACATTGTGCGTGGGGCAGAGTCCTGAACCAGCTGTTCAAGTGACTCCATTTTCCCTACCGCCCTCCAACTTTCTTTCTTCATATTTGTCTAATTCCCAACATCATGACCAGTTTATTCACTGAAACATTTAGTCTGTGAAAATAACACAGAGATGCAGGAAATACATGAGTAACACGTGCAGTGCCTTGTTCACGGAGTTCCCCGGTTAGCGGGGTGGGCACGGTGGCGCTGTTGGTAGAGCAGCTGCCTCACAGCGCCAGAGACCCGTGTTCCATCCTGATCTCTAGCGCTGTCTGTGCGAGGTTTGCACGTTCTCCCTGTGATTGGGTGTGGGTTTCCTCCGGGTGCTCCGGTTACTTCCCACATCCGCAAAGCCCGCGTGGGTTAATGGGTTCTTTAAATTCCCATTCATTTGTCGGGGGTGGATGTGAAAGTGGGAGAACATGGAGCCAAGTGTGAACGGGCGAGCCATGGTTGGCACGGACTGTATATTTTCCGCTTAGTAGCCAATTAGCTCCTCTCAAGACTCTCTCTGTGGGGACATGTGGCCGACCAAACTGCAGAATTAAACTAAAGCCATCTACCGTTTCCATCTGCCGTTGGAAAAGGCCGCTAGAACGCTCTGGTCTTCCTGGTGACCACCCTGGATCGTGAGATGGGGAAAATGCCGACCTCCCGGCTCTTTCCCATTCCCCGCACATTGTTCACTCTCTTTATGTTTTCTTTTAAGTCGACTCCATTTGCTGCTTAATCTGTTCAAGATGAAGAACTTGGCCAAGTGGGGATTGTGCAAGGAGATGCATCGGTTCCAGGCAGTGTGTTGTGATTCATGTGGGTGGTGGGGTTTCACCTCCCTAGTTTAATTCTGAAGTGGATCTTCCAGAAATTCTCAAATTCCCAAATTGGATACTTGAGCCAGGATCAATCACTTTTCAGATCCAATGAGCTTTGCCAGTGATCTGACAGTCACACTATCCTCACAGCTTCTACACACCTCCAGCTTGCTCTGTTGCCTGATTGCAATTAGTTTAGTGATACAGCATGGAAATAGGTCCCTCTGCACACCGAGTCCATGCAGACCACCGATCACACATTCAATACACAATAGACAACAGGTGCAGGAGTAGGCCATTCGGCCCTTCGAGCCAGCACCGCCATTCAATGTGATCATGGCTGATCATCCCCAATCAGTACCCCGTTCCTGCCTTCTCCCCATATCCCCTGACTCCGCTATCTTTAAGAGCCCTATCTAGCTCTCTCTTGAAAGCATCCAGAGAACCTGCCTCCACCGCCCTCTGACGCTGAGAATTCCACAGACTCACAACTCTCTGTGAGAAAAACAGTTTCCTCATCGCTGTTCTAAATGGCTTACTCCTTATTCTTAAACTGTGGCCCTGGGTTCTGGACTCCCCCAACATCGGGAACATGTTTCCTGCCTCTGGCGTGTCCAAACCCTTAACAATCATATATGTTTCAATGAGATCCCCACTCATCCTTCTAAACTCCAGAGTGTACAAGTCCAGCTGCTCCATTCTCTCAGCATATGACAGTCCCGCCATCCCGGGAATTAACCTGTAAACCAACATTCATGCTTGTTCTGTCATCCCACTTTCTCATCCGCACCCTACACACCAAAGGGCAATTTACAGAGGGCCAATTAACCTAGAAAGTGCAGGGAGAACGTTCAAACTCCACACAGACAGCACCCGAGGACAGGAGTGATCCCGGGACTTTGGTGTTGTAAGGCAGCAGCCCCTTAACCAATCTTCTAGTCACCTTCCCCAACGTCGAAACGTCACCTATACCTTCGCTCCATAGATGCTGCCTCACCCGCTGAGTTTCCCCAGCATTTGTGTCTGCCTTTGCTTCATTTTCGATCACTTGCTGCATTTCAGCAATTTCTCTATATAATGCCGGCCCTATCATTGCCTCACCAGCCAGGGCACAAATGTCAAGTGGTTATTGGCAAGGATTTGTCCAATGGTTAATTGGAGCATTTACCCATCTCCGATTGGCAAAGTGCTTTAGCAGGAGTTAGCTTGCAACGCACTTCAGAACAAGTGGCAACATTAGTTTGAAAATACCAAGCAGTGATTGGGCATCACAAGGCCATGACGCACAGACTGGGAGTCCCTCTCTCTCCCCTCCCCATCTATTCATGTCATGTTGCCACCGTCAGCTGGCTGCTCGTGATTTTGACCCACACATGCTGCAATGTGCGGTTGGGGGGGGAGGGAGCCCGGGACAGCTGAGATGGTTGAGGAGGGGAGGGGGAGGTGTAACGAGGGATCGGGGGTGGGGAGAGCATGCGTGGAGTAGCAATCAGACCAAGGAGCAACAAAACCTTCCAGAGGAGCAAGTTGTTCGGGTGTCAACTCAGCCAGGCGAGGATCGTTAGCACGGTAACTGTACAATGGAGCACACGGCCAGCCCGGCAACTGAGAGGACAAAGGCAACACGGGAGAGAGGCAACAATCGCACTGACAATGGCTGGATGTATCTGCTCACATACGCCAGGCAAAATATCGGCTGCAACAAGGATTGGTTAAAGTTTGCTGACACCTTAATGAAGGTAATCAAGATGGAATTTGGGAAGCGAGCCACATTCCTAAACAATGGGAGGTCAGGGCCTGTCAATGAGTTGTGGTGTGTCAACTGTGTGTGTAATATTACATGTGGGAAGATGCTGGCTTAAACTGTAATGTTACCCGCAGAGACTGCTGTAACACTCAGTTCCTCCTATTTCAATGAACTTGTCTTTACTACAGTTTCCGAAAAATTACTCTTCACTCATGCCTGTTTCAGCTCGAGTCCCCACTTGCTCAGTTTCCCTGACAATTGTAACTTCTTGGTTCTGTATCAACCTTGTAAATCCTATTTGTGTTGTTGCTGGCACTTCTATATCTATTTTGTGGCCCAGAGATTAGAACTGTGTTGGACTCTTGGAGGGAGGGAGGGAGAAGCCCAGGATTCATGCAGTTACCAACCAAAATATTGAGGGCAGTCACGGTGGCGCAGCAGTAGAGTTGCTGCCTTGTGCCCATGTCCCACTTAGGAAACCTGAACGGAAACCCTGCGAGACTTTGCGCCCCACCCAAGGTTTCTGTGCCGTTCCCGGAGGTTTTTGTCAGTCTCCCTAATGGTAGAAAGTGGTTTCCATTTTACAAATCAGTAATTTTTTTAGTCGAAGCCAGTTGCGATGCTAGTTGAAGGTGGTTGCCGGAGGACAAAAACCTCTGAGAACCGCACGGAAACCTTGGGTGGGGCGCAAAGTCTCCAGAGGTTTCCGTTCAGGTTTCCTAAGTGGGACAGGGGCAACACAGTGCTTGCCACGCCAGAGACCGGGGTTCGATCCCAACTACGGGTGCTGTCTGTGCGTAGTTTGTATGTTCTCCCCGTGACCGCGTGGGTTTTCTACGAGATCTTCAGTTTCTTCCCACACTCCAAAGACATACAAGTTTGTAGGTTAATTGGCTTGGTACATGTAAAAAATATCCATAGTGTGTGTAGGATGGTGTTAATGTGCAGGGATCGCTGGTCTGCACATCGGTCGGTGGGCCGAAAGGCCTGTTTCTGCGCCCTATCTCTACACTAAAGTAAACTAAACTGTTGAAGTGTACACTTGAATCAGGAATTGTTTAGGGACAAAGAACTGCAGGTGCCGGTTTATACCAAAGATAGACACAAAGTGCTGGAGTAACTCAGCGACTCAGGCAGCATCTCTGGAGATAAATGAGAGGTGACGTTTAGGGTGTATGTTTTTCAGATTATAATTCCCTTTCTCAACACTCAACTTAAGTTCTCATTTTGCGAAATGTTCATGTAAGAAATGAAATTGTACTGACAATAAAATGTGCAACTTTAATGCCTGAGGACATGAAGATGATGTGAAATTCCTTTGTTACTATATTAATACAGGCATTGCTTTTCGGTGTTGTCATTTTAAATATCTATTTAAATCTGTTTTGAGCGGTTCATCAAGTTCATGTACTGTTTAGACAAATAGAAACCATGCTTGCGTTGCAAGCTCCAATCTAATCAAGTCTACAAGGTTCATCTTTAGAATAGACCTTATCTGAGTGTGAGCCACAGGCTGTGATTATCAAGGATGCAGCACAAAACCAGGACAGGTCACGGCCAGTGTTTGGGCTCCAAACTAAATCCTTCCCCATGCACTTTTTCCGCAGCCTGTTAGATATCCTTCCATTCATTTCTCTTCACATTATTTTCGAGCTTCCCCGTTGGTTATCCCACTCAATCACTTTGTGTGTTTGAGAGTTTCACGTTCTCACCACTTTGTACAGAAAAGGCCATTCTGGTTTATGTTTTATTGTCATGTGCCCCAAAACAAAACAGCTTACTTCTCTAACTTCAAGTAGCCTTTACCTTCCCTCTCTCTCCATCCCTCCCCCCCCTTCCCAGTTCGTCAACGTCTGACTATCCTCGTTTACATTTTATCTGTTGGCGCTGTTCTAGCTTGTCTCTCCTAGCTAACCATAATCTATTCTGCATGTTTCTTCATCTCCATCCCCTTTGTCTTGTTTTCACACCTTACATTTCCTTGTCTCGGTATCTCCCTCTCCCCTGACTCAGTCTGAAGAAGGGTCTCGACCTGAAACGTCACCCATTCCTTCTATCCAGAGATGCTGCCTGTCCCGCTGAGTTACTCCAGCATTTTGTGTCTATCTTTGGTTTAAACTAGCATCTGCAGTTCCTTCCTACAACAATGTGGGGCATGTTGGGGATGATTGTGAGGGTTCGATACAGATATTGTCTAGGGGTTTACAGGCAGGAATCGCATAATGAGGTACAGGGAGAGCATTGCAGGCTGAAACTTTCTCCGTATAGTTTATTGCCACCTGTACCACGAGGTACAGTCAAAAGCATTTGCTGCGTGCTAACTGGTCAGCGGAAAGACAATACATGATTACATTTGAGCGGCACGGTGGCGCAGCGGTAGAGTTGCTGCCTTACAGCGCTTGCAGCACCAGAGACTCTGGTCCGATCCTGACTACGGGTGCTGTCTGTACGGAGTTTGCACGTTCTCCCCGTGACCCGCGTGGGTATTCTCCGAGATCTTTGGTTTCCTCCCACACTCCAAAGACGTGCAGGTTTGTTGGCTAATTGGCTTGGCAAATGTAAAAAATATCCCTAGTGGGTGTAGGATAGTGTTCATATGTGAGGATCACTGGTCGGCACGAACCCGGTGGGCCGAAGGGCCTGTTTCCACACTGTATCTCCACACTAAACCAAACTGACCTAAACATCGAGCCATTTACAGTGTATCGGTCGGTAAGAGTTGAGATTGCAGATCGTGGAATGATTATAATATGAGTTAGTAGCTCTGCGGCCATGGTCAGCTCACAAATAGTCGCCTGTGTTGGGCATCGTCTTGGTAACATCCTTGGAAGCAAACTGAGCAAGTGCTTCAGATAATCTAAACCAAATATCTGCCCGGTGGAGATAACAACATACCCTCCAAATTCACAGAGGTTTACCGAAGACTATCATAACTGATTTACGGGCTGTAAACTAATCACGCGATCCAGACCGTCTACGTGTCCGAAACAGGTAACGTGGAGTGAGATGCCGACTCACATCACGGGGTTCAGTGAGTTACATTTTTGACCGTGTAGTCAGCGTGACACGGTGGCACAGCGGGTAGAGCTGCTGCCTCACAGTGCCCGTGACCTGGGTTCGATCCTGGCCTCGGACGCTGCCTGTGTGGAGTTTGCATGTTCCCCCTGTGACTGTGTGGGCTTCCCTCAGCTGCACCAGTTTCCTCCCAAACGTGCGGGTTTGTAGGTTAACCGGCCATCTGTAAATTGCCCCGTGTGTAGGGTGGATGAAAAAGTGGAATAACATAGAACTAGTGTGCAGGGTGATCGATGGGCAGAAGGGCCAGTTTACACGCCGTTATCCGTAAACTAATCTCTAACCTAAACAAATAACAGACACATGGGAGTGCGTTATAGATTGGAATTTAATCGACATGTTTAGGTGCTTTACATGCTAGGTTGGATGACAGATTGAATTACAGACTGGAATCAAACCAAGTGGTTTGGGCGGGTTACAGAGAATTGTGCATTTTCACACCGTCGTGCTTCCTATACTGATGGATGACATTGGCTCAGTGGTCACAAGTCATAGGAGCAAAATTAGGCCATTCAGCCCATCAAGTCTACTCCGCCATTCAATCATGGCTGATCTATCTCTCCCTCCTAACCCCATTCTCCTGCCTTCTCCCCATATCCCCTGACATCCGTACTAATCAAGAATCTGTCAACCTCTGCCTTAAATATATCCATTGGGGGGGACTTGGCTTCCACAGCCTTCTATGGTAATGTAGCAGTGGATATATATAAAGAATTATTAATACCAATCCACCATTTATATTTTGGTTATTAATCTGCCGATAATAAATGAAGATTTCAAACGATGTGTGTTGAAGTTTCCATGTTTGGGGGGGTGCAGTGAGAGAGAATCGTACATCTTAAAGGCTCCTGATGCTATTTGACAGGAGGACATTGTGGTTGAGAGAGTGATTTTGACCAGCATCACAGAGGCAGACTGAGCAGATTGGCCTTCTCCTGTGTAGCCCCTGGCCTCCACCCCCCAGTCCAGGGGTGGGGAACCTTTTCACGTTGGAATGTCACAAAGCTAGCTGTAATCTAACAAGGCCACATCCAAGAAACCTCAATTAGATATACTTCAAAATGTACATTCTTGTGTTAAAATAGCCCTCATGATTTACTAATGTTTTAATTGTGGCCGTCAGTCGGGGAGGATTATTATGTTGAATCATCTTTTACTCTTTAGTATTTTAAATACGTTTCATCCTTGCCATAGAGGGGGTACAGAGAAGATTCACCAGACTGATTCCTGGGATGTCAGGATTTTCATATGAGGAAAGACTGGATAGACTCGGCTTGTACTCACTGGAATTTAGAAGATTGAGGGGGGATCTTATAGAAACTTACAAAATTCTTAAGGGGTTGGACAAGCTAGATGCTGGAAGATTGTTCCCGATGTTGGGGAAGTCCAGAACAAGGGATCACAGTCTAAGGATAAGGGGGAATTCCTTTAGGACCGAGATGAGGAAAACATTCTTTACACAGAGAGTGGTGAGTCTCTGGAATTCTCTGCCACAGAAGGTAGTTGAGGCCAGTTCATTGGCTATATTTAAGAGGGAGTTAGATGTGGCCCTTGTGGCTAAAGGGATCAGGGGGTATGGAGAGAAGGCAGGTATGGGATACTGAGTTGGATGATCAACCATGATCATATTGAATGGCGGTGCAGGCTCGAAGGGCCGAATGGCCTACTCCTGCACCTATTTTCTATGTTTCTATGTTTCTATTTTAAGATTAAAATAAAAATTATAAAAGACGAACAAAAACATATTAATAATAATAAAAACATTTGTTCTACAAAAATTTGGATTAATTCAAAAGGCCGCACTTAATGGCTTAGGAGGCCCCAGTCCATGTTTACACGACTCTGTGCCGAGCGCCTATCCTCTCCCCAGCCGCTCCTGGGGCCACGAGTAACTGAAAGGCCTGTCCCACTTGGCGATTTTTTTTCGGCGACTGCCGGCATCATTGACTGATGTATCAGGTCACCGAAACATTTGCAGCATGATGACGTACGACGCGCGGTGTTTTTTCAAGTGTCGCAACATTTTTTTTGTCGCCGCTGGAATTTGAAGCGTTCAAACTTTTTGGCGACTCTGATATGGCGCCGGCAAGTGGCACAGGCCCTTGAGTTGCCACCCCGTCCAGTCCCGTCCCACTGTGTGCTGTCCCATCTCCACCTCTCCCTCACACACTGCATCACACACCAGCTGCCTCTGCAGCTCCATACTGAGCGATGGAACCAAAATACTCCCAGCCAGCTGCACAAACAGCAATAAATAGTCCGGGTGCCCGTGAAGGTTGCTCAGTCTGGGCCTTCACATCAGGGTGCTCCTTGGGAAAGGTTAGTGCTTTTCAACAACATCTGAGAGTGGGGAGAGAGGCAACTGGAACATTTATAGAAATCAGACCACTTTCAATCAATTCAATTACTTGGTGGAACCTTAATCTGCAATTGATTTATCTCCTGTCAGTTGCAAGTAAAGTAGAATCTCCCTCTCCCTCTCCCTCTCCCTCCCCCTCTCCATCTCCGTCTCCCTCTCCCTCTTAACATGCCATGCCAGCAGATGAGTCAGGCAGTGGCCGTCTAGAAGGCCAGACGATGTTTAATGAGCTAAAGTCACAATTTCCTATGATAATAACACTAGTAAAGCCAGTCCCACTTTCCCGAGTTACTCACAAATTCTCCCGACATTTTTCAACTTACTGAAAAAACGTCCCGACTTACCTGATGCCCCGAGTTCCTACGGCTGGCGTTACGGACATTCTCCAAGTTTGAAGCAAGGGGAAAACCCGGGAGAATTCACGAGTAACTCGGGAAAGCGGGACAGGGGCTTAACCGTGACTGTATCTGGTATAAGAGACTAAAGACTGAGTTGGCTCATGGAACAAGTTGTAGACTTTGCAGTGGCTTCTTGCAATCCATGGTTTCTGGCAAGCATTTCCTCTTATTGCTCGGTTGAAGTGATAGGATCTTAGGCAAATATTCACATTCAGATAAAGCTACCCCGTTAATGGAATTATTAAGAACGGGTTAATTTGTTGTTAAGATAAGATTAACCATGGAAAATTAAGTGAATTCCAGTAGCTCTATTTTAACCATGGAGCAATTCCAGATACTGTACATTGCCAAGGACCAACATTGTCTTTCATTATAGGTTTATAATGAAAAATATATTTATGAATTTTTTTGTGATTACCATTCTGTGGATTCAGATACATTTTGGGAAACAGCAAGAGCTGATTAGGACAAAGGCAGTCTGTCTTTGTGGCTATACACAAAATGCTGGAGTAACTCAGCGGGACAGGCAGCATCTCTGGAGAGAAGGAATAGGCGACGTTTCGGGTCGAACTGTCCCCAGATCCCAATGGTTCAATGGTGCTTTTTTGTCAGATGTGTGAAGTGCAAACACACAGTGACATTATTTTCATACAAACAGTCCAGTAGAGCATCACCACACCAGCCCCAATTAACAATCGTGCATAAATAGTCTAGTCATCCTGCTTGCAAGAAGTGCCATGCATGGCACCATTATCCAAGCCCAGTCCAAGTGCAATGGACTTTCTGGCTTTAGTGGCCTAGATCATAAGATAATCAGATCTTCCTTAAGATCATAAGGCCTTCCTTAGGATCTTGTTTCATCCCACAATTAATACATCCAGGATTACTGTTCACATTCCCATATTTACCCTCACCCTGACATCATGCTGACATCTATAGTGAGCAGAGGTACCTCGAGGTGCCCGAGTTACATGGACGATCTTCACCGGAGGACAATGGATATGACACCATCAAAGTATTGGACCTTTGCCAGTGATGCCACTGGCACGACTGGTCCAATGGGAAAGGAACCTTTGCCACCAAACACAATGAAAAGATCCATTTCTACAAATTACCAGCACTGTGAATTATTCTGCAAGAAAATGCTATAAATTAATAACTGCAATACTAGTGCAAAGTGTTCTTAGTTCACTCAAAGATAGTCCAAGAAGTTCATACTTCAAGTTGTTGTGTAGAGTTCCAGAGCCTGATAAATGTTGGGAAGATTCTTTCCTGGTGATACCTATTTTTTTTTTTGTAACAACTATTTTTTTTATAATTCCTCATGGAGATTTTGATCAAGTGAGATTGTCTCACCCTGGATATTCCAAGCCAAGAAGTGATCTTCAGTGAAGTGGGCTCTCTAACTCTGCCCACGTTCAGGGAAACATGGATAAGGAAGGTGAAGTGAAAGAATTCCCAGCAGTAACGCAGACAGACAACAGATTGGCTGGCAGGCCGTGACAATTGGTGAAATACAGTGGGATAATGTGGTAGCTCGGCTGTGAAATGTTGCCCTTCACTTGACCCCGTGACTCCTCAACCTCCCCACATTCCTCTCGTGTTTCACGGGGATGTGGACGGTGTCTGGGAAACTCGCTGCTCAAAACTCTCAATGGAAAGGCAGCGCATATTTAACGAGAGTAAACGTCCCTGCAGTAAACGGTGAATTCCCAGACACTCCGCTACAGGGAACATTGTGTCACCATCATTCCATTCACTCTTGATCAGGCAAGCATGTGTCCCTTCCTGCTCTGACCCATTTACTGACTTCCATGGTTAGATTTGATGCTTCTACTCATTCCTACTTGACTCACTGGGTTACACCAGCAAATTAGATTTTGCTCCAGATTCCAGCATCTAGAAGTTTTTAAGAAGGAACTGCAGATGCTGGAAAATTGAAGGTAGACAAAAGTGCTGGAGAAACTCAGCGGGTGCAGCAGCATCTATGGAGCGAAGGAAGTAGGCAACGTTTCAGGCCAAAACCCTTCTTCAGAGGATCAGTCTGCCCCTTTGTCTACCTTCCAGCATCTAGAACCTCTTGTGGCTCCAAGTTCTCATCCAATATACCTTTGGATTTTAAATATATCGCTTCCTCCACCCTGCCAGACTGAGCTGGTTTGGCTATCTCTCCTCTTGTGTTACCAGATGCCCAATGCTTAACAACTCTTCTGTCCCCGGCAACAGTATCTTCTTAGTTCCGTTTTAGTTCAGAGATACAGCACGGAAACAGGCCCTTCGGCCCACCGTGTCTGTACTGACCAGCGACCACCCCGTACACTAACACTATCCTATACACTGGGGATTATTTTACCGAAGACCTCCATGTCTTTGGAGTGTGGGAAGAAACTGGAGAGAACACACGCAGTCACAAGGAGAACGTGCAAACTCCGCACAGACAGCACCTGTACCCAGGATCCAACCCAGGTCTCTGGCACTGTAACGCAGCAACACTACCTTTACACCACCGTGCCGTCCTGCATCTCACACTTATTCATTCTATTCAAAAGCCTTTGTGATGCTCAGTGATTGCATTTTAAATGGTCCCCTCCTCTCTTTGCTTCCCTTCACGTTTCAAGGCTGCACACAGTGGATATTTCCAGCAGTTCCACGGGCAATGCAGTCTTGCCCCGACATTGCTAAAGATCTCCAGCATCATACGTTCCTGGGAGATGCTGGAAAATGCCAACTGCTTCTGACATGGTATGGCTGGGTATTTTTAAAGCAGAGATTGATAGGTTAAGGTCCTCCAAGGCTGCACGGGGTGGGCAGGAGGATGGGTTTGAGAGACAAAAATAGAACAGTGGCCTTGTGCGGAGGTGGACGAAGGTTCGCTGGATGATGTCAGGATCCAGACGGAGGCGAAGGCTGGAGGCCCTGCAGCAGCCTGGGGCTCGCCTGGATCGGGCACTGCTCCAGGTGGCCGAGCGTGTGGTCCTGATGTGGCCAGCAGCGGCAGGGTGCGGTGGACCACGGCGACACGTCGCTTGGCCAAGCCAAACCTGCAACGTCACCATGACAACGGGCCTTTAGGGGCAGTTTGAACGTAAAGGGCCTGTCCCATTTGGGCATCATTTGCGCGTCGCTAAGATTTTGCACATCCCAAAATCCCAGGGCGTCACTGCCTGCGGCACCACGCAGCATGCACGCGGCGTGCATCGTGACGCGTAAATGATGTCACGTGAATGACGCACAAATAACGCCCATGGGACAGGCCCATAAAGCAACTTGGAATTTGGAAATGTTGGCCAATCCTGGCGACTCTTGTATATTGTCTCCAGGGGACTATTTCTACACCATGTAACAAAACCATATAACCATGTAACAATTACAGCACGGAAACAGGCCTTCTCGGCCCTTCCAGTCCGTGCCAACCATTCATTTTCCCCTAGTCCCATCTACCTGCACTCAGACCATACCCCTCCATTCCCTTCCCGTCCATATACCTATCCACTTTACTTTTAAATGTTAAAATCGATCCTGCCTCCACCACTTCTGCTGGAAGATCATTCCACACAGCCACCACTCTCTGAGTAAAGAAGTTCCCCCTCATGTTACCCCTAAACTTCTGTCCCTTAATTCTCATGTCATGCCCTCTTGTTTGAATCTTCCCTACCCTCAATGGGAAAAGCTTATCCACATCAACTCTGTCTATCCCTTTCATCATTTTAAAGACCTCAATCAAGTCCCCCCTTAACCTTCTGCGCTCCAAAGAATAAAGACCTAACTTGTTCAACCTTTCTCTGTAACTTAGTTGCTGAAACCCAGGCAACATTCTAGTAAATCTCCTCTGTACTCTCTCTATTTTGTTGACATCCTTCCTATAATTAGGCGACCAAAATTGTACACCATACTCCAGAATTGGTCTCACCAATGCCTTGTACAATTTTAACATTACTTCCCTACTCCTATATTCAATGCTCTGATTTATAAAGGCCAGCACACCAAAATCTTTCTTTACCACCCTATCTACATGCGATTCCACCTTCAGGGAACTATGCACAGTTATTCCTAGATCCCTCTTACACACTTTAACTTAATCTAGGATTATGCTTATGTGTAGTAATACTTTGCTGAACTGTATACAACAAAATAAAATTCACTGCAGTGACAATGAAGTACCAATGGACCATGGACCCATTGCACCATTAATTTGAGCTCAGTTCTACAACAGAAGGAACACAACTAACGTGCTCTGGTATTTGGGTGATTGGAGCCTAAACTATGGAGCCGGTGGCGATGCAGGAGGGAGAGGCAGCCTAATGATTAATGGCTGACCAGCAAAATGTCTGGAATGTCCCTGTGGATTTTCCAATGTGTGGCCCTTTGCTCCGTGAGAACATTCACTGCCGTTCCACCGACTTGATCGTCGAGCTTCGTGACTCAGCAGCCAGTAAAATATAAAGGAGTTTCCTCATCTCCTGCCTGAGTGATAAATGAACCCAGTTGGAACAACGATCATCGTGCTTTATTCCCTCAGCCTGAACGCACCCTGAACGATCGCACAGGAAATGATGGCAGTACGAGGTGAAGCATTGTGTCTGATTTGTTACAGTCATGTTTTAAATACTCTTTAAATCAACTTTCCCTGCAGCTGCAATGCTGATTCACTATGTTATGCCCTCTGGTTATTTTTCTCTTTGACTACCTGTTGTACTTGCTTCATTTTGCTCATATATGGTATGATTTATGGGCGGCACAGTGGCGCAGCGGTGGAGTTGCTGCCTCACAGCGCCAGGGACCCGGGCTCAATCCTGACCACAGGCGCTGTCTGTACGGAGTTTTACGTTCTCCCTGTGACCTGCGTGGGTTTTCTCCGGGATCTCCGGTTTTCACCCACATGCCAAAGACGTGCAGGTTTGTAGATTAATTGCCTTGGTATAAGTTAGCAATGTTACAAAATTTTGAGATTTAAAAAATCAAGTCTGCAATTTATCCCATCAGATAAAGCATAAAAAGAAGTTTAATTTGACACCTAATTCACTTTCATAGCTTCAGTATTAAAACAGTTATGGCCATTTTCATACTCGGAAATTAGCATCTTGTTCCCCATTGCCTTTCCATTGACTTAACACAAAAGCTGTGATCTAGAACAGTCAAAAGCCCATAACTTTCTTCAAAATTAAGAGAACTAAATGAAATTTTCAGTTATTATAGATTGAAGCATTCTGAAACAAATATGAAACAATCTTACTTGGATGACCTGAAATTAAAGCATATAATTAGTTAGTTATCTAATTGTAGCTAATTACAAAATTCAATTACTAGATCTAAACATCTATCCATTTATTAAGATAAGATAAACTTTTTTAAATTGCCTAATTGTCCAAATAACATTCACTCTATAATCCACAATATAACATGATTTTTAAATCTCGTTTTCGTGAATTTATAGGCCAAATGGAAGGAATTTAGTGTTTACTGCCTGTAAATTAATGGCCATTTAAATCAACTAGCGAGTGGGTTTTAGTGGAACGCGGTGGATTAGAACGTTGCGGTTTGCGGTGAAGTCAGTATGTAAAATACAGCCGGTTCATACATTTTTTTGTCCCTTTTTCGCAACATGAAAATGTGATTAAAGCCTTCCTAAAAACCAAGTTTTAATGTAAAAATAAACTGTACACTTTATTTTCTCCCCTGTGTTAGGTCAGTTCCGCTGTCAGCGTTCAGAGCTTTAGAAGATGATTTTTAAACTACTCTAGTTAATAAATAATCTAGCGTAGTTTAAAAATAGCTTCATGAATGAAATGTCGGAGCGATTTCTCTTTAGCGACGAAATCGCCCGACATGGATCGACTTGGACTGTCTAGGGAAAAACGGCATTTTAAGCCCGCCCCCCTCTGAAAGGCTCCAAAGTCACACACACGGGGAGCGGCAGAACTGCAACGCTGCTAAAGGTAGGTATTGTAACATACCTATATAAATGTAAATTGTCCCTAGTGTGTGTAGGATAGTGTAAGTGTGCAGGGATCGCTGGTCGGCGCGGACATGGTGGGCTGAAGAGCTGTATCGCTAAACTAAACTAAACTAAATTTGACTGGATCTTGGTACAATCATCATGTGATGCCAGCCGCAGTAAAGATAAAGTCAAATTACTGAGGGCAGCAAGGCTTAGTGTGGGTGTAACAAGGGAACCTTGTAACTTGGAATGTGCAGCTGGACTCTCTGTAGGTTGATGGTGGTGCTGCTTGTATTGTTAAATAAACAAAAGGTGAGAGTTTGCACATAAAAACAGCTCAGATTAACAGTGAAAGGGATAAACTAATGGTCATGGCTGTGAACATTCAGCTGTCTTGCAGTAGTGTTAAATGTGTAAAAGTTGGACTGAAAAGAATGTAAAAAACGTTTTGATAGCCATGTTATTCCCAGATTGCTGTGTTTGTTCAAACTGCTGGAGATTTGCACACATACTTCAGGCTAAAAAAGACACAAAGTGCTGGAGTAACTCAGTGGGTCAAGCTCTCGCTCTCTCTCTCTCTCTCTCTCTCCCAGCCTGGGGTAAATGTACCTCCAGGGGGTACATTTTGACCCTACCCAGGGGGTACATTTGTTGATTCTGGTTTTGTACATTTTTTTCTCATTGACTGACTGTGTTCGGTTCTGGTTCATCATTAGTTGTTCATAAATAAGTGGAATAACATTGTTATGTGCTATTAAAGTTGCCGGGGGTAAACGGGACGAAAAAGTTTGGGAACCCCTCCTCTAAAGCAACCACGCCTCAAAGGTACATAGAGGCTAGCTGGGGAATGCAGCAACTGCTGTGAAAGTCAGGCACCTGACCTCGGCTGCTGGCTCTGGTTGGCGATTGTCACGTCACCTTGAGGAAACAAGGGGCAGGAGCAGTGAAGGATCGTTAATCGTACTGACAGGTTAAGAAGCAAGGTTCAGCACCTTGGGCTCTGCGCGTGACAGAAATGCCCTTGGAGTTGTTTGGATTTAAAATCTTCTCGCCATTAAATGGACCTGCAGATTCGCAAGGTTCCGGGGGCTGGAATCATCAATCGATCGGTCGTGAGTGTCTTAGTTCTGTGGACAGCGTGAAACCTTTTTCGTTAACTCTTTGACTGCTGTGCAGTATTAGTCAAATCTCTGTAAATGGCAAATAACGATAAGTTAGTCAGATAAAAATAATTCCTGGGAGGAATGTAAAGACTTAAAAAAAACTAAATCTACTGTTGAGGAATTGAGATGAAGCAATAAAGTTGGTTCATTCAGGGCTGCACCAAGAGCAGGGACTAAGCATGAGGGAGAGCAGGATGTGGGGAGGGGAGGTTGCTTGCTGATGCCAATTGAAGGCATGAGAAGCCAACAGCTTCTAGGACAAAGGGCAAACTGAGAGAGACGAGGTTTGAAATCCTGGGTTGATTGAAGGGGGAGCAGTGAGTGCCGAGTGCAACACGACGAGGGATGGGAATGAAGAGGCTGGGAAAGAAGCAGAGCTCTGGCAGAGAACAGTGAGGAGCATGATCAACAAAGAGGATTTGATCTCAACCTCAGAGAGATTAGCCGGCCACAGATGGCTGCGGAGCCCAAGTCAGTGGATATATTTAAGGCAGAGATAGATAGATTCTTGATTAGTACGGGTGTCAGGGATTATGGGGAGAAGGCAGGAGAATGGGGTTAGCAGGAGAGATAGATCAGCCATGATTGAATGGCGGAGTAGACTTGATGGGCCGAATGGCCTAATTCTACCCCAGAAAGAGTTCAATGGTGAAATCCTTATCTGTTCATGGCCTCACTCTGCCCTCCTCCAACTTACAGCTCCACCTCCCGCTCACATGTCTGTGTTTTGAATTCTTGTGTGCTTCCAATTTCCTTCACTTTGCCAATATGTACAATTGCCTGATTCCCAGCTTCTAAATAAACCTCTCTATCTATCGATCGCACAGCTTCTTTTAGATGCATAATGCTTGCGTTAGTTTAGTGTAGAGATACAGCGAGGCCCACTGGGTCCACGCTGACCATTGATTTCCCATTCACACCAGTTCTAACTTACCCCACTTTCAATCCACTCCTTACACACGAGGGGGCAATTTTACAAAGCCCATTTAACCTACAAACTTGCCTGGTTTTGGGATGTGGGAGGAAACCCATGTGGTCACAGGGAGAACGTGCAACCTCCGCACAATCAGCACCCGAGGTCATGATCACACTCGGGTGTCTGGTGGTGTGAGGCAGCAGCTCTACCCGCTGCTCGCTGTGCTTTGTGGCGTGAACATTTCTTTGTGGTTCCCTGGCCAGTGAAGTTGATGATTCTCCTGTGAGGTTCTCTGTATTGAGTGAGTGGCCCATTCACAATCCGCCAGGCAGTTATCGAAGCACGAGGGAACGGGAAATAAATCCATGACATCTGGGCCTTTCATCACAAGTGTGACTGTGTAGAGAAGCTCAGTTGTGACACAGAGCGTAGAAGTTGTAAGTAACTGATATGTTCCCATGCAAAACATTTCCTCCAGTACAGAACGTTCTCGGGCAGTGATATAGCCTTGTTTTATTTAGTTGCAAGTTGTTAGACTATTGAGGAACCTCGCTGGGTGTCCCAGAGCACACGTCTAAGGGCACGGAGAAGCTGTATAAAATAAACGGACGTGTTTACACACCAATAAAAAGAGAAAATGCTGGAAATATCAGGCAGCAACAATGGGAAGATGAGCAATTCATGTTTCAGCCCAGCAGTTCTCATGCCCAGACTGGGATGAGAAATCCTGGATCTGAAATCATGAATGAAATCATGAATCTGAAATCATGGATCTGAAATCCTGGGTCTGAAAATATGAAATCTGAATTCCTGGATCTGAAATGAAAGCCCAACAGTTCTGATGAACAGTCTGGGATCTGAAATGTTAACTCTCCTTCCACTCATGATGCCTAATTTGCTGAACATTTTGCAGAATTTTTTGGGTTTTGTTTCAGGTTTCCTTCATCTGCATTTTGTTTTGATTTCCATTGTATTTGCCTGTTGTTTGAATCTGAATTGCATTGTAGAAATGGGGGTGAAAGCAGATTTATTTGTAACGTTCAGAAGGAGAATACAAGGAAACTTGTAGAAAATAAGTTGCAATGGCCAGTGGGAAGGAGGCGATGGTTGGAAACCTAAACTCGAACAGACAATGGTGGTGTCCTTCTGTGAATCATCGAATCATGCAGCACAGATAGACACCGTTCAGTCCATTCTCTCTGTTGGGATAGAAGATCACCATGCAGTCCATTAGCTAGCACAGTGGCACAGCGGTAGAGTCGCTGCCTCACAGCGCCAGAGACCCGGGTTCGATCCTGACTGCGGGTGCTCTCTGTACGGAGTTTGTACGTTCTCCCCGTGACGTGTGTGGGTTTTCTCCGGTTTCCTCCCACACTCCAAAGACGTACAGGTTTGTAGGTTAATGGGCTTTGGTAAAATTGTAAATTGTCCCTGGTGTGTGTGAGTTAATGTGTTGGGATCGATGGTAAGCGCGGACTCGGGCCAAAGGGCTTGTTTCCGTGCTGTATCTCTAAACTAAATGAAATATTATCATTATGCAGAGTGATTTTAAACTTTTATAAGACATATATTTATATGTTTCAATAATGATTTGAGGAAGAAATGTTAGTCACAATGAAAGGATTCTCCAGTGGCCCTGATGATTGACAGCTCCGGTCAAGACATGACTCATCCATTGCTGATGTCATCATCTGTGTTCCTGGACTTAAGAGATAGAAGCTCATCAGTGATAGGAGCAGAATTAGGCCATTCGGCCCATCAAGTCTACTCCGCCATTCAATCATGGCTGTTCTATCTCTCCCTCTCAACCCCATTCTCCTGCCTTCTCCCCATAACCCCTGACACCCGCACTAATCAAGAATCTATCTCTCTGCCTCAACACTATCCATTGACTTGGCCTCCACAGCCGTCTGTAGCAATGATTCACCACCCTCTGATTAAAAACAAATTGCACCTCCCTAAAGGAACGAGCTTTAATTCTGAGGCTATGGCCTCTGGGTCTAGACTCTCCCACTAGTGGGAACATCCTCTCCATATCCACTCTATCCAGGCCTTAAGTGGGATTAAGGATAAAGTCAACAGGTATGGGATGGTGATTAAACTCAGGCAATGCATATTCTATCCCTGCTTCTACATCTAATGTTTATAAGGTTATATGTGATAGGAACAGAATGAGGCCATTTGGCCATCAAGTCTACTCCGCCATTCAATCATGGCTGATCTATCTCTCCCTTCTCCTGCCTCCTCCCCATAACCTCTGACAAGTGTACTAATCAGGGAAGTTTGTACGAATTAATTATTTTTGTGTGAATGACATGTTTCAGAAGAACAATTCTTTATTTCTCAGGAGCGGCAGAGGCTGGAGACCATCTTGAACCTGTGTGCTGAGTACACCAAGACGGACTCGCCCACCAGCCCTGACATGGGCAAGGTGCACCAGGGTGCCGCAGAGCAGCTGCAGATCGAGGAGCCGAGACTGTACCCCAGAGTGGCTGAGCATTCCCCCACCACCACCAGCAGAGGCACATCCATGGACAGGTGCACTGGAGGCAAGGTCTTCAGCCAGCCCAGCCCAACACACACAGCCCAGCCCAGCGCTCAGAAACCACGCGAGGGCCTGGAGAGATCTGACGAGGAGAACCTGAAGGAAGAGTGTAGCAGCACAGAGAGCACGCACCACGAGGTAGGGCTGTATAGGCCTGCTGCCCACTCCTTACCAATGGGCCTTTGCCCAAACATTCTATACACACAGAATGTGGATGGCACAGACCTGAGCTACTATCTACCTCATTGGAGACCCTCAGACTATCATTAATCGGACTTTACGGGACTTGATCTTTCAATAACCATTTATCATTTATCTGTACACTATGGATGGCTCCATTGTAATCACATATTGTCTTTCTGCTGACTGGTTCACTCGCAATAAAACCCCTTCACTGCACACGTGACAAGAGACTAAACTACACTAAGGTGGCCATTCACTAGTCAAGTGCATACTAGCCCCATATAAGAACAGTACTTTTGATCCTAAATGTTGTAATCACCCTGGAATCCTGCAACTTACTTCCTTAACCTCTCCCCTGTTAAATGCTACGATTAAGGGCCTGTCCCACTTCCACGATTTTTTCGGCGACGGCCGGCACCCATCATAGTCGCAGCAGGTCGCCGAAAATGTTCAACATGTTGAGAGTCCGGCGCCGGCCAGAACAAGGTACGACTCTTTGGGTGACTTCTCACGACCGTACGGGTGACACGTGTCGGTATGTCGCGGGGTGACGCCTGTATGGGCGTGAGGATTTTCAACATGTTGAACATTTTCGGCGACCTGTTGTGACTATGACGGGTGCCGGCAGTGGGACGGGCCCTTTAAGCCGCAGCTTTCCGTACACGTCCACTCTCCTCACTCACATGGTTGTCTTGCCACACACTTTTGGTTCTTTTCCCAATCACCTTCCTGTTTCTTGACTTGGTCACCAATAGGTATTGTTTCAATCTGAACTTCATGATTTGAAGTTCCCCTCAGCCTCTGATGTTCCTTTCCCAGCTTGTACCGTCCAGCAACATAACCAAGGCCACTCTCCCCAGAATCATTGCAACAAATCTCTTCTCCACTCATGCTCAAACCTTTACATTTTTACTTTCTTTAGAGATGCAGCGCGGAAACAGGCCCTTCGGCCCACTGAGTCCGCACTGACCAGTGATCCCCTCACACTAACACTATCCTACACACACACTAGGGACAATTTACACTCACACCAAGTGTAACTAACCTACATGCCTGTACACCATTGGAGTGTTGGAGCAAACCAAAGATCTCGGAGAAAACCCACGCAGGGGAGAACGTACAGACTCTGTACAGGCAGCACCTGTAGTCGGGATCGAACCCGGGTCTCTGGTGCTGCAAGCACTGTAAGCAGCAACTCTACCGCTGTGCCACCGTGAGCCCCCTTTCCATCTTCACAATCTAGCTGAGCCAGGCTTTTACATGCCTTTATCTGGACTTTCTTCATCACATTACACTTTGACTTCAACATTTGATTCCATTGACATCAACAGAACTGAATTTCACAGTCAGGGGAGCGTGCACTGCTACATTTAACACTATGGATCAGGGATGAAATTGTAGGCAATGAGTTTTCACCACAGTTTTTCCCCTATATTGGGAATTACAGTTGACGCCAGATAGGGCACTTCCCAAATCTGGAATTTAATATGGCATTTAAAAAATGATTCAGATTGTGTTGCCCAATAGGAACAGTACATATTAAACGCAGCATAAACATCCTGTCCTACTTCGTTCATACCTTAGATAAACATTGTGGATCTGGCATTGGGGATGCCAGTGAAAGTTACGCATTATTAGCTGGAATGTGTCTAGGAATATGGGCTGGGTTGGTGATAGTAGTGAGTGTTGGAATGTGTCTGTGTGTTTGGAGAACCAGACAAACACTGGGTTAGTTTGCATTCACCACACAGTTGTATAACCCGCTGATTTAACCATCCCTGCCTTGTCCACAGTCGGCTGCCATTTTAAAGGCCATTATCACCCACAGTACAGCAATAGTCAGGAGCATTAATGGTGTTCAGGAGGAATTCTTGTACGTCGAGAGAGGGGAGTAACTAAACAGAGAGTAAGTTGGAGAGACTGAACGTTCACACCTTCTGGCAGACAAGGTTCAAAGAATGGTTACATGTCAGGAGCGGTTTAGCACGAGAAATTAAGCAGAAACTGTTTCCAGTGGCAGAAATTTCAGTCCACAGAGGACACGTATTTAAGGTAAATGTGAGAGGAAAAAAAATAATCTAGTGGCTTGTTCTGAGCTCGGAAGATGGCCTGAAATTCATACAGCACAGCAGGCCATTCAGCACATCATGCCTCTGCTAGTATTTGTACCACGTGATGGTATTTATGTGTTGTAGATCTGATCTGTATGGACTGCAAGCAGAACAAAGCATTATATTGTTCAATGACAATAATAAACTTAAATCTAAATACGCCAAAGGGAAATATTTACAGGGATGTGGGAAAGGGTCAGTGCAGAGTGACTCAGCCTGAATAAGGGTATCGATCCAAACCGTTACCTATTCCTTTTTCCTGACCCGCTGAGTAACTCCAGCGTATTGTGTCTGCCTTTAGTGCAGAGTGACTGATTGATAGCGGTGACAATATTGGCGTAGGCAGGATGCACTGATGTGTGAATCCATGTCTTGCAAACCACTACATCATTTTCTTCCTCATTCTTTCACGTCTTCCAATGTCAAGCAGCACGAGGACTCCGCGGGTGGCCAACCCGCCCAACAGGTGGCGTACCTGGAGGAGGAGCGGGTCAGGGTTCTTGCCAACGTGGATGAACTGAAGCAAAGGATCAAGGAGCTGGACCAACAACTGGAGGAGTCCACTCATGAGGTAGGGGCTTGTCTCCAATACATTACATCTGCAAAATTGCTGCGTCTTTCAAAGACAGGTTCTCATCGGGTTGTGTAGGAAGGAACTGCAGGTGCTGGTTTTAACGAAAGATAGACACAAAATGCTGGGGGAACTCAGCGGGACAGGCAGCATCTCTGGATAGAAGGAATGGGTGCCGACCCAAAACGTCACCCATTCCTTCTATCCAGAGATGTTGCCAGTCCCGCTGAGTTATTTTGTGTGTATCTTCTTAACGAGTTGTCAGAGTTGGGTTAAATATGGTAAGATTCAGTGTCGAGTCGATGAGCAGTAATAGGTCACCAGGAAATAAAATGGGGGAAAAGATTGGTGGGATTTCTCTGAGAGGCACCATGATGGGCCAAATGGCCTCCTCATTGTCACGAGAAAATGTGAGGAGTAAATAAAACACTGACTAAGATGGGTTGACATTGCTTCACTAAGGGAGTGGTGACTCTTTAGACTTCTCTGGTCCAGCGAGTCTCGGAGGCTCAGTTGCTGAGTTTGATCGTAGACTTGTCAACATTGAGGGAGGCAACGCACATGAACATCGTGGTGGGAAATAGCACGAAAGAGAAGATCGACCTTGACCTTATTTGACAGTAGAGCAGGTTTGAAGGGTGCGTTCCTGCTCCTAGGTCCTTGCGTTCATTCCAGCAGTGACTGCATTCGACTGGAGCTTGGAATGATGTGTGGGTATGAGAGGCAATTTGCAAATGCAGGATTACAGATGCTTTTCATCTTGAAACTTGTGCATGCTCCACAGATACTTGATTAGTACGGGTGTCAGGGATTATGGGGAGAAGGCAGGAGAATGGGGTTGAGAGGGAAAGATTGATCTGCCATGATTGAATGGAGCGGACGTGATGGGCCGAATGGTCTAAATCCGCTCTCGTGAACGGTTCTGTTCTGCTCTCTGCTCTCCTGGAACTCGTGAAGTTCATAATTGCTGCGTTGTTTGTCACAGGCGGAGATGGAACGGGCGCTGCTTCAGGGCGAGCGTGAGTCTGAGGTCGCTCAGATCCACCAGGAACAAGAGATCATCAATCAGCTGGAGGAGAAGCTTTCCGAGCTTGAGAACAACATCCAGAGAGAAAAAGACCAGGTATTGTCAGTCCCAGCTCCGCACTCTTCTAATCTTTAAATGTTCCTTTCTTTAAACTACAGGATGGGTTCTGAGAGTCGAGTCGCTGTGAGCTGTGTCTCTGCTCTCTATATTGCATGCTCATGTTGAACAGTTCAGAAGACCTTCCTCAGGACTGAGCTGCACATATTCTCTCAAGTCACTGCCTGGCTATTCTGCTCAGAGAAGTGACTGCCTCTTTCCTGTTTGTGCTCTCCTTCTAACTCCAGGTGTGTTTATAGGTGTTGTCCATTCTTTATCATTGGGGGAGGTAGCGACACTCTCACCAACAGCCAACCACACCAGCCTCCAAACATGTTGCAACCAAATGCAACAAGACTTTAATTGCAGATCAGTTGTTGGCAACAATTCTTTTGTGAAGATTCAAAGGGCCATTGTCTAATTATCTGGTTTTAATCTTATTAGCCTACGTGCGTAATCTCAGATGTAGCTGCCCACGAGAGAGGTTGTTGACGCCCCTACAGTATTCACACTGACAAGATAAAGGACTGAAACAAAGACACATAGTGCTGGAGTAATTTAGTGGGTCAGGCAGCATCTGTGGAGAACCAGTAACCCCCCCCCCCCCCCCCCCCCCAGTCAAATATCTCTGACTGAAAAACATTCACATAACTTTGAATCCACCACATTGCACAATGGAGATAAAGAGCTCCAAATACTTGTACCCACTGAAGACAAATTCTTGATTAGAACGGGTGTCAAGGGTTACGGGGAGAAGGCAGGAAATGGGATTAGGAGGCAGAGATCAGCCATGATTGAATGGCAGAGTAGACTCGATGGGCTGAATGGCCTAATTCTGTTCCTATAACCTGTGAACTTGTGAAAATGCAACTTAATTTCTATGAGTTTGGGTCAGAATTTTCAATAGCAAATGGCACCTGCAGCCCACAAATGTATGAAGCAAAATGGTGCCCCCTGTTTAGGAGTACAACAGACAGTTCTGGTTTCCATATTACAAGAAGGATATAGAAACATTCCGTACCAAGTGCAATAAAGATTTACAAGTGCAATAAATGAGACAATTAAAGAGAACTCAATAGCAGGAGCCCTACTCTACAGGACAGAGAAGCTTGAAGGATGAGGATATAAACTTATAAAGTGTCCTTTTGTGTAAACCAGCATCTGCAGTTCCTTGTTTCTACAAGCTTGAAGGATAACCTTATTGAGGACTTGAAGGTAATACGAGGCTCAGTGCGTTAGATGTAGGGAGGCATTCTTAACTGTGGAGATTCCAAAGCTAATGCTATAAATATTAGAGGATTACTCACGACCAGAAAATGTCACCAAAAGCATCTTTATGCAGAATGGTGCGAGGATGGAAATCATAAGATCATAAGTGATAGGAATAGATTTAGACCATTCGGCCCATCAAATCTACTCCGCCATTCAATCATGGCTGATCTATCGTTCCCTCCTAACCCCATTCTCCTGCCTTCTCCCCATAACGTCTGACACCTTTGGCATTAAGCAAGATTCGTCCAATTAATCTCACTTTTTTCCCTTAAACGACATTGATCATTCTGAAAAAATATATGTTGAACCCAGTTTTTGTAGATGAAGCTGAATGTGATTAATTCATGCGTAATTATATTGAAACTGAAGCTCATTGTTACGTCAGCCAATGTGGCCACTGTTTTGCAAAACCATGAACTTGCTCAGTGAAGAGTGGAATTAAAAACAATTAAATATTTTGACGTGGTGCGTTAGGTCCTCTAGGTTACTGGGGGCACACGGATTTTGAAATTCAATTATGGGTGAACACTAAACAGGAGCCTGCAATACTCAGTCACATCGGATGCACTGAATCCTTGCTGTTTACTGCTGCAGAGATGGCAGCATAAGCGCATGTACTAATATACTGTAGGCAGGAAAGAACTGCAGATGCTGGTTTAAATCAAAGGTAGACACAAAATGCTGGAGTAACTCAACGGGACAGGCAGCATCTCTGGAGAGAAGGAACCCATTGCTGCTGCCTGTCCCGCTGAGTTACTCCAGCATGCTGTGCATATAAATATAGGCATGGGGTGGGTAGTGCATTACATGGGGCACATATATATATATATACACTCAGAGCTGTGAGGCTGAATGGTCTGTTTCGTAGTGAACACAGCCACAGTAGATCTCTCTACTTCAATCCTATCACATTGCGTTATTGTTTGCTTTCCTCAGCTTTGTATAGACTTTCCCAAAGCAATGTCTTTTCTCACCTTCAACTCTTCACCCACCAACCCCCTAACCTCCTATTTTCAGTCAGAAGAAGGGCCCTGATCCAAAACGTCACCCATCCTTTTTCTCCAGAGATGCTGCCTGACCCGCTGAGTTACTCCAGCATTTTGAGTCTCTCGTAGCATCACCTCGCTGATATCTAGTCTACAACACTAATGGAGGGGATTCAACCCTAAATCCTCAACATGTGAATGAATGGCAGAGATATAATTGAGTAGGAAGGGACTGCAGATGCTGGTTTACACTGAGGTTAGACCACAAAATGCTAGAGTAACTCAGCGAGTCAGACAGCATCTCTAGAGAGAAGGAATGGGTGAAGTTTTGAGTTGGTTCTGAAGAAGGGTCTCGACTCGAAACCCATTCCTTCTGTCTGGAGATGCTCAAGCAAGAATTTCTTGTCCTATCTGGGACACATGACAATAAATCTCTCTGGACTTGACTGCTGCCTGTCCTGCTGAGTTACTCCAGCATCTTGTGTCTATCTTTAGAAATGTAATTGATTTTGATGCATTAATTAATGGTGATTTATCACTAATCAGGTGGTTTGGTAGATGATAGACAATTGACATTAGGTGCAGGAGGAGGCCATTCGGCCCTTCGAGCCTGCACCGCCATTCGATATGACCATGGCAGATCATCCCCAATCAGATGTTTGTGTGTCTGAAGACAAAGAGAGCATTTATACCACTGAGATGGCCAGTGTGTTGGAAATGGCAGCAGAATTATGGTAGGCTTGTCAACAAACAATGTGTTTACTCAACAAGCACTGTCTGCTCTTCTAGATCCGGTTCTGACCTGTTCTGTAGATTAAAGATCTTGCAATAAAAAATGATGCAAGTTTATAGTTTCCTCTCGGCACTGTGCTGGGGGTGGGCGTGGAAGTGTGCACAGGTCTGGGTGTTTATGATTATTTTTCTTGATAGTGCCTTCTGCAGTTGAATAGCCTAGTGCCCACTAAATGGGTTCCAGGCAACTGGTACCCACAAACTCATGTCCCTGTGAAAATTGGCACAACAGTAGAAGAATGGTCCAAAAAAAGTCAGAAATGGAGCATAAAACCAATCCAAACATTCTACAATCTGCTCACATCGGTCACAGAACCAGAACGAAACTTTGACAAGCCTCAAATGGACAACTACAGGTGTCTAGTTGTTCTAATATCAATATGGTAAGATATGCTTGAATTAATTGAGAATTCATTGCTTCCTTTAAGAAAAATAATGTTTGTGTATGACGTGATGGGTGATGTAGTCTGCAGTGATGGGTGGTGATTTATGATGGGTTATTCTATCCCTCTCTCCATCTATCTCTCTCTCTCTCTCTCTCTCCCTCCCTCCCTCGCTACCTTTGTCTCTCTTCTTGCGTTCAGGATTGTAGATGTCATGAAGTCATGTGTTTCTAACGTTCTTTAAAGCAAATTTAAGGTGAGGGGGGATGGATTTAATAGGAACCTGAAGGGCAACCTTTTACACAAAGGATGGTAGGTATTTGGAACAAGCTGCCAGAGGAGATAGTTGAGTCAGGTACTATCACAATGTTTAAAAAACATTTGGGCAGGTACATGGAGAGGATAGGTTTAGAGGGACATGGGCCAAGCGCGGGTAGGTGGCACTAGTCCAGGCCACATCGATGTCATCGTTAATAATTGTGGGCTTCGTGAGCTCCAGCCCAAGGTGTAGATTCAGAGACCCAATAAACAAGGATTGCAAACCTTATCCTCTCCCACCTGGTCTCAAGCTTCAGTGATCAATGCAGAGAGAGACCAAGACCAAACGAGCCAGGAGTTAATGCTAATGCTTACTGCACCAGAGATTTGTGACGGATTTCACTCTCGCTTAAATACTGTCTCTAACATTTTGTGGACTAACTACTTGTAAACGTGTAGCAGTTTGATCAACTTACCACGCTTACTCTCTGCATGCCTTGCTGCCTGCCGCACGGTGCCCTAGGTTAGACAACGTAGCGGTAACCTAACTGCACCCATATCCATCCTCCTCTGCAGAAACAACATCATCGATACAACTGCATGTTCATCCACACCTAAACTCCTGGCCACACATGGATGATCATCTTGTGAGGCACCTCATTTATCAGCTTGTAAACGTACAGTTTTTAATAACGTTTATGTATTAGGTCAACGACTATAATGATGTCATTCTGCTATTATTCCTAATCTCGTGGCATGGCCAGAGGACGGTGGTGGAGATTTCATGGTACACGGCTCTCAGGGGGGCACAAATCCACCCTCTTGTGCCTTGCAAGCAAAATCAATTTGGCAAATTGCTTGCTTTAAATTAATTAACAACAGAAGTGGCCTGAGATTCTTTCCAAAGTGGATGATTTCAAAAAACATTTTTTTACACTCTTTCTCCAAACTGGTAGCACGATGGGGACCAAACTAGTGCCATTTATTTGGTCACTCATAAATCAGAGGCTGTCTATTGAGTAGATGAAGGGCAGGTCATACTTTTCCAGGACAATCTAAAGTTTGTTGTCACTCCTTTGGTACAGATTGAGATTTGAAGTGTCCATGGATGGGACAAAAGCAAGTGCCCACTCTTCCTAGCACCACAGATACACATTGGTGGTGGAGAGAGTGGCTGCAATCCAATCAATGTGGGTATAATGTGTGAATGTTGGGCTTAGCGATCACTCTTCGTCCGGCATTGACCGCAGCCCATAATCACCGTTAGGGATTGACGCCCAGCCAAACACAACTGACTCAACGCCTCCCAAATGCAACCATCACAAGTGGTGGTAGAGGGCTTGCTCTACACACGTTCCATATGACCGTGCATGTGGGTACGCGTGCCTGCACGTATCTCCACACCTTCCAAACATGTCCAAACTGGGATATTTTGTGCCTTAGCCAGAGTTGGAGCAGTTGTGCAATACAATATTTATGAGAGTCTAGTTTTCAAATGTTTCAATGGCAGCTGAGAATGAGGACAATACTGGTGGGGATCTGACAACAACATCATCATAGATAGATGGACACAAAATGCTGGAGTAACTCAGCAGGACAGAGAAGGAATGGGTGACCCATTCCTTCTATCCAGAGATGTTGCCTGTTCCGCTGAGTTATTCCGGCATTTTGTGTCTATCTTCTTCAGACTGATCACCATCCCAAGTTCCTTTAGAGGATAGCTTGCAAAGGATGGCCACAACTGAAGTTGAGTGCCACTATTCTCAGTTATAGATACAAGACCATGAGAAATAGAAGCAGATTTAAGCCATTTGTCCCATCAAACCTGCTCCACCATGCGATCATGGTGGAGCCGTTTTTCCCTCTCAACTCCATTCTCTTGTCTTCTGCCCGTAACCATTGAAGCCTTTATATCATGTATAGGGATGATGGGAATGGAAAGAGAAGGATTTGATATTTAGAATTGAGCTGAATGTGCAAGGCTTGAAATTGGGCCGTGGTGTGTCCATCCTTTACGATCGAAGGCTCCTGTTGACTGTGAGATGTCAGCATTGCCTCCATGTGTGAAGTTCTAGTCAGAAGGCAGCTCGACCAGATACTCCTCTCTGTTGACCATAATGGCTTGAAGCTGGTTCCCCTCCTCCAGCTGAGAGCTCTTCAGAATTCTGAATATTATGTAACATAATACACATGCTCTGGATTGTCGAGACATGTCAGTGCTTGGACTGGGAGGAAATAGGATGGAATTAATCTTTCAGATAGCGATAAAAGCCATAGAGGGCCTCTTTATGCTGTGACTCAGTAATTTTCTCGACAGCTCAACAACACTAAAATCTTTTTTTTTCCTCAAGCCTCTCTTTCTTTGCTGCCTCTTGCTGGAGCAAAGTTCCACAGACCTATAGCTTGTTTTCCAGTTAATCCTTTCAGCCACTTTAGTAAAAGATATCTGCAAATGCACCCCCCCCCCCCACTAATATATTGCTTACTTGTGGGCTGGAGTCGTGTCGGGAGGGGCTTGGAATGTTCATGGAGGCACCTCTGGCTGTCTACTTCAACTTGAATATTTGTTACTCCTGGTTTCTATCCTGCCTAGGCGTGTCTTGTTTAAGTCACCAAGAGAATTAGAGAGTGTTTAAGATAGTGAAATGATAGATATAAAGAAGATGCTTCCACTGCAGGGATAATGATAGACAATCAGCTAATCTATGCAGTAATGAATTGTCTTGTAGGCAGCGAACGTTTGTTCTCACATGAGGGGTCTTCTTATCGAGTCAACATCACAAGATTAGAAACAGTTCAGCCAGAGCTGAACACACTTCTCGGCATCTGCATACAATGGCGTCTTGCGCTTCCTCTGCTTCTTGTGTGCGGTGGTGGAAGGATTGGTGGAATCGGGGCTCTTTCCTTGACCCCACATGAGGGGTGGAAGTACCTTACATACATTCATTAAGGGCCTGTCCCACTGCGGCAACCTAATTTGCCAGTTTAGAAGAGTTTGCGCTCGACTCTAACTCGCAGAATGGTCGACACGTGGTCCTAGGAGCTACTTGTAACTCTCCTTCATGCCCGAGAGAAGTTCCCACATACTCGAGGCCTCAGTTTGGGCGAGGAGTATTTGTTAGCATGTTGAAAATTGTTCTTGAGTAAAAATTGGTCGGCATGGAAAAAATTTTTTTTTTACTCGTAAGTTTAGTCGAAGTAGGTAGTAGTAGGTCGGCATGTTATTCGTCGGTAATCGAAGGCAATCGAAAGCAATCGAAGATAATTGAAGGTAGTCAAGGTAGTCGCAGATAGTGTTAGTATAATCGAAGGAGGTCGTCTTCACTCTCCACTATTCGGTGTCCAATTTTGCCGGCTAGACTTCAACATAGTCCAAGGAGGTCGAAGGAGGTCTTCTACATATTTGTAGGAGGTTCTCTACTTATTCGAAGGAGGTTGTAGGAGGTGTTCTACTTCGCAGATACAACAAGACCATGACACTTTTTAAAACTCTCCTAAACTCGCAAATTAGGCCCCCTCAGTGGGACAGGCCCATAAGGCTTGTGTGAGAGATGGAGGACAGGGCACAGCCAGGTGGAGCACAAACACCCGATAAATGGCCAGTTACAATTCTGCAGAATGGTGGGGCTGGCAATTCCTACCTTGTGATCCAAAGGCTTACAGTACCATGTATTTAAACGATGACTGAGGGTCATTAGTTCTGCCCCACTCACTTGATGGCTTCCTAACAGTAGAATCTCCCAGGGCGAGTAAGGAAGCAGAAAACTGTCCAAGTTAGAGTGGGTGTGAAGGATGGGGTAGGTTGTAGGGTTTGGAGAGCCTAGAGTTGCCTAGAACACCGTGAGTATTGTACTTTGTGAGGTTTGGAATGAGGAGAGCAAGTTGTCGCAGAAGAGTGCGTGGCTCTGGCTTAGCCTCAGCAAGCAACAAAGAATGAATTTATTGACTGGGAGAAGAATCTGGGAATGTGGCCAAAACTATGTCCAACCAGACAGCAGAATTAGACAGACTAGATTATTGTTTCTATGTTACATTTTTGCAAAGCTGGGACACTTTGATAAGCAGGAATGGCAAATATTAGAATATTCCCTTTGGAAAATATAAAATAAAAATGAACCAAACCTTCCAACTAAACACCCTTCAAGTGAAAGGAGAGATGCAGGAGGCATGAAATCCCAGTGGGATACACATTTGAAACACTCCAGTGCTGACAATACAACAAGTGGTTTAATAACGCCAACTCATGGATTTGAATGAAATCCTTTCTATCTCAAACAGGAATTTTATTCAAATACACTGAATAAAGAATGTCTGTTCTTGATAGTCCTTCATTATCACGATAGTTCCCAGTTTTCGCAATGTTTAACGGCCTGTCCCACTTACGAGACTATTTTGGAGATTGCCGGCACCCGTCATAGTCGCAGCAGGTCGCTGGAAATGTTCATCATGTTGAAAATCCTGCAGTGACCAGAAAAAGGTGCGACTCTTTGGACGACTACACACGACCATACAGGCGGCATGTCGCGGGGTGATGCCTGTGTGGTCGTGAGCAGTCGCCCAAAGAGGCGTATCATTTTATGGTCGCCGCTGTTTCAACACGTTGAACATTTTCGGCGACCTGCGACTATGACGGGTGCCGGCACTCGCCGAAAAAAATCACGTAAGTGGAACAGGTCCTTAAGCACACTGACTGGTTATGTCATCAACACTTGTCACAGATATCACCACAGTACATTCGTCAAAGGGACAACAGGATAAGTTACCAAGTTTGTGAAAATTGAAGTTGGGTACATTTTTTGGTGATTGGGTAACTATTTGAAAGGCAATATTTGAAGCGCAATGGGAAAGCAGATTGGGAGTAGAACTAGGTAGATGCTGCAAAGCACAGGCATAGGCACGACGGGCTGAATGGCCTCATCCTCTCCCATAAAACGCTAGCTACCAAAACCAAACAAAAGTCTTTTGAATGCTAAGAGCTCAACAAACATCAATCTGGCTTCTATTCTCAGGCCTCTTCCCTAAACTTGCCCCCAATCTCCAACCAGATTGGCCATTCCCACCTTCGACAGCTAGCTCACGTTTCTAATCTTCAGGCTCCTGCATGGCGTGGATTTGAGAAGTGTGTTTTGTCTCTTTTTTTTGTTTTTGTTTTCAAATTCAGGAAAGGGTAAAGCTTGATGCAGAGAAAAAAGAAGTAGAGAGACTGCAATCGGATTGCCATGAGCTGAAGAGGCAGCTTGATAACTGCCCTGAGTCAATGAGGGAGCAGTTACAGCAACACCTGAAAAGGGTCAGTTTTTTCTTACCTCGTGGTTTCCCCTCCCTGTGGATCGTGTGACCTCTCTCACCCTGCATACTGACTGATTCCAGGGACTAATGTCACTGCAAAGAGGCAAGTCCTGGAATCAGAACTGTTTCGTAAGGTACTTGCGGTATTCCCTACAAAATATAAAACTCAGGAAGCATGGGATGCATGAGTAGCTGTGTCTTGTACATTGGTTTCATTTTGTACGTCAAGTTGCACCTAACTAAATGTAATTAGATGCTTTAAACTTCTGCTTTTTAAACACAATTAACTTTGTCTTTAACCATGTCTAGCAAGCAGTGATATGTGGTTTGGAGATCTTTGTTGAAGCATTAGATGCCTCGAGCTATATATCCTGATAGATGTTGAGGGTGTGAGACTTCAGTCTAGATTGTACCCTATGCCGTGTTGGACAAGTCACATCGGTGTACATTGGGAGGGTCTTCCTTCAGCTTGAGGCGTAGGAGATGGGCTCTCTGAAAGTAGTGATGGACCTCTCATGCCTTGCCTTAGGAAGCCGAGGCTCTCGAGTCTGAAGCCAAGCTGTTTGAGGACCTGGAGTTCCAGCAGTTGGAGAAGGAGAGTCGCCTGGAGGAGGAGCGGGAGACGGTGAGCCAGCAGCTCCAGCACGACAAGGCTGAGTACCAGCACAGCGCCATGCGGAGAAAGGTACGGCCGCCATGCAGCCACGCATGCTCCCTCTCCTGCACTGCACCACCTGCATCAGCAGCCTGGCATCACCTGCACGTGTGTCTATACACTGTACATACAGTTAAAGGTGGACTTCACCTGCATGTGTCTCTATACACAATACATACAGTTACTGGTGGACTTCAGGCATGACATGGTGGACATCTGCATAGCAGGATTGCACAAACAGTGCGATTACAGTGTTGATGGAAAGGTATTGTTTGTAACAAAGGGAAAGCTCAGAAACAGGGCTGGGGTTTTGCTCACATTCTACTGATAAGGGGACATAGCGTTTCCTTGATGATACCGTTTGGACTTTGTCTTCAAACTTGTCGCCTTTACTCTGCAGGACAAGGTTTCTGCTTTGGAGAACCAAGCCAATCAGATCCGCTACCAGGCCATTCAGGAATATGAGAGAGTAAACCGGGAGAAAAACGCAATGGTCCAGATGCTGCAGAAGGTAACGAACTCTGCCAGTCTGAAGAAGGGTCTGAACCCAAAATGTCACCCATCCCTTCTCTCCTCATCTTGGCATGTTTTGATGCTGCATGAAATAAGTGGCAAGGCTATAGGTTAAGACCAGGCGGAGTGGGACCCATTAGATCACTGTACCAATGGCTATCAGAGGCATAAAGGGCCAAAAGGCCTCTTTCAGTTTTCCATCTTGCTGAGATGACACCAGTCTCTTGGGATGAGGCCAGGGTCAACAAGGGTCAGACAGGTCAACGAGGGTCAACAAGGGTCAGACAGGTCAACGAGGGCAACAAGGATCAGACAGCATCGATGTGGAGAGGAGCTGAGGACTGAGGCTGGATGGACCAGGGGATCTTTGCCCGTGCTTCATTGCTCCGTTGGACCTCAGAATTGGACAGCCATTGGCTGGGGAGGAGGGGCAGCCCAGATAATAGGAACCTGAGGGGTAACATCTTCACACAAACGGTGGTGGGTGTCTGAACCAGCTGCCAGAGGAGGTAGTTGAGGCTGGGATTATTGCTATGTTTAAGAAACATTTAGACAAATACATGGATAGGACAGCTTTGGAGGAATATGGGCAAAATGCAGGCAGGTGGGACTAGTGTAGAAGGGACATGTTGGTCGGTGTGGGCAAGTTGGGCCGCAGGGCCTGTTTCCACGCTGTATGAGATGTTCCTGCAGCCTGCTGACATAATGTATGAGCAACCTGCCCCCACACTGGCGCGGTTCAGCAACGTCTCACTCACTGCTCATACTGGAAAGTTCATCCTTAAACCACCGGTGTATTGCGTCTTGGAGTGTAACGGCCTACGGTTTAACTGCAATTATTTTACTGATTTGCGAATATCTCTCTTTTTCAGGAAAAAGACAAACTGGCCAATCTGGAGAAACAATACTTCATGGTGACCGGTGGCAAAACGTTCTCCAAAAGTTCCTCAGCGTTGAAAGAGGTGAAATAATCTTTGTTACCGTGGTTACATTTCATGGATATAAGATATTAGTAGCACTTACAAAGACCAATGTCCAGTAAAAGCCTTTCAAGTGCGTTCACACTTTGTGACGGTCGGGCAACTGTACTGACCTGAAGTGATGTTGGTGATGCAATGCCCACTTGTTTATAATGGGCCACACACTGGGCCTTTGTCAGTGGTGACCTGTGTCAGTGTCAGTGGTGTCAGGGGTTACGGGGAGGAGGCAGGAGAATGGTGTTAGGAGGGAGAGATCGAGCAGCCTTGAATGAATGGCAGAGTAGACTTGATGGGCCGAATGGCCTAATTCTGCTATATCTTATGATCTTCGTAGGCTTTCTAAAATGTAACTTCCCCAGGTCAATCTCCACACAACACCTTGTATGATGAGTAAACACTTGATCTGCAAGCCCCAACTACCTGGCAGCCAGGAGTCCAAATCAATGTTGGGGTTGTGTGATATGGACAGCATTCTCACACACACACACTGGCCACATCAGATTTGTTTCTCAGCTACTTCCATCTTTATATTTGACCCTGGCTGGAGTGCCAGATGTTCAAATATTTCGTTTCTTTTCTTTAAAATACCTCTTTCCCATTGATGCTGATTTTTTTAATCATCTATATGAAGGTTTTTGTAAAATAATTCTTAACTTTTCACAATGCTGGTAAATGGTATAATTTGGCTGCAAAACTTGGGTTAAGCAGAATAAGCAAAGGCACTAAGTTCTTTGCTGTATGACAAAATGAAACCTGTTTCTATGAAGTTCCATCTATATCTGTGCGATTAGTGCATCAATTGTCCATTGTCTATATGTGCGATTAGTGCATCAATGTATCGACACGGAGATGCTGAGGAACAAATCTTTTAAAAGTCTTCGTATAAAATGATTGTGAATCACATCATTGTAACTAATTGGGCAGTTTCAAACATCTCGGGTAAATGGGCTGAATGGCTGTGCTTTACAATACAATTGTTTCAGGGTAGCAGCACTAAACGTGTACTGCAGGAATGATCATGTTGTACTCCACTTCCATTGAAATGAATGAATCAATGCCAGTGTTTCTGCCAGACTCTTCCCTTCATTTCACCCTCTCACCTTAACCTTCCATTCCTGACTCCTGTGTGCGTTAATCCAGCTTCTTCATTAATTCCTGCTGCGGTTCAACTTTTCCATGAGATAGCAAGTTCCACCTTCTTACTGATCTCCGAGTGATGAATAAATAGATTCTGGTTACAGTCAGGTTACCTCCACATTATTCTTCAGTAAGACAGTTTCGACTAGTTGTGACCAAAATCATTAAACAGAGGTGTTGCAAAAACACAAATGCTGCTGAGATTCAGTGTGAAGTGACCAAGTGGCTCAGTCCGTCCACCCTCGTCCTGCTGAACTACTGAGCCAAGTGGACCAGCAGGTCTTACGTTTAAATCCCTTGGTACTGTGCACGTTCTACTTGTTCAATTCAGCCCCAGGAATGGGAGAGAAACATTTCTCCAAACATCTCCTCCATTCCTTCTCTCATTCATCTCCCCTCTATCCCTTTCCTTTTTTTACTCCTCTTCCTCCATCCCCATATTTCTTCCTACTCCATCTCCAAAGTCTTCCTCCTCAGGTTCCTTCTCCTTTTCTTCGTCCATTCATCTCTCCTTTTCCTTCTTCCTTTCCCTCTGACTCTCTTCTCTGTTCCCTTCTCCTCCACTCCCTGCCCACTGTTCCCACCATTGGCAGCCACTCCCCTTCCTCTACCCCCTCACCGCCCTGTCCCCCAAATGAACATCACCATGTAGTTAGATTTGGACACTGGGATCCTCCAGGTTTGGGAAGTCCACTGACCTTCTGCTGTGAAAGTCGCTACAGAGGGCAGCCAACACTTACGGATACTAAACAAGGCAAACTAATACTGGAAGTTTGAAGTTTGCAACAGTGGGTGTTTATCATGGGTACTGTATTCAAGAAGTAAGAACTTTCTAGAAACTCAGACGAGAGCTAATGAGATGTTTGAAGTCCTGAAGAAGAATATTCTGATCAATGCTTGTTATGCCTTGTCATTCATCGCTACACGCTTCAACCTTTGCCCTTTGAACAGGATGTCCTTCGTATCACAGAGTCTAGCGACATGTTAGAGGAGACTAAATACCAGCATTGCTTGCCAGGAAAAGCTGCTGCTCTCTCCCCCTCTCCTTGCGCCCCATCGTACCCCAGGGTACAGGAGGTAACAGCACTAACACTTACTGCATGCTACAGATTTGCTTTAAGAAATTTTCCCGTGTTTGCTGCGGTATTCACTGTGAAAGGCTTGTTGCGTTATGCAGTGTGTTTGTACATTGGCCGCTGATTTCAGGGGCTTGGAATCTCAATCATAGCAGCGTTGGTTTGTCACTCCAGGGCTGCCAACCCTCACCCAACGTCGGCAACCCTGTCACTCTGACTTGCTCTATTTCTGGCCATTGATGACGTACCCTCCACCTGCCTCCTGCCAGCAGGCCTCTGCCTCGACAGTGTGTTCTCCATTGTCACTCTACACTGCCACGTCAATGTGGACGGCACGGTGGTGCAGCAGTAGAGTTGCTGCCTTACAACGCCAGAGTCCCGGGTTCGATCCTGACCACGGGTGTTGTCTGTATGGAGTTTGTACGTTCTCCCCGTCACCTGCGTGGATGTTCTCCGAGATCTTCAGTTTCCTCCCACACTCCAAAGACCCAACAAGTTTGTAGGTTAATTGGCTTGGTAAAATTGTAAAAATTGTCCCTAGCGTGTGTAGAGTAGTGTTAGTGTGCGGGGATCGCTGGTCGGTGGGCAAAGGGCTGGTTTCCACGCTGTATCTCAAAACTAAACTAAACTAAATCACCCTCAGGAAAGTACCATGTGGGTCAAATGAAGATTACGCATCAGACACCATGGATACACACACTGGTTACATGCAGTGTAAAGCTAGCTCTGTATTGACTCACCCCTAGAGCCCAGTCATCACCTTAAACCTTAAATCAGTGTCTGCATCGTGATGGAATCGCTGCACTCAATAGGAGTGGTTGCAACACCAGAGTATGGTTTCATTAGTAGCTCCCATCCCATCCAGAAGGACAAGGGCATCAGGGAGACAGAAACATCATCATCTCTGAATGAAGCTGGAAAGAGTGAAGAGAAGATTTTAAGATTAAGTTAATTTTAAGAAATTTTAAATAAATGAATTTTAAAATGTATTTAATTGTGTTCAAATCCTGAGGCTGTGCCCCCTGGTCGTAGACTCTCCCACTAGTGGAAACATCCTCTCCACATCCACTCTGTCCAAGCCTTTCACTATTCGGTACGTTTCAACGAGGTCTCCCTGAGATGAGATCAGTGTTGCAAAGCAGGAGGAGGGGGGGTTCCGAAGATCAGAATGGGGTATTTTTAAAATTATTTCCCCCTAAGAACAGGCCACATTAAATTTAACAACCTGCTCTACCTTAACAAGAAGATAGACACTAAAAGCTGGAGTAACTCAGTGGGACAGGCACCATCTCTGGAGAGAAGGAATGGGTGACGTTTCGGGTCGAGACCTTTCTTCAGACTCTACCTTAACTCCATCAATGACATTTTAACTTTGCTTCTGAATCATCTTGGCTAAAATGATTGATGTTTCTGTCCCTTTTATTGTGTTATGCTCTTGATGAAGCAATCCTTGCTACACGCCGTGGCCCTAATCTTTTTTTTTTGTCTCTGTCTCTTTGCTTTAACATTGCTCTTATTTTAGGAGTATATGAAGCTGGCTGACGTGTTTAAGTTCTACAGTGACATATATGGGACAGACAGTGACGGTACATTCTCTGCTCCTCCACTGCATTCTCTGCCGCTTACTGTACCTCCATCAGCTCACGAGGTACTTGCTTGCCAGCACGCTTTGCAATTATTGTCCTCGATACTAATCAGCTACTTCTGCATGACTTGAGGAGGGACCTCATTGAGACGTACCCAACAGTGACAGGCCTGGACTAGCGGGAGAGTCTAGGACCAGAGGTCACAGCCTCAGAATTAAAGGATGTTCTTTAAGGAAGGAGATGAGGAGGAATTTCTTTAGTCAGAGGGTGGTGAATCTGTGGAATTCTTTGCCACAGAAGGTTGTGGAGGCCAAGTCAGTGGATATTTTTAAGGCATGGATAGTTAAGAGTCTTGATTAGTGCGGGTGTCAGAGGTAATGGGGAGAAGGCAGGAGAATGGGGTTAGGAGGGAGAGATAGATTATCCATGATTGAATGGCGGAGTATTCTCAATGGGCAGAATGGCCTCATTCTACTCCTATCCCTTATGACATGACTTGGCTACAGCTCTCTTACCAAATGTCCCAAGATTGAGCACCCACCATTTGGTTAATAATCTCTGCTGCTGATCAAGGTGGAACGGTCAATGGTGGAGCCGTTACTTTACAGCTTCAGCAACACAAGGTCCGTCTTGATTCCTGGTGCAATGTGCATGGAGTCTGCATGGAGACTCACGGGGCCTCTCGTGACTGTTTTAGTTCCTTTGAGTGCCCGGCTGCCCTCCTGCATCCCAAAGGCTTGAGTGTTGGTGAGTCCATTGGCCATTTTAAATCGGGTGCAGCGAACAGGTGAGTGGTAGAGTCTTGGACATGTGTGGGAAGAACTAAATGAGATTCCTGTAGGATTGATGAAAACTTGTGCTGATGGTCAACATGGGCTTGGTGGGCCGGAGTGCCACCGTTTGCCCACTGGTGTTAGAATGTAGAAGCTCGGCACTGATCGGTTCTAGGAAAGATGTTGTTAAGTTGGAAAAGGTGCAGAGAAGATTGCCAAGAATGTGGCCAGGACTGGAGGGTCTGAGTGATAGGGAAGAGGTTCAGCTTTCCTTGGAGCGCAGTGGAGTGAGGGGTGTATTAAACCAAGAGAGGAGTAGATCGGGTAGATGTACAGAGTCTCTTGCCCGGAGTAGGGGAATCGGGAATCGGGAAAATGAGGAGAAGATTTTTACCAAATAACTTTCATTTTTATGAGAATGTTTCCGTAACTGGCTTCTGTCTCCGCACTATTATCCTACGGGATCTTTGGTGCGGAGACGGAAGCCGGTTACGGAAATGGGGCCTTAAATTACCCATGAATCTGCCCATGACCGTGCTACGTCCTTTTCGTCGAGTGGACTATCTTGCTCGCTGTAGGATCTTTGGTGTAGATGGGGCATGTTGGTCAGTGCAGTCAAGAGCTTCCACACTCTATGACGATGAATTCCAACAGAGGTTTGATTGTTGGCTGCACCTAGAGCTGGACTTGAGGTGGTGTGGAGGAGAGAGGGTCAAGTCATTCACGCTGTGCTCGACCAAGAAGAAATGAATGGTCACATTGAGAGAACAACATTCTTCTTGTTTGCACTGGCAATCTTTGGATTGAAGAACAGAAAAATAAGAATATATGAGGTGCCACTGTCTGTTCACACACCAAGAGCGACTCAACAGCTGGCTTTGTGAACTAATCACGTACCGAGAAGCACATATTTATTCTGCGTTCACAGATCAAGGTTCCGTTGAATCAGATGGCATGATCCAAAAGGAAAGGGTCATGTAAATAATTGTTATTTTGGACATTCTACCCTGTTTACCGTGTGCCGACAGATTAAAAAGCACTAACATAGATGTAATTTTAGTTTGAGATCTTTTAGTAGCTAACACATGTCTGTGTGGCTTAGCATGCAATGTTGATTCTAATATCACCGTTTGGGAAGATCAGTATGGTGCATCATGAAGTAATAATCTGTCAACAATCCCTGTTGAGTCATGAATTCAGTACGATCTTTGTGAAGCCTTTGAGGTAATAAATGTCGTTCACTAACTAAATGTTGGATATTTACAGAGGAGACTCCGTCTCAGAATCAGCGGATATTATTGATTAACAACCTGCAGACAGACTTCCGTAATGAGGTTTTGTTTATATTTAAAGATTTTGCAACATGTTATAATGGGCAGTTAGTATCAACGAGGAGAGTTGTCAAGCAATGGGCCACAACCTGATTGTGTGTAGAATTTCCAGCACAGAAACACTTTGAGAGCCCCTTACTTAGAAACATAGAAAACAGGTGCAGGAGTAGACCATTCGGCCCTTCGAGCCAGCACCGCCATTCAATATTATCATGGCTGATCATCCAAAATAAGTGTCCCGTTCCTGATTTCTCCCCATATCCCTTGGTTCCATTAGCTCTAAGAGCAATATCTCTCTCTTGAAAACATCCAGTGAATTGGCCACCACTGCCTTCTGTGGCAGAGAATTCCACAGATTCACAACTCTCTGGGTGAAAAGGTTTTTCCTCATCTCAGTCCCAAATGGCCGACCCCTTATTCTTAAACTGTGACCCCTGGTTCTGGACTCCCCCAACATCAGGAATATTTTTCCTGCATCTAGCCTGCCCAATCCCTTAAAATTTTATATGTTTCTATAAAATCCCCTCTCATCCTTCTAAATTCCAGTGAATTTCTGATGCAACCCCGTCTACATGATGAACGAGGATATAGAATAGGGAGGTTTCTTGAAAGACAGTTACATGGATCAGAGAGGCGGGGTCGACACTAACTGCGGGTGCTGTCTGTACAGAGTTTGTAGGTTCTCCGTGTGACCACATGGTGCAGGTTTGTAGGTAAATTGGCTCCTGGTGTGCGGGGTGATCGCTGGTCGGTGCGGACACGATGGGCTGAAGGGCCTCCTACCACGCTGTATCTCTCACCTAAACTAGACTTTTACAAAACAGAACTTCATTTATATTTTCTGCTTCTTTTAACGTAACATGGAAATTTCTTATCCTTTTAAATGTTTGATGAAACTGGCATTTTTATCCAACTAACAAGGTATTTCTTGTTGCCCAATGGTTTCTGTTTGCTTTGCTGCTCTTAGGAGTACGTTACTCTGGGCCAGCTCAAGGAGTTTTACAGTAGATCAACGGCCAGCTCATCTCCAGTCCCGTTCCACACTAACTCAGCCTCCGCCTCTCTGCTTCTGCCCGCTGAAAGCTCCTTGCTGGCTTCTTCCTCCGCACTATTTGCAGCTGAGGTTCGTATGAGGACAGCTCTGACTTACTCTACCTTTGCCCAGTGCATGAGTTTTGAGCAAAGTGCCATGCCAACCAGATCTTCCCCCAGCGCACTCTACACCTCCTCTCGTGCTTTCAACAATCAATTCCTATTGAAAGATCCACGTTAGAGAGTTACAGTGATGGGCCTGTCCCACTTGCGTGCCTTTATCGGCGACTGCCGGCACCCGTCATAGGTCGTTACAGGTCGAATGTTGAAAATCCAGCGGCGACCAGAACAAGGTACGACTCTTTGGGCATCTACTCACGACTATACGGGCTTCACCCCGCGACATGTCGCCTGTATGGTCGTGAGTCGTCTCCTCAGTCGCCCAAAGAGTCGTAGCGTCTTTCTGGTCGCCGCTAAATTTTCAACATGTTGAGAAGTTTCACCGACCTGCAACGACCTATGACGGGTGCCAGCAGTCGCCCAAAAAGTGGCGTAAGTGGGACAGGCCCATGAGTCTGCCAGTGCACACGAACCTTCATCCCTCTTCACTATAAATGCTCCCAAATACTTCTTCAGCTTCCTAATCTGACGCCCAATCTATTGCGAACAAGTTTCTAACATTCTCAATTGGTAAGTTTCTTCAGAATTTCTAATTGGATTTATTGGTGACTATCTTGTACTTATGGTCACATGGTTGAGTTTTGATCTGTGATGGTCTCATTCTTTACCCACCCTGTAAGCTTTCCTGCCTCATGATGCCACGCTACCTTCAGATATTGTGCCTCTTTATACCGTTCCCCTCTGTTTTGCCATCTAGAAATGTCTACCTCATTTTAGTTTGTCCTCCATTCATTCCTTTAATCTTCATTCACCCTGTTTTCCGTTTCCTTTCTAATATATTCTTATCGATAATTGTGGACATCTACTGTATTTCTGACTTTGCCTCGATGAAGGACCTGGGGGATTTCATCTGATGAAGGTGCTTTATGAAATCATATCTCTATCATGGCAGCACGGTGGCGCAGGGGTTAATGTGCAGGGACCGTTGGTTGGCCCGAACTCAGTGGGCCGAAGGGCCTGTTTCCATGCTGTATTTCTTGAAAAAAACGTTTTAATAAAGACAATGAGGATGTCGAATGCTGCTGAATAAAGATCAGGTTATTAATGACATTGTTGACGAGGTCAGTGAGTGATCGGTAAACTGGTGTGTCAGATGTACAAGAGGTGAGGATCAGTCAGTGCAAGGGACGTGAGGTTATAAATCAGCCAAGATCTATCGGCCATGGAGAAGAATCCAAGGATCAGTTTATCTACACTTACGCCAGTTATAATGAGCCTGGAGTCTGCGTGAATTGAAGATTGATCACCAGGTAAAACCCGGGAGAAAACTATGGGGAGAGAAAATGCCCAGGGCACATGGTCTGTTTGTGCCACAGAAGGCTGTGGATGCCAAGTCAATCTTCTTCTTGCGAATGAAACATAAACCAAAGGAATAGTTAGATCTCGGGCCGGGTGTTGAGCAGCCAGGTTGTTGTCTCCGTTGGCGTCAATGTCTGCCAGGCCCTGACGGAGCTCCATTTGGTGGGTGGTAGAGCGGGCACCCAGAGATGACATGGTTGTTCTGCTCCACATTCACAGGCTGGGCTCTGGTGGAGGGAGTCCCCATCTCCACACGCTGGCGTTGAAATGCCCAACTCCAGTACCAAGTCTGTTGAGCTTCACCCACGCTCCTCTGGGGAGGTCAGACCCTGGACAGCTTTTATCTGGTGAAGAGATGTCGCTGTGTAATGGAGATGAGGTTGCCTTCCTCTCCTGTGACCACTCGGTGGCTATCCAAAGTGCTTTTGTCTCAGTTGGCTGGATGGATGCTAGGAGTTGTTTTCCTAAGTCAATGTATATGTTTAAGGCAGAGACAGACAGATTCTTGATTAATACGGGGGTTAGGAGTTATGGGGAGAAGGCAGGAAAATGGGATCAAGTGGGAAAGATAGATGAGCCATGATTAAATGGCGGAGTACTCTTGATGGGTCGATTGGCCAAATTCTGCCTTATCACTTATGACCTTATGCAGGAATATTCCTGGGTTAGAGTTAGTGGTTGTCTCTGTAACTGGGGATTGGGCAGTTGTCGGGAACATGGATAGACACAATGTGCTGGAGTAACTCAGCGGGTCAGGCAGCATCTCTGGAGAGAAAGGTTGGGTGACGTTTCAGGTTGGGACCCTTCTTCAGACAGAACATTGATTGGAGTTCATGGTGGAAAGACATCATGTGATAAACATTCAGGCCAGGCTTTGGTCTGTTTGTGGAAAAGGAGTTTGAGTTTTCACTTTGAGTTTTCAAGTACTGGCTGAAATCTTTAACTTCCAAAGTATAAACTTTAATGTTGACAATAATCACAAAACTGTCTAGATCTCTGGAAAACTTCAATGTGTGTTTAATTTGTTATTTTCTTTTAATTTAGCATACATTTCTCTCATTAATTTATTTTCTATTTGATTTCCTGTCCTTTCTCCACCCGTTGTACCTCTACCCATCCATTTTGCCGACTGTTCTCCCATTTCTCCTCTCCTGTCTCACTTTCCTTCCTACCCTCTTTGTCTACGTTCTCTCTCCCTCTTGCCTTTCCTCTCTCTCCTTCTCTCCCTCCCCTTGCCCGTTGACAGCAGCCAACCAGCAAGCTGCTGCCCTCTACGCTGGAGCTAGAGAGATGGTACCAAGAAGTAATGGCTAACTTTGATGCCTCATCTTCTCCACCTCCAATTTCCTCTTCTCCACCTCCTCTTCCAGCTAAAACTCACTCCACTCGAAGATCTCTTCAGGTAAATGTCATTCCTGTTTACAATCTCAGCCACAAGCTTAGACTGAATTCGAGAAACGAATGGTGCTTTCCTTGAGAAAGTTGAGAGGATATTTGATAAAGATCAACAACATCATGTTAAAAATGGTAGACGTGTTCCCATCAGCAGAAGGTTCAAGGAGAAGGTGGGGATAGATTTAAAATGAAGGTAAATGTTGGGAATAGTGTGATCTGGACTTAATGGCTGTAGGGTGGTAGAAACAGTCTCTCGCTCCATATGCATGGGGGAATGTCATTGACAGGCCTTCAGTAAATGTGCTGGGAGTTGGATAGAATGGATGGCAATGTAAGGGACCAGCTTGTTTAGAGATACAGCATGGAAACGGGTCCACAAGCCCGCAGACGCCACGCCAACCATGACCACCCCGTACACTAGTCCTATCCTGCACACTAGGGACAATTTACAGAAGCCATTTAACTTACAAAGCTGCTCATCTTTAGAGTGTGGGAGGCTACTGGAGCAATAGACAATAGACAATGGGTGCAGGAGTAGGCCATTCGGCCCTTCAAGCCAGCACCACCATTCAATGTGATCATCCCCAATCAGCACCTCGTTCCTGACTTCTCCCCATATCCCCTGACTCCGCTATCTTTAAGAGCTCTATCTAACTCTCTCTCGAAAGTATCCAGAGAACCAGCCTCCACCACCCTCTTAGGCAGAGAATTCCGGAGACTCATAATTCTCTGTGAGAAAAAGTGTTTCCTCGTCTCCGTTCTAAAGAAATCCCACATGATTACAGGTAGAATTTACAAACTCCTTGTAGATAGGACCCGTAGTCAGGATCGAACCTGGGTCTCTGGCGCTGTAAGGCCTCAACTCTACCACTGTGCCATCCTAAACCTGATGGGACAAATGGCCTCCTCCTGTCCTGTTATGATTTCCAGGGGAACGTTCACTTTCAGGTGGGACATGCCGTTAGCCTTTGTGTCGGGTGGATTACTGGCACGGTCTGACAAGTTTCACAAGTGAAGAGTGCAAGAACATTGGATATAGTTACCAACTGTCAGGTCTCCTGTAAACTGGCCAGTCGGTTGTCCTCGCCTCTCGGGATCAGATGGTCTTTGTCTTGGATCTCACCCTTGAGGCCAGGTAGACCCCAAAGATTCCCTTGTCCCGGTGTTCTCCTTGCCAACATTCCTGCCACAACTGCAGTTGAACTGTTGACCACTTCCAAAGCAACAAAGTCTGAAGGTCCGTCATCTTGATTTCCTCTTCTCTTTGTGCCTCAGGTCTACCGATCCAAGCTGGAGAGTGATGGAAGCGGCACCCTACCTCGGGCAAAGACTGGCTCTGCTCCCTCCTCACCCTTCTCCGCCACGACACAGGGGCGACATTTTACAGCAAAGGTAGGGAGAATCGGCAGCCTATCCACAGATTGTTGACGGCTCTTGCTCAGAGAGACCTCTGCTTGTGTCACAGTAGGTTACAAAGACCTACGCGCCTCAATTCAAAAAATAGTTCTTCCTTCCAATGTTACTTCTTCAACCAAACCCACCGAACAAAGGCAATGAATCGATTATTCAGCTCGTTGCAATTTGAGAGGGTTTGCTACGTGTAAGATGATTGTTATATTCACCTGCTGAACAGTCATGTATTTTGGTGGAAGGGATAAAGGCATAGACTACAGTCTAAATGGGGAGAGGATTCAGAGATTGGAGGTGAAAGGGACTTGTGAATGCTGGTGCAGGATTTCCAAAAGGTTAATTTGCAAGTTGAGTCGTCAGTAAGGAAGGTCAATGCAACGCCAGCATTAATTCGGAGGTGGCTATAATATAAACGCATGCATGCAATGCTGAGGCTTTATCAGGCAGTGGAGAATATTGTGAGCACCTTTGGGCCCCATATCTGAGGAGGGATGCGCTGGCTCCGGAGAGGGTCCAGAGGAGGTTTACGAGAATGATTGGGTTCATGTGTGAGGAGTGTGTGAAAGCTCTGGGCCTGGACTCACTGGAGTAGGACGTGGAAAGACCAAAGGATATTTAGTACAGAATATAGTGCTGCGGTGATTCAGCAGCAGAGAAAGTGCAGATTAAAAAAGAAAAAGTGCAAGGGTAGCAATGAGGTGGGATGGGAGAGCAGGAGTGTACCGTTAGAGACAAGTCACTGCAGGCACGGTGACGCAGCAGTAGAGTTGATACCTAACAGCGCCAGAGCCCTGGGTTCGATCCTGACTCCGGGTGCTGTCTGTATGGAGTTTGTACGTTCTCCCCCGTGACCCGCGTGGGTTTTCACCGAGATCTTTGGGTTCCTCCCACACTCCAAATACGTACAAGTTTGTAGGTTAACAGGCTTGGTGTAAATGTAAAACTGCCCCTGGTGAGTGTAGGATAGTGTTAGTGTACGGGGAATGCTGGTTGGCCCGGACTCGGTGGGTCAAAGGGCCTGTTTCCACGCTGTATCTCTGAACTAAATTAAACTAAACAGTGGTGCCTGAACCACAACCTATTGACAGATGTGACAGAGGAGTCTGACCTTCCCTAAGCTTCAGGGTGACTTGTCCGTGTTCATGGTGTGATTGTTCGGAGACACAGTGCACGTATATGGGGTCTGGCGACACGGTGGGATGGTTATCGTGTATAGAGAATACTTCATCTGCTAAAGAGCAGCACGCAGTGCAAGTGGTCCTGGGAATAGTCGTGGCAAGAACAGTAAATGCCCAGATCCCTTTCATGGAACTTACGCTGATGTTACTCAATATCGTCAGCGCTTGACCAGTGAGGTCTTGTTTTCCCCTGAATCATCTGTGTCGTGTTAGGTTTGTAGCTTCTGGGAGGTTCAGCCCATCAAGTCTGCTCCACCAAAGATAGACACAAAATGCTGGAGGAACTCAGTGGGACAGGCAGCATCTCTGGAGAGAAGGAATGGGTGACGTTTGGAGTCGAGACCTTTCTTCAGGATGAGGTCTACTCCGCCATTCAATCAAGGCTGATCTCTTTCCCTCTCAACCCCATTCTCCCCAGAGCGTCACGCTGGCACAGAACGGCACAGGCAGTCTACCACGAAACCTGGCCGCAACCCTGCAGGACATCGAGGTGAAGCGGCAGCTGGCACTGCAGCAGAAAGGTGAGCAACGTTCTGGACATCACTGCCAGGGAGGTAACGCTGACTGCAGGCTGACGTGCAGCAGGGACGGAGGAATCATTCAGACTATCCTGGCAGACCTATCTAGCTCCCCAGAGTTCTGCAAATGTTCTCTCTTCAAAAACACATCCCATTTCCTTTTGTAAATGAAAGTTGGATCCACTTCTGCTGTTGTTTATCCAGCAGCACATTCCATCTCAGAACAACTTGTGATATAAAATAGTAAGATTAAACAAGAACTTACCAGTTTGAAGTTTGATCTTTATTTTATGAGGAGTCGAGTTGAGGGACTACGTGAAGAACCCCGTACAGCCGTTCGTGCGTCAATCTTCAAAGCAACGGTGTGAAATCACAGCAAATAATAACTGAAGTATAATATAAGATAAAGACTAGAACTACCAGATGAAATCTATGAGGGCTGGGAGCGGAGGGCACGTAGTCCCTCAACTCGACTCCTCATAAAATAAAGATCAAACTTCAAACTGGTAAGTTCTTGTTTAATCTTACTATTTTACTTCGGAGTCACGTGAGTGACTACGTGAAGACTGCAAAGCTCTGTGATTTCATGCCGTGTGAAACGAGTATACACAACCACAGCTGCTTCATTGACAAATGAAGGGAAAACATTCATAATGCATACAGTCATAACATAGATGTAAAACATGCTGATGCTGTTTAAATGAAACAATAATATTTCCATCTCTCACCCAGATGGAACATATAACCAGAACATAAATAGAGTTAACAATACTCCTGGTGCACCAATGGGTCATTACAGATGTTTGGAGATTCATTCGATGGACCATACTCCAGCCGCAACAATGCGACGCAGCGGAACATAAATACCCTTGCTGCTGATGTTGTAGCAGCCCAGGTGGAATGAGATCTGGAAACAGAATCCATTAGTACATAACATAACTCCGTTTTCCTCATCTGGAATGCCATGAACAATACGTTCTCCCAAATTCTTTGTGACTAACAACATTGCTAGTCCAGAACTCCAAGGTTCTTGATGACCTTGACATATGGTTGTATACATGTGTGCTTACCTTATCAAAGGTCCCCTGGTATGCCTGTGACTATTTTGAGACCTGACCCCCTTCTGGTCTGCTCAAGTCTTTATAACATATTATATATTATAATTTACAGACATTATCATCCTGTACCATCACAATTATTTAGCGACTGAACCTGCTGCACTAAACCAGAGCCAGAAGGATAACTACCTAATCCAGCCAAATTTAAGGATATAGTTGCTGCCTCCTGGTGAAATAGTGTTCACAAATATCAACATCGCATATGGCATTATACTGGTCCTGGGACCCATGTTGAAGATATCCTACCCCTTGATAACCGGTGTGGACCCGACAGAGTGAGTCTCGTTTGCTACAGCCAATTCAATGAGGAAGCTCCGAGCCAATTAATGGCCGTATAACTCCATAAGTAACAGACAATCATTAAGCATGAACTTGAAACATTAGCAATCAATACCATTTTCCATGGAACATAAGCATAACAAACTCTTTCATCTCCTGGAAAAGAAATTCAGCCGTTTGGTGCTATGCAAACACTTTGAACACATAGAAGGATAGATGTAACAACCCAAACCTTAGGCAGTTTGTTAGACCTGCAGAACATAACTTTGAGTTTATCATGCAACATCTGATTTCCGAAACCTCAGGCTGAACAAGCAAATTCAAGTTTAAAATAACCAAAAAGGTTATATAATTATTTGCAACAAATCGGGAATCAATTTGCATAATCACACAATAGGAACTTAAAGCCTCTTAATGACTTTATTTGAAACCTTGATTGATGAGACAAAATGGAGGTAGCCATAAAAGACCCTCCTGCTCCTTTTGGCGAGAATGTATCTTTCACCACTGCTATGCCAAATATTTTGCAACCAGTGAAATAAACATGAAACCAACATACATATGTATACACATATACATATATTCATATTAGGTGTTCCATTGAACCAGAATTTCATAATACAGTGCAATTCAACACCAACTCTGTGTTGCCATTACCCACACTTGATGATTCTCCTGTGGCAACAAAACTATGTAACCATTCCAGTGATTCTTTAACCGATTACACCCTCGTGACTAACATATGCCATCATCACAATGCATCAACCTGAACATGAGCATGACAATATGCTTATTTGTCCAATCACTCTATAGCCCATACAATGCCCGTAGAGTCTATAAATAGTTGATACTAATAACAGAACTTTTTGGGCAAGTCATGCAAATCTGTTCCATCTCCAAACTCGAGATGATCTTTCAGCTACTTGGTAACTACCTTAAATAGCAACTGTGGCCCGATTTCCGAGCCAGTCTAGCAAGACAATCTTGGTCCTTATACTGAACCTGTCCACTCTAATCTGCTTGAAAACCAATTTTGTACATTTTACATTTACCGTTCAAAGTAGCTGATAATGTCTCAATCATTTGTACTGTATAACTAAGTATACACCTACCAAACTGCAAGTGGTCCCTTAATTGTAGAGTAGCACAAGTCCAGTGCATGGAACCTCTGGCCAGGTTTCATGCTGCCAGCAACTTCAGTGAACCGCTACTGCCAAAAAAGACATGGGATGCATTGTTGCCAAAACTATGAAACCTTGCTTGTTCCAATAGCTTGTGCTTCGCCCTCCAGGTTACTCCTATGGAAAAGTCTTACCTGAATAGAAGATTCGGCAGCCAACTGTAATATCCCCTGAAAGCGGTGTTCACTGCATATTGTGTTTGGGATGGTAACTTTCTTGCCAGGCCTAGACCTCTGGCACATGCCCCGATCTCTTGGGCATGCTCTATGGCTATACCCTCAGACTCGGCGTTAAACTATACCAATCCCACATGCTCACCTCTTACATGAGGGAGCCATAAAGCAGGCCTGCTACAAAGCCCTGCTGACACCATTTCCCATTTAGGCCATTAGCACCAATTTGCAATAGAATAAAAGGTTTACCTAACAACTACTAGAGCAGTAATGAACACTGTTTGTCCATCATCGTGACATTATTAATTTCAGCTGGCGTTAACAATGACCTAGATGGCACTTACTAATTAACCATTTAACAAAATAACTGTTGCAGGTACTTACACACCTGAATTGCATCTATGCACTTAACAATTAATCCAACGACTATAACTGTTTTATACCAACAACTGTTACCAAAGTCTTATTGACTGCAATCTGTTGCCCAGGCTGGCATCATGGCCAATTGAATACCTAAAAGTAAATCCCAACATCCTACAAATCTATTTGATAGGACTTAATCTAACTGGATAGAGGAGCCCAATTTCTCAAATATAGTTTGAGACTAGACAGCGGATTTTAGCACAAGCGCTTTTAAAACTGTGTATAGTTTACTTTGAATACTTTTGTCATCATTCTGTTATATTGCCTTAACCTAACAATGCCTCCTCATCCCCCATGATCACTGTGAAAGGGAATACCCTACTAAACTGCTATTCCCATAAAGCAGCCCTAACAAGGTACCCCTGGTGCCCATGAAGCAGCCCCGAACAAAGTAGCTGCTGGCCCGGACTTTCCCATAGCCCAGTATTTGCCATAGATTTGGCATTCTCATCAAGCAGCCCTGAGCAAAGGTGCTGCTGGCATAACCTCTCCAATAGGCTAGCCTACCATAACTTGGCATTCCCTTAGAGCAGTCCTGAGCAAAGGTACTGCTGGCACCGCCTCTGCAATAGGCTAGCCTGCCATAGTTTGGTATCCCCATAAGCAGCCCTGATCAAAGGTGCTGCTGGCACAGCCTCTCCAATAGGCTTGCCTGCCATAGCTTGGCATCCCCATGAGCAGTCCTGAGCAAAGGCACTGCTGGCACAGCCTCTCCATCAGGCTAGCCTACCATAGCTTGGCATCCCCATTAGCAGTCCTAAACAAAGATACTGCTGACACAGCCTTTCCCATAGGCTGGCACTGCCATAACTTGACATTCCCATGAAGCAGCCCTACCCAAAAGTGCTGCTCTCTAAATTAATTCCCAGAGGTGAAATCTCCCAACTTTCCCAATTGTACTGACTATTTTGTCAGTTGTCCCCATATCCTGGGGATTATTGTAGTTTGGGAACCCCATAGGTGAATTTCCCCTCACCAGGAATCCATATAAATATAATATATATATATAAATATATACCCACGGTACCCTCCTGGCACGCAGGCTAATGATTTATGTGAATTAACCCCATTACCTGGGGACTACTGTGGTCTGAGAACCACACATATACCTGGGTTTCCCCTGCACCGGGAACCCAGCCTAACCATTTAGGTTTGTCTTAACCCCATGCGCTGGGGACTACTGTGGTCTGGGAACCACACATATACCTGGGTTTCCCCTGCACCGGGAACCCAGTTTAACCATTTAAATTAATTTTAACCCCATGTCCTGGGGACTACTGCGGTCTAGAACCGCATATGCTTGAGTTTCCCCTCCACCGGGAACCCAGGCAGACCGTTCAGGTCTGTTAAGCCCCATCCCCTAGGGACTACTGCGGTCTAAAACCGCACTATTCTCGGGTTTCCCCTACCCGGGAACCCAACCTGTGGAGTCACTGACCGCGTTATCAGTGACTCCGATCGCGAACCCGACTTTCCCAGCTCTCCGCTTCCGCGGTCGGACCAGGGTTTCCCCCCCCAAAGCCCTAGGCTGGTTCCCTCGTCGGTCATCGCGAACATCCACTGCAAAAACCCCGGAGGTTCCTGCAGGAGACCTAGAACAGGTAAGAAAAAATAACACTTACCTGCAACTTTTTTAGACTTACCATGGAGGAGCTGAGCTGCTCCACAGTCGCCTGCATGAAAAACGTCTGACGTAATGACGCACGAACGGCTGTACGGGGTTCTTCACGTAGTCACTCACGTGACTCCGAAGTAAAATTACATTCTCCTCTCTGGTTATTTTAAGATGGTCACCAAGATGGTCATGGTCACCAAACCATGGTTGAGTTGTCCACTTGGTCTCAGAATGAGAGGTTGCAGCCCCACTGTTGACACCTGGGCTCAACTCGGCCAACATCTCCTTGGCCTCCAATCCCATGGCAGCACCAAACACATTGACAATCATCTCATTCACCTGTGAGGTTTAAATTTGACATTGTAGTATGAGATACAAAGTTTTATATCTATATATTTTCCAAGTGCCTTGATTAAAGAAACACTTATTGTATTTTTTTCTTTTGACTTATTCCTGCTTATTTTCTCTCTGACCGGTACGTGACTCCTCAATCTCACTCTACTTCTCACTTTGGTCACTCCTTTCTGGGGCTGTGCAGAATCAATAACCAGAGTGGATCACAAAAGAGGTAGGAACTCTGATTGGAACTGGAGGTTTGCTTTACAATCTTTACAGTGAGTTTGCATGAGAGTATTTGGGGTGTTTTGTGAATCTGTCGCCCTTGTGTTGACCCTTGTAAAGGCAGACTCTGAGCTGCAGTGTAGTCCTTGAATGTTAACGGTCTCGACAAGAATTAGGATCAAGAGTGAGAATCAATAAATTCAACCTTGCTTCTCTGTTCACAAATGTTAAGTCTTTTTGCAAACTCCTTCATGGTCTCACAGCCCCCCCTCCCTCCCCACCACCCTAACCCCAAGCTCCCAAACTGATTGAGACCTCAGTCCTGACCCAGCCTTGGCCACTTCTCCTGTGTGGATAACATCCCACTGTAGACATTGCCAGTGTAGATCCTAACTCTATCCCTCTCTAACCTTGCTTAAAATGCTTCTCTATCCTTGTTTAAAAACAATTAACTATTGTCAGCTGTCTTTGTGTGGCTCACATGTTATTTGATGTTGCTCTTGTGAAAGCGTGTTGGGATATTTTATGGAATGAAGTGAGTTTTAGATGCCACTTGTTGCTTTTCTGGAAGAGCTTACTGTAACAATTCAGCTGAGAGACGAGTAGGGAATTCGAACTTGGCTGAACGTGCCAGCGGTGATATCAGAGGTTAATGCCACGACTGTAAACGTTTCCACAGGCCAGCAGGTGATTGAGGAACAAAGGCGACGGCTGGCGGAGCTGAAGCAGAAGGCGGCAGTGGAGGCCCAGTCCCAGTGGGAGGCGCTACACAGCCAACACTCGCCCATGTATGTCCAGCAGAGCCAGCCCTACGCCCTGCTGGGTCACCAGCCCTCCCACCTCATCCACCACAGCATCCTCCACCACCACACCCAGCCTCTCTCCGCCCAGCACAGCAGCAGCGACATGGAGCACGCCTTCGATACCCTCAGCCTGGAGAGTTCAGACAGCATGGAGACCAGCATCTCCACCGGCAACTCAGCCTGCTCACCCGACAACATGTCGAGGTAAGAGAAACAGCGCGGCCACAGCTGGGGGCCCTTTGTCAATTCACGGAGTCACTGAGGTAGGCGGCATCAATGCTTTCTTCTCGTGGGGGGGGGGCGGCTCCAGAGTAGGTTCTTCATGGCAGCCACCAGGAAACATGGGCAGTGTAGGAAGGAACTGCAGATGCTGGTTTAAACTAAAGATATACAGTCTAAAGAAGGGTCTCAACCCATTCCTTCTCTCCAGAGATGCTGCCTGTCCCGCTGAGTTACTCCAGCATTTTGTGTCTATCTTAGGAAACACGAATCGTTTAGTTTGGAGATACAGCGCAGAAACAGATCCTACGGCCCACCGAGCCTGCGCCGGCCGGCCGGCCGGCGGTCCCCACACACTAACACTATCCTACACATACTGGGGACAATATACAATTATAACAAAGCTAATCTACAAACCTGTACGTCTTTGGAGTGTGGAGGAATCCGGAGCAACCGGATAAACCCAGGCCTTCAGCTCCGTGAGTTTCTCCAATGCTTTATCCTATGTTATTTTGTAAGTTCCACCATGTTATTTGACCTTAGCCAATATCATATTTAAGAGATATTAGCAATGTTGTGAAGATTGATGCAAAAAATGTATTCAACGTATTTACCGTTTCTGAGTTTGCTGCCACTAATTTACCAGTCTCATTCTCTTGAGACCCGTACTCACATTGCTCACCATCTTTCTATTCATATATAGAAAGTGTCTCAACCGAAACATCACCCATTTCTTGCCTGTCCCACAGAGTTACTCCAGCATTTTGTGTCTGTCTTCATTGTAAACTAGCATCTGCAGTTCCTTCCAACACAATAGACACGTCTACTGTTTATTTTTATACTGCATGCAAGTTTTCTCTCAAAACTTATCTTCTCCATTCTTTGAAGCATTTTACACTTCTGCCGGTCGTAAAGACCCCCCTGTCCTCTTTGCCACTTTCTGCGCTCTAGTTTTCAATGAGAACATAAACTGGATTCCTTATTGAACTGATGCCTGTAACTTGTTGGCTGGCCCAGTGTTGGCTGGAGGCTGATGTTCATGTGTGGGGAGTTGTGCTTGACTCCCCAAACAACTTCCAGACTCCGCTTGGTGATTGTTGTGATGATTGGGATTGCTATCTCACGCAGATCTAGGCCTGCCCGCCCCACCCTGCATGCATGCACGTTCTCCTCTGCCGACCGCGACTGTGGCCACAGGGCAAGGCTTTTACACTGCACGCTCCACAGCTAACGGCATGTTGAGACCTACAGTCTCTGACAGTTTGTGGCTGTGAGTGATTCAATGTTACACGGCTGCAGCAGAAACACGCACGCACACACGGGCACACGCACGCACGCACGGGCACACGCACGCACGGGCACACGCACACGTACACACGCACATACACACACGCACATGGACACACACTCTCACACGCACAAACACAGACACACACACAAACACGCGCACACACACCCGCGCACGTACACACACGCACACACACATGCGCGCACGCACATACACACACACGCGCACACAGACACGCACATACACATACGCACATGCACACACAGACATTACATTACCAACATATCCTGTATCCTGAAGCCGGCTATGAACTGGTTGTACCGGAAAATCCTAAATGTAAAACTCATGCCATTGTCCAATAATACATTGTTAAAATGTTTTATTCATTATTCTGTCCATTATTTTCCATAATTCATGTCGTGATGGTGGAGTGTTATTTATAAGCATGCAGAGCCAGCAATGTGTCCGGGGGCTGTTGACTGTCGCTCCCACCACCCCACTAACACACCGACTACTGGGAAGTGTAGCCACAAGTGTACTTTTGTAAAATTCGCCGCTTCCTTGACCATAAAAATGTTTCAGGATATTGTGTGACGGGGAAAGGTGCTGCTGAATTAGACTGTGTTCTCCTTCGTTATTGATGGTGCAGTGGGTGAATCTGCCCCGTGGAGTTGCTGGTCAGCCACTGATCAGTCTGCACTCCCACAGTGGACTGGAGAGGCACTAGAGCAAGGGTTCCCAACCTGGGATACATTTCGCTACCCAGGCGGTGAATTTGTTGATTCTGGATTTGTACGTATGTTTTCTCATTGACTGACGGTTTGGTTCCGGTATCCGATCTGTTCATCAGGGACGAGAAAGGTTGGGAAACCCCTGCACTACAGAGAGAAGAGTTTGCTGAGCTATACTGAACGAATGGGGAATTGGTGCTGGTGTGACAGCTCCACCATGAGCTAACATAGAGCAGTGGGCCGAATGGACTCCTGTGCCATGATAGTTTTATGATTGTGTAAATCATCAGTTTATAGGTTTTTATAAATTTAGGGAGGGGAAAATTCCTTGTATGTGAATACTTGGCCAATAAACTTATTCATTCATTCATTTAGAGTTACAGCGTGAAACAGGCCCTTCGGCCCACTGAGTCCGTGCCGACCAGTGATCCCCGCACACTATCACCACCCTACACACACACTAGGGACAATTTTACTTTTAATTTTGTACCAAGCCAATTAACCTACAAACCTGCACGTCATCAGAGTGTGGGACGAAACCAATGATGAAGGGTCGACCCGAAATGTCACCCATTCCTTCTCTCCAGGGATGCTGCCTGTCCCGCTGAGTTACTCCAGCATTTTGTGTCTATCCACGGGTTAAGAATGACTCCACACCCATGTTGAGAGTGGCCACTGTGTTTTGCTCCAGTGTCCGTGTGTATCAAGTGTATGAGATCAAAGCTACAATTCTTATGACAATCTCTAGTTTTTTTTGTAGATGTGATGTTATCAGCATGAAACATTTCCTTCCTGGGTATCTAACCTGCTCTAGAGAAGGAGCAGAAAAAGCTGGAGTAACTCAGCGGGACAGGCAGCATCTCTGGAGAGAAGGAATGGATGGCGTTTCGGGTGGAGACCCGTCCTCAGATTGAGAGTCAGGGGAGAAGGAGATTAGAGATATTGAAGGGTAAGGTGTGAAAACAACAGATCAGAGAGGACAAAGCTCAAGGAAATGTAGAATGGATGATTGTTAGTTAGGGGACAGTGACACCGAGGCATACAACGTCAAATGTAATCAGGAGGACAGTGAAACGTCGGAGAAATGGGATGGGGAGGGATGGGGAGAGAGGGAAAGCAAGGGTTACTTGAAGTTAGAGAAGTCAATGTTCGTACCGCTGGGGTGTAAGCTGCCTGAGCGAAATATAAGGTGCTGTTCCTCCAATTTGTGCTGGGCCTCACACTGACAATGGACACTCACATCAGCCTTTATATAAGAGCCCAATTGTGTTGTTGGTGTCTGCATCCACTGTGTTAGACCAGGATAATTATATCCTGGCATACAATAGAAAAGTCTATAGAATGGTAATTAATCTGTGCGTGTGTTCAGCACTGACCTGGTCCTGACTCTCAACATTGGTTTATTTCTGTACCTCTGTGACCATTTCTCCTGTCCTCTCCTGGACTGGTGTGGTTTACTGTGACTCAGTTCTCCAAGCTTCAGCCACCCCTCCCCTCCCCACCCCTCCCCTCCCCTCCCCACCCCTCCTCTCCCCTCCCCACCCCTCCCCTCCCCTCCTCTCCCCTCCCCTCCCCTCCCCTCCCCACCCCTCCCCTCCCCTCCTCTCCCCTCCTCTCCCCTCCCCTCCCCTCCTCTCCCCTCCCCACCCCTCCCCTCCTCTCCCCTCCCCACCCCTCCCCTCCCCACCCCTCCCCACCCCTCCTCTCCCCTCCACACCCCTTCCCTCCCCTCCCCACCCCTCCTCTCCCCATCCCCCCACCCACCCCCTCTCCTCCTCCCCTCCCCTGGAATGGGGGGCAGCTTGGAGCAGCCAAAGGGAAGGTTGCAGAGTGTGGGGATGGTTCCATGCATGCTCCGTGTCGGGGCGATGACTCCGCTCCAGGTTTTGCTGCTCTCACTCGGCACACTTGATCCCAGAGTAATTTGCCAACATTGCCGAGATTGCTGGCAGTCGCTTTCACGCTATTATGTTGGAGCTCCGCTCCGTGTCACCTTAAACCGGGCTCCTCTCCGGAAAAGGCAGAGAAAGAAGGAGTAGAGGGCGAGGGGACGGATGGCTTCTCATCACAGCAGCGGGTGTAGCTGGTGAGTGGACCAAATCCTCCCTCCTCTCCTGCTGTCAAATAGCACCACTCCCCTGTCTGCAAGCTGGAGAGAGAGAGAGTGTGGGAAGGAACTGCAGGTGCAGATAGACACTAAACGCTGGAGTAACTCGGCGGGACAGGCAGCATCTGTGGAGAGAAGGAATGGGTGACGTTTCGGGGTGAGACCCTTCACCATTCCTTCTCCCCACAGATGCTGCCTGTCCTGTGCAGTTACTCCAGCACTGTGTGAGTCTGAAGAAGAGTCTCGACCAGAAACGTCACCCATTCCTTCTCTCCAGAGAGGGTGGGAGGGTGACTGTTTGCCAGAGACTGTGTCTAGTCTGTGATCTGGGTCTCAGTGCGGCCATTCTGATCGCTGCTCGGCCCATGCAGTGGGCAAAGTGGCTCCTGGGAGAGACAACCTTTGGACCTATCCTGGACTCTGGAATGCTGGAAAGGGTGCAGAGAAGAATGACGAGGATGTTGCCAGGACTCGAGGGCCCGAGCTATGGGGAGAGGGGGAGCAAGCTGGGACTCCCTAGAGCACAGGATGATGAGGGGGGATCTTATAGAGGTTTATAAAATCAGGAGAGGAATAGATCGGGTAGATGCAGTCTCTTGCCCAGAGTAGGGGAATCAAGGACCCAGGGGAAGATGGAAATGATTTAATAGGAATCTGAAGGGGCAACAATTTGACACGAAGGGTGGTGGGGGTGTGGAACAAGCTGCCAGAGGAGGTAGTTGAGGCAGGGACTATCCCAATGTTTAAGAAACATTTGGACAGGTACATGGATAGGACAGGTTTAGAAGGATATGGGCCAAATGCAGGTGGGTGGGACTAGTATAGCGTGGGCAAGTTGGGCTGAAGGGCCTGTGGCTGTGCTATCCCACTGTGACGCTATCACTCTGCACCCTTCAGCAAGGCTCTCGGGCTGAGTCCACAAATAGAATGTTATAAATGGACTTAAATGAGGACCTTGGTTCAGATAATGAAAGGGTTTGCAAAAGTCTGGTGTTGTTTTATCTTCTGAGTCACAACGTTCTGGTAGCGATTGACACCACCTCTGGAGAACATGGACACGTGACGTTTGGGGTCGGGAACCTTCCGCAGACTGACTGTAGTGAGGGAGGAGAAAGCTGGAAAGGGGTGGAGGTGAGGGTGGGACAAAGTCTGGTCTGCCTGAGCCTCTGAGTTACTCCAGCACTGTGTGTTCTTGCATTATCATCTCCGAGCTTTGCCCAACCAAGTTGCCAACCTAAACCCTCCTCACCTGTATCCACCTGTATCCACCTATCACTTGTGCAGGCGGGGACTGCAGATACTGGTTTAAACTGAAGATTGACACAAAAAGCTGGAGTTACTCAGCGGGACGGCAGCATCTCTGGATCTCTTCAATAACTGGCTTCTCACACCAATATTGATAGGCAGCTGCCTGCCAGGCCACCACTGAATCGCACTCTCCGTCCCTGTCCCTCTAATAGTTCGACATCCCTTGCCCTGTCACGGCATCTCTCTGTCCCTCCGATTTCTCCCCATTTCTCTCCCACTCCCTCTTTCTCCCCCCTTTTCCCTCTCTCTCTCTCTCCTGATCCCCCCTTTCTCTCCCCCTGTCTCCCCCCTCTTTTCCCCTCCCCCTCTTTCTCCCCTCTCCCCCCCCTTTTCCCTCTGCATACACCCTCTCCCCCCCCCTTTCCCTCTGCACGCACCCTCTCCCCTCTCTCCTCTCTCTCCCTCTCTCTCTCTCTCTCTCCCTCTCTCATACCTGTTTCTTCACTGAAACCTTGGCCAAAACTCAGATTATTTGTCACCTTGCCACAAGCCTGGCCCTAATATCTATCTTGCAGAACAATGTCAGGGGCAGATTGAATTTGAAACATGGATACGGGTTGCAATCCCGTGAGATCTAGTGGAAGTATGTACAAGTAATAAAGTACGGAGATAATGGAAAACTATTTCAGTTGGTAGCGGACGCCAGGAGACTGGAGGGAAGGGCAGTCTCCCCACAGCTCGGGCCCTCGAGTCCGGGCACAATCAACACTAACTAAAAACATGATAAAACAGGTTGTAAATCTGAACTAAACTCAGAAGACACTGGCCACACTCAGCAGGTCAGGCAGCATGTGTGGAGAGAATGAAGATGTCTGAAGAAGAGTCTCGACTCGAAACGTTACCCGTTCCTTCTCTCCAGAGACGCTGCCTGTCCCGCTGAGTTTGTGTCTATCTGCGGAAAGCAATACTGGGTTAACCTTTCTGTTTGAAGGCCCAGCATTGGGAATGTGAACTGTGATCAGAGCTGAAGAACGGTCATTGACGTGAAACATTAACTCTTGCTCCAGCTGCTCCCCACCTGCCGTGTGTTTCTAGCCTTTCCTGGTTTTATTTCCTGCATAATATTTCCGTTAGATGAGGACTGTAATTGGGAGCAATTGGAAGACAACATTTTAACAGAGTAGATATTTGGTTTAGTTTATTTAGATTCCAGATACAGCGCGGAAACAGGCCCTTCGGCCCAACGAGTTCATGCCGACCAGCGATCCCCGCACACTAACACTATCCTACACTCTAGGGACAATTTACAATTTCACCAAGCCAGTTAACCTACAAAGCTGAACGTTTTTGGAGTGTAGGAGGAAACCGGAGCACCCGGAGAAAACCCACGCAGGTTATGGGCAGAACTCCATACTGACAGCACCCGGAGTCAGGATTGAACCCGGGTCTCTGGTGCAATGAGGCAGCAACTCTACCGCTGTGTCCAGTACATAAAGTCTTGAAACTTCTCACCAAATCACTGGTTTTAACTTTATCTATTTAACAGGTTTATATTATAAATGTGATTTATACAGACTATTCTTTCATGCACTTTTGAAGTCGGTGCACTTACAGAAGAATGTGAACGATGGAACGTTTCTCCCTGCAGCGGGAGAATCGGAGAGGAGTTAGATGAGCCTTGGTTAAAGACACAGAGAGTGGGGATGTTAATGCCGGAGACATTCCTCACTCACCCCCCCGCTGAACCAGTGGATAACCACCCAACACTCACGGTCAAGGAAACATTGAAACTCACAGCAACACATTTCAAGCCACTTAAACACCCTGCAAACCAGATTGGTTCCAATCTCGACCCGGAACGTCAACTATTCCTTCTCTCCAGAGATGCTGTCTGTCCCGCTGAGTTACTCCAGCTTTTTGTGTCTACCTTTGGTATCAATTACACCTTGTCTGACAGGTGTTACCTGAACTGTGTACACTCGCGCCAGCAAGTCTGGTTTGCTGTGAGCTCCAGTGTTTTTGTGTCATTGATGGATGCTGGTCCCATATGCCGGCACCTGCTGCATATATCAGTCAGCACAGCAGCTTGTGTGGTGGCCAGGTCAGGTGTATTGTCTGTCATCCATCCTCATTAGTGGGTTGTTTCCTGCACGAGGACAGTCCGTACATGAATAGTCGTTAGCAACCTACAACATTTCAAGTCTTATCTCTTCCAGGTGTCTCCATAACAATGGCCGAGCACTGTTTACTGTGTCTCTTATCACTTTCCTTGGGCAATTAACGTTTCTTATACGTTCGGCATGACCTTAAGTAGCCGTTGTAGAATGGGTAAACGTACACGTGTCCACCAGGTAAACCTACACTTGCTCACTAACTAATTGCACTGTAACAAGGGTACACAAAAGGCTGGAGAAACTCAGCGGGAGCAGCAGCATCTAAGGAGCGAAGGAGATAGGCGACGTTTCGGGTCGAGACCCTTCTTCAGACACAAGGGTTGCTCCCACAATACCTGACACGCACTAAACAACAAGTTCGACCGCAGTTCAGTTCAGTTTAGTTTAGAGATGGGACAGCAATTCTACTACTGCCCCTTATTCATGTTTGTTCAGTGTATAAAGTATTAAAACCTCAGCGGAAAGAGAGACAAAGTTAACAATGCAGGTCGTACACCCTACTTCAAAACAGGGAAGAAGAAGAAAATAGACACAAAATGCTGGGGTAACTCAGCGGGACAGGCAGCCTCTGGAGAGAATGGGTGACGTTTTGGGTCGAGACCTTTCCTCAGACTTTTGTCGTGTTCCCACCACTCTTTCAGCTCATCCCCCTCCTCCCCCCCACTACCACAAACAGTCTTAAGAAGGATCCTGACCTGAAAAGTCATCTATCCATCTTCTCCAGAGATGCTGCCTGACCCTCTGAGTTACTCCACTACTCTGTGTCGTTTTGTGTACACTAGCACCTGCAGTTCCTTGTTTTGTTACAAACACACAATCTACTGGATATACATTTGACTTTTCACTTTTCTAATTTCCTTGACGAGCTAAATTTTCCCCATTTCACCATGTGGTGATGTGTTTCCTGACATCAATGTTGGCCTGACATGTCCCAGGATTATTCCTTTCTAAATTGGTCAAAGTGATCCATTTTGCTCCAGATGTCAGAAGATTGGAAGGTTCTTTGTGGATCTGTGTTGAGGTTTGATGGTTTCTTCTTCTTCCCCCTGAAGTGCCAGTGGTGTGGACGTCTGCAAGATCGAGGAGATGGAGAAGATGTTGAAGGAGGCCCAGGCTGAGAAGGCTCGCCTTTTGGAAACAAGGGTATGTAACTAAATCCCGAGATCCAGCTCATCGATTGCTCCTTCCACAGTGTCGAGTACATTGTTCAGCTGTAGTTTAGAGATACAGCATGGTAACAGGCCCTGCAGCCCACCCAATCCGTGCCGACCAGCGATCCCCCGCTCATTAACACCATCCTAAACACACTTACATCAAGCTAATTAACATACAAACCTGCACATCCTTGGAGTTTGGGAGGAAATCGAAGATCTCGGAGAAAACCCACGCGGTCATGGGGAGAACGTACAAACTCCGTACAGACAGAACCCGGGTCTCTGGCTCTGCAAGGAGGCAACTCTACCACTGCGCCACTGTTGTGGACTATTTCCTTCATACACCTGAGTTCTGCTCCAATGTCCATGGCCTCGCTCGCTCGCTCGTTTCCCCCACTGCATCACCGCGCTGTGTGGGACGTGCGACATGCCTCACAGTCTGAAGGAGCAGATCAGAATCATGAACAATACTTCCTGTTCTGAAATCAATTGGCTCTGGAGACTTCAATAATGCCCAACAATCATTTCCTGTTTATCCTTTAGTAGAAATTAGAATGTTTAGAGTTTGTGTCTTTGGGAACTAAAAACCTCGATGATTAAGATCTTCCTAATCATGTATCCCCATCATTCTTAATGATGTTCTCAAGAGAGAGTTAGATTTAGCTCTTAGGGCTAAAGGAATCAAGGGATATGGGGAAAAAGCAGGAACGGGGTACTGATTGTGGATGACCAGCTGTGATCACAGTGAATGGCGGTGCTGGCTCGATGGGCTGAATGGCCTACTCCTGCACCTATTGTCTATGTTTCTATGAGGAAGCACACATGATGTTTTATTGATTTTCCTCAAAGAACTCCAATAGTTACATTCAACGTGATTTCTCTTCTGTTTGTTTTAACTTGAAAAAATTATTTGTGATCATTTCAAAATTTAACTAATTTAAATAATTGTTTTTTTTAGCAAAGATAATGTAGAAGTTTATGAATACCTCTGATGTTTCAACAAAATAAAGAGTTGGCAAGGTGCTGGCACAGTGGTGCAAGCTAATGATGAGCTGGTGTCTCACAGCGCCAGAAACAAGGGTTCGATCCTGACCTCTGGTGCTGTTTGTGTGGAGTTTGCGGGTTCTCCCTGTGACCGTGTGCTCCAGCATAATCCCTTATCCCAAAGGCGTGTGGGTTTGTAGGTTGACATGCAGTGGATGTGAATCTGGGAAAACATAGAACTAGTGTGAATGGAGTGATCGATGGTCAACGTGGACTCGATAGACCTTGGCTTGTGGTGTAGCCCTCGGCTCGGTGTTTGGGCACCAGCTACTGGCTGAAGGAACCAAGTGTCCTACTGCACATTTGCTGATGTTGCCACAACAGACAGGAGTGTAAATAGGAAGGAGGATGGAACGGGGCTGCTACAGGATGTAAGCAAACTGAATTGAGTGGGCGCGACATGGCAGCAGGAATATAATGTGTGACAGAGTGATGTATCCACCCTGGTGCCCAGACCAGGGTGTTTCTTTACTCGTGATGCTTTGGGAAATGTTGAAGGTAGATAGACCAAAAATGCTGAAGAAACTCAACGGGTGAGGCAGCATCTATGGAGCGAAGGAAATAGGTGACGTTTTGGGTCAAAACTCTTCTTCAGGGAAATGTTGATCTTCAAAGGGACCTACGACACTAGCGTCGCTGAAAGTTACAATGCAAGCAGTTCAGTTTAGTTTAGAGATATAGCGTGGAGATGGGCCCCTCGGCCCAGCGAGTCCACGCCGACCATCGATCACCCCATACACTGGTTCTGTCCCACACACTAGGAACTATTTACAGAAGTCAATTAACCTACAAACCTGCACATCTTTAAAATACGGGAGGAAACTGGAGCACCTGGAGAAAACCCACGCAGTCACTGGGAGAACGTACAAACTCTGTACAGACAGCGCCCGTAGTCAGGATCGAACCCGGGTCCCCAGTGCTGCAAGACAAAAGCTCTAGTGCTGTGCTGCCCTCAACAGTTAGGAGAGCAAAATATATGTTGACTTCTATTGTGAAAGAATTTGAGTGCAGGCGGGTAAATAAGGCCCTGGAGAGGCAACAGCTGGAGTATTGGGTACAGTTTTTGCGGTGTTGATGTTGGTGCTATTTTCATGCCCTGCAGGCACGCGAGATGGAAATCCGTCGACAGGCATTTGAGGAAGAGCGCAAGAGACGTGAGGAATTGGAGAAGAGGCTCCAGGAAGAAACTGTCCATCGGCAACAGCTGGTCGACAAGGAGGTGAAGATGCGAGAGAAGAATTTCTCTCAGGTGACTGGAACCAGACTAACTTACCTTTTCTATGTAGCACAGATTAACGAGTCGAGAATGTTTCATTGTCATATGTCCCAGATAGAACAATGAAATCCTTACTTGCAGCAACACAACACAATGTGTAAACAGAAAGACTATTCAGAATTTTCAGTAAATTGCCAGCAGCTGAACTGTGTACGTTTCTATACAAATACAAAGCAGGAAAGATGGTTGGTCAAGTGTTCTGTCAGAACTAGGAGAATTCATTGTGGGGACCAAAGAAATGGGCAAACAGTTAAACAAACACTTTGGTTCCAGCTTCAAACAAGATGACACAAGTAACTTTCCAGATGTGTTAAGGAACCGAGAATCTGATAAAGATGAGGAACTGATGGAAAATCGGTATGAGAGATGAAATAGCGCTGGAGAAATGAATGGCACTGAAAGTTGCCCAATCCTGGAATAATTAGCATCACGGACTATTAGAGGCAGGAGCCGTGTGGATTGGTTGTAATTCTCCAGATGTCTGTAGATAATGCTGGAGGACGCAAAGTAGAAATGACCCCATTATATTAAAAAAAAGATAACAGGAAACGATGTTAGCCTCACATGGAAACCGCAGTAACGATTATAGACGGTTAACAAACAGGAAACTCAGACAATACCGTTAAAATCAACAAGGCACAGGCACCATCTCTGGAGAAAATGAATGGGTGACATTTCTTCAGTCTGAAGAAGAGTCTCGATCCGAAACGTCACCCATTCCTTCTCTCCAGAGATGCTGCCTGCCTTGCTGAGTTACTCCAGCACTTTGTGTCTTTCTTTGGTTTAAACCAGCATCTGCAGTTCCTTCCGACACAGGATTTTTCGACAGTAGGTTGCAGTTGATATACCTGCTGGAGTGTATTTGAGAATATATCTGATAGAGCTGATAAGGAAAATCCAGTATATTTGGTTTCTCGAATTTTCAGAAAGTGGTATTGTCCTGAGATGCTGCCTGACCCGCTGAGTTACTCCAGCACTCTGTGAAACGTCACCTATCCATGTTCTCCACAGATGCTGCCTGACCCACTGAGTTACTCCAGCACTCTGTGTCTATCTTCATAGAAAAGACATGCACTGATTGTACTGACAATATATTTTATGAATAGTATATTATTTTTAAATTTAGATTAAGGTACTTGGATCTCAGAGTGCTTTCACTGAGCCAAGACTGATATCATCAACAGAATTTATAACTGAGCCCCAAGATTCATTCACAAACACTACGTTGACCTGGCAAGCTTGCAGGTCTGACATGAATGGAGATCTGACTGCTTTGCAGCTAGTGGTTGCCATCTAGTGCCCGCTGGTGGAATGGCAATGCTGAATCAAGGAACAAACAAACTGCTGAAGGATGTCGTGCAGGAACGAACTGCAGATGCTGATTTTTGGGATGCAGATTGGCTGGCACGGTGGCGCAGCGGTAGAGTTGCAGCCGGACAGCGCTTTCAGTCTTTCCTGTTTTTGTTTCTGATTAACAGCCTCTGGGGTATTTTATTTTTCAATATATTTAGGACCATTAGCAAGACATACAGGTTTGCAGATTAATTGGCTTTGGTAAAATTGTAAACTGTCCGTAATTTGCAGGATAGTGTCAGTGTACGTGGTGTTTGCTGGTCGGCACGGGCTCAGTGGGCAGGAAGGGCCTGTTTCCGTGCTGTATCTGTAAAGTATCCCTGAAGTCTGAAACTGATGGCCAAGACCCATGCGTAGTCAACACCAGGAGTATCACAACCTCCTCTCCTCCTCCAGGCTAACTGCAGTAGTTTGGTCCAAGTCGGAGCCTGGTATCCACATCCAGGCACCAAGAACGATGCATCTTGTGCAGAGTTGTGGACACTATTCAGATTCAGATTCAATTTTAATTGTCATTGTCAGTGTACAGTACAGAGACAACGAAATGCATTTAGCATCTCCCTGGAAGAGCGACACAGCAAATGATTTGAATAAATAACAATAAGTGTCCGGTGGGGGGGTGATTGGCAGTCACCGAGGTACGTTGTTGAGTAGCGTGACAGCCGCCGGAAAGAAGCTGTTCCTGGACCTGCTGGTTCGGCAACGGAGAGACCTGTAGCGCCTCCCGGATGGTAGGAGGGTAAACAGTCCATGGTTGGGGTGAGAGAGGTCCTTGGCGATGCTGAGCGCCCTCCGCAGACAACGCTTGCTTTGGACAGACTCAATGGAGGGGAGCGAGGAACCGGTGATGCGTTGGGCAATTTTCACCACCCTCTGCAATGCCTTCCGGTCGGAGACAGAGCAGTTGCCATACCAAACTGTGATGCAGTTGGTAAGGATGCTCTCGATGGTGCAGCGGTAGAAGTTCACCAGGATCTGAGGAGACAGATGGACCTTCTTCAGTCTCCTCAGGAAGAAGAGATGCTGGTGAGCCTTCTTGATCAGAGTTGAGGTATTGTGGGTCCAAGAGAGGTCGTCGGAGAGGTTGACTCCCAGGAACCTGAAGCTAGAAACACGTTCCACCTCCGTACCGTTAATGTGGATGGGGGTGTGCGTGCCGCCCCTGGACTTCCTGAAGTCTACAATGAGCTCCTTGGTCTTCTTGGAGTTAAGGGTCAGGTTGTTGTCAGCGCACCATGCTGCTAAGTGCTGGACCTCCTCCCTGTAGGCCGACTCATCGTTGTTGCTGATGAGGCCAATCACCGTTGTATCATCTGCATACTTGATGATGGTGTTAGTACCATGTACAGGTGTGCAGTCATAGGTGAAGAGGGAGTAGAGGAGGGGGCTCAGCACACAGCCCTGTGGAACGCCGGTGTTCAGGGTGAGGGTTGAAGAGGTGTGCTTGTCTAACCTAACAGACTGGGGTCTGTTGGTTAGAAAGTCCAGTATCCAGTTGCAGAGGGAAGGAGCGATGCACAGATTACCGAGTTTGGCGATCAATTTTGATGGTATAATGGTGTTGAATTCTGAGCTGTAATCGATGAACGGCATTCTTACGTAAGTGTCTCTGTTGTTGAGGTGGGAGAGGGCGGAGTGAAGTGCCGTTGAGATGGCATCCTCCGTACTCCTGTTTAGAGTGCAGAGTGGATTTACTGGGCTGGTTCCAGGAGTCAGGTCATGTTTGTTAGTGTTACTGAGGTTCTGTCGGTCTAATCCACTGATTCACTCCCATCTGTGTTCCAGGCACGACCGCTAACCAGGTATCTACCCATCAGGAAGGAAGACTTTGATCTGAGGTCACATATCGAGTCGTCAGGACACAACCTGGAGATCTGTTACCAGATCACTATGACTGAGAAGATGTGTAAAGGTTACCTGACCAAAATGGGCGGGAAGATCAAATCCTGGAGAAAGCGCTGGTTTGTGTTTGATCGCATGAAGCGAACGCTGTCGTATTATGTAGGTACGTAGGTGGCTTCACCCTGATTCACAGTCCGTTTGCATCATCAATAATTAGTGCAGATTTGTTCTCATTGAAGATTAAGCCCTGGACATTTCCATAAGTTCATGTTCTAGCAGCAGAAATAGGCCATTCGGCCCATCTAGTCTACCCCGCCATTCAATCACGGCTGATCTATCTCTCCCTCTTAACCCCAACTCCTGCCTTCTCCCCATAACCCCTGACACCTGTACTAATCAACAATTTATCAATCTCTGCCTTAAAAATATATATTGACTTGGCCTCCAGTGTTCTGTGGCAGAGAATTCCACAGATTTATCTGACTGAAGAAATTCCGACTCATCTCCTTCCTAAAGGAACGTCCTATTATTTTGAGGCTGTGACCTCTGGTCCTAGACTTTACCACTAGTGCAAACATCCTCTCCATATCCACTCTATCAAGGCCTTTCACTATCCGGTAAGTTTCAATGAGGTCCCCCCTCAACCTTCCCAACTCCAGCGAGTACAGGCCCAGTGCTGTCAAACACTCTTCATCTGTTAACCCACTCATTCCTGGGATAATTCTCGTAAACCTCCTCGTGACCCTCTCCCGAGCCAGCCTTAGATATGGTGCCCAGGAGAAAAACCACTCCTTCCAGAAGTGTGGCCTGTTGCCAATGTTACGTCATGGACAGAGGAAAAGACAAGTGGTAAAGTTGTACTTTAAGGACTTCTCATCTGGCCATTTTTAATTATAAATGATTTAATTCTTTGACAGATAAACACGAAAGTAAATTAAAGGGTGTCATTTATTTCCAAGCCATTGAAGAGGTTTACTACGACCACCTGAGAAGTGCCTCAAAGGTAAGCACTGTTAAGACACTGTGTGGAGTTGATGACATGGAGCTAGTGTTGTGGAAGCACCCAAGGCCTCAACCTCTCTCCTGCAGATGTTGGTAACGCCCTCTGTCTGACACAGAACACTATGGGTTCATGTCCCATGCTAGGACTTTTATTTTAGCGATACAGTAAGGAAACGGACCCTTCGGCCCACCGAGTCCGTGCCGACCAGTGATCCCCACACACTTACACTATCCTACACACACTATTATTTACAATATATTATCAAGCCAATTAACCCACAAACCTGTACATCTTTGGAGTGTGGGAGGAAACTGGAGACCCCAGAGAAAACCGTGCTAGAATACAGGGGGAACGTGCAAACACCGTATAGACAGCACCTGGAGTCAGGATTGAACCCGGGTCTCTGGCCCTGCAAGACAGAAACGTTACCGCTGCACCACCGTGCCACCAAAGATGACTTTGGTCATCTCCAGTTGTGGGGTCCTTGTATGGGGTTGCTGCATGGTCAGGCTAAGGGAACATGGAGAGGGGAGCTGTGATCAGGTGGGGCTCATTGCAATGGGCTGTGGGATGAGGTGAAAGTTCTTCTCCATGTTGGGCGTGCCAGTGGAGTAGCTCATACACCCGCTGCCTCAGAGCACGGGATTCCAGGTTCAATCCTCAGCTCAGGGAAGGTCTATGCACAGTTTTCCACATTTTCCCGTATCCGTGTGGGTTTTCTCCAACTGCTCCCGTTTCCACCCACATAGAAACATAGAAAAATTGGTGCAGGAGTAGACCATTCGGCCCTTCGAGTTTGCACCGCCATTCAATATGATCATGGCTGATCATCTAAAATCAGTACCCCGTTCCTGCTTTTCCCTCATATCCCTTGAATCCTTGAATCCTTCAACTGTAAGATACTTTCAAGTGCAGGTAGTAGTGATTATTTTACTTTTGGCATCATGTTTGGGTCGGACATTGTGGCTTAAAATGCCTGTAAAATCCCTGCAAAGATGTGTGGGTCAGTAGGTTCATTGTCCCCTGTGTGTGAGTGTGTGGGTGAATCTGGGAAGGGTTAACACAATGAAAGGAGAATGGGACTCGTGTAGGTAAACACAAAACGCTGGGGTAACTCAGTGGGACAGGCAACATCTCTGGAGAGAAGGAATGGGTGACGATTCAGATCGAGACCCTTCTTCAGACTGATGAAGGATCAGTGCAGAGAGTGGTTGATGGTCGGTGTGGAGTCGGTGCCTCTAACCATGTTGTATCTCTCTTGGACTCTGTGAACTATTATTAAATCATCAAGTCCTTGAAACTTCTCAAGGCACTTCAGTGCCCGCACGGTTTGTCCCTGCGGCACCACCCACGAAAGCATGGCTGTGGCCCAATTTAATAACACCACTAATAATCCTGCAGCACGATAAATATGAGCTTCCTTTTTGCCAGCAGCACTGTTCACAATGACCTGGGCAGGGAACACACAGTATAATCCCCGTGCCTAGTTCTGGCACTGAATGAATGTCTCATTGTTTGCTGGGGCATTTTAATCTAGCCCAGGGAACCTTTGGAGATGAGGCCTCTTCAAGTTCAAATTAAGTGGAGTATAAGTGAGGCAGGTACACCCGACACCTTCCTCACATCCACTCCAGTTTCATGCATGTATTGTTACTGCTGCGATGCTCTGTTGTCTGTTACAGGTTTGAGCTCCACTAATAAAAAACTTACTTAGAGCAGTAATCAAACTCTGTAGATTCTGTTTACTTCTCTGCTTTTCTTTCTCTTCTCGCTGTTGCTGGTTATTTCGTTCCTTGCTCCACGAAGGGGTATTTGAGCCTGCACACAATAAATGTACGTACGTATGACTGGCAGCTTTGGTGTTGTGTGTCGACCTTGCACGCACTTTCCCAGGCCTCGTCTCTGTTCTATGTCCAAACAACTGCAGGACACAGTTGCTGGCTACATGAGAAGGGGCCCTTGGCTGATGCTTCGAGCTTTCTGAAGTTCATATGGTGATAGGAGCAGAATTAGGTCATTCAGCCCATCAAGTCTACTCCACAATACAATCATGGCTGAACTATCTCTCCTTCCTCGCCCCATTCTCCTGCCTTCTCCCCATAACCCCTGACACACATACTAACCAAGAGTCTATCTATCTCTGCCTTAAAAATATCCACTGACTTGGCCTCCACAGCCTTCTGTGGCAATTAATTTTCTCAGATTCACCACCCTCTGACTAAAGAAATTCCTCCTCATCTCCCTCCTAAAGGAACGTCTTTTAATTCTGATTAGCTCTTGGAAGGTAAGACCTCCCTGGTGGAATAAAACTGGGTGAAAAAAAGCTCTTCCCTTCCACTACCTGCAACCTCCGGCAACCACCTTCAACTAGCATCGCAACCGGCTTCCACTAAAGAATGACCGCTTTTTAAAACGACAACCTGTTTTTAGTCGCGGCCGGTTTTGAATTTTTTGAAATAATCGCCAGAACATAGAAGAAGTGGAAACCACTTTTGGCCATTAGGGAGACTGACGAAAACCTCCGGGAACCGCACGGAAACCTTGGGTGGGGCACAAAGTCTCCAGAGGTTTCCGTTCAGGTTTCCTAAGTGGGACAAGGGCATTACAGTGGTTGTTTTTGCAGCAGCTTTTTTCCTGCAGCCTCTCTGTTGATCACACTCATGGCCACAGTCAGTCAGTCAGCAGCTGAAATAGAAAAGAGACACCACGCAGGCTCAGGAAAACTACTTCTGATCACACTGCCACTAGCGTGGCTCTGCCTGGCACCGATCCTAACAACCTACAGGTGTAAAACGTTGTCCCAACAGCACTTTTATTAGTCTTGTTTATTATTGTCAAGTGTGCCATCGTAGTCAAACACTTTCTTGTTGCCTGCTGTCCAGTCAGCAAATAGACTATATATGATTACAATCAAGCCGTCCACAGTGGACAGATACAGAATGAAGGGAATAACAAGGTAAAGGTGTCCAATTAATGACCGTTCAAGGGTCTCCAGGGAAGCAGTTGCGAGGTCAGGAGCGATCTCTAGCTGGTGAGTGGATGGTTCAGTTACCTGATAAAAGCTGGGAAGAAACTGCCCCTGAATTGGGAGGAGTGCGTTTTCACACTTCTGTACCTCTAGCCTGATGGGAGAGGGGAGAAGAGGGAATGACCGGGGTGAGACTGGTCGTTGATGATGCTGCTGGTCTTGCCGAGGCAGCGTGAGGTGTAGATGGAGTCGATGGAAGGGAGGTTGGTTTATGTGACGGTCTGGGCTCTTGTTTACAGAATACTATGTTGACATATTTTATCGTGCTGATGCAAGTAAGATTTTCACTGTTGTGCTTGCGACAAATGACAATGGAACACTTAATAATTGTCCTTGAGGCATTGAATAGTATTTTTAATTTCCTGTGTTTTATTGTTCTGGCAGAGCCCCAACCCCAGCCTGACGTTCTGTGTGAAGACTCACGACCGCCTGTACTTCATGGTGGCTCCGACTCCAGAGGCCATGCGTATCTGGATGGACGTGATTGTGACCGGGGCCGAGGGCTACACGCAGTTCATGAGCTGAGGACCAGGGAAGCCCCTCCTTGGGGTGGAGTGAGTTGGCGATGTGCGGAGCCTCACACACTAGACCTGCTCAGCCCAGCGCACGCTGCCTGTATTGACTGACTGTCCCTCTCCCTGTCTCCCTCTCCCCCTCCCACACAATTACTCCTGCCCTCTGCCGACCGCGGGCAATCGGTCAGCCAGTGCCCTCACCGTGCGGCGCACAAGTGGGCGGCGTGGCCTTCTCTAACGCTTTTGCCAAACGATTTCTTCACCCTAAAGCAAAACAAGAGGCTGCAGGTGCTGCCGCCCAGCCTCGCAGAATGGACACGGACTCTCCAAGCAGACGGACAAACGGAGACAATAGTGAAGATAAAAGATGCAAGGAGATGAAACATCAGGCTGGCTTCACCAATGCTCTATGATGCCAGTGCCGGGCCGGCCCTGCCGCCTCTGGTGAACACAAACGTTCAGTCTTCAGTGACGGCCAGACACGCACTGGCAGATCAAAGGAACGTGACCGTTTCTCCACGAGCACACACGTGTGTGGACCGACTACGGAGATACTGGCAGCACACGCGTGTGGACCGACTGCGGAGATACTGGCAGCACACGCGTGTGGACCGACTGCGGAGATACTGGCAGCACACGCGTGTGGACCGACTGCGGAGATACTGGCAGCACACGCGTGTGGACAGGCTGCGGAGATACTGACAGCACACGCGTGAGAACTGGCTGCGACGTTATCGGCAGCACACGTGTGTCGACACTGCGGCGTTATCGGCAGCACACGCGTGTGGACACTGCGGCGTTATCGGCAGCACACGCGTGTGGACACTGCGGCGTTATCGGCAGCACACGCGTGTGGACACTGCGGCGTTATCGGCAGCACACGCGTGTGGACACTGCGGCGTTATCGGCAGCACACGCGTGTGGACACTGCGGCGTTATCGGCGGCACACGCGTGTAGACACTGCGCGTTATCGGCAGCACACGTGTGTGGACTTACTGCGGCGTTAGCAGCAGCAAGAGCGGCGGGGTGATCTCAGAGTTGCCCGCGGACATGGTGGAGACAACGTGCCTTTAACCCTCTGGCCCAGGGAATCCAAGTGCTCAGTCTAAGGACATGTTTTGGCATAAGAACGCTTCTCTTGAACTGAATCAGGGATTGAAATATGTTTTATTTTATTAACTTTTGGTCTTGTTGTTGAACATCTCTGTTAAGGGATGACTTCAGCTGAGGTAGCCATGCGGCAGAACTTACCTCAACAATACGAGTGATTTTTACTGTTTTATAAATATTAGAAGCCCAGTATTGCTTCTGCCTCCCACACGCCCTGTGCCATAGTCTGCTTCACACATCAGTAACCATTCCCCATTCTGCTTTCCTGCACCCTGCCTTTAAGCCAGTTTCATACCACGGACAAGAAGAAAAGGGAATTCCATCCCGAGAATCTTTTTGTGTTTCTCGAGGACAATGTGTTAAAGGATTGAGAGATCGAGTGGTTTCCAGGACTTGTTGATCGAAAGCTCGGCCACGTTGCAGGAGCTTCATCCCTGCCTTGGCTACAAGACATTGTGGTGGCTTAGTTGTCATTAGAGCTGTGGACTTGCCCAATGCAGAGGGTTAAGGGCCTGTCCCACTTGTGGCGACTGCCGGCCTCATATCAGTGTCGCCAAAAGATTTTGAACATTTCAAAACCCAGCGGCGACAAAAAAAAATGTCGCGACACTTGAAAACACACCGCGCGGCGCGCCGCATCACGCCGCATATTTTCCGGTGACCTGATACGTCAGTCAATGATGCCGGCAGTCGCCGAAAAATCAGCAAGTGGGACAGGCTCTTCAGTAGCCTATCCTATCCTAACCCTCCTTGCCGCCTCTGTGATGTGCCCCACACCAGGGACAACACTTTAGCACTGGAGCCGTCTGCCTCAGTTGGGCGCCATCCTAATCCTCTTGGCCGGCCATCTGCTGGTGGGAGGATTTGGATGGAGGTCAAGTGAGGTGTTGTATAGTCCATGGCCGTAGTTGAACCACAGGCTGGAAAAGCCCAGCATTCATTTCCCAGGGGCAAGGCTGTCCACCAGACCAGTGTTTGAGAAGGAACTGCAGATGCTGGAAAATCGAAGGTAGAGAAAAAGTGCTGGTGAAACTCAGTGAGTGCAGCAGCATCTATGGAGCGAAGGAAATAGGCAACGTTTCAGGCCGAAACCCCTTGGGTTTCGGCCCGAAACGTTGCCTATTTCCATCAGACCAGTACTTGATCGCTGTACCTCTGTTACAAGGGGGCGGAGGAGCAACTCAGCCCGGCTGCCGGTTCTCATTGCTCTCCAGTGATGCCCGTTGACATGGGTGCTGAACCCAAACTAATAAATCACATTTACACCTGCCATACTTTGCTGTTCTCTTCAACCCATTGCTGAGTATCGGTGATAATATGACTTGGCCAATATTCCTCCCGTCACTCTTCCCCAAAACCCCACGCCTCCACCCCCGCTCTCCCAGTCACACCCAGAGGACAGGCTAGCACAGGCACCTAAGAGCAGCAAAATGCCTTTTATAAATAGGAGGGCCAATGTTGAGAGGAGGTGGACATGGTGTTGGATTACTGAGGTGACTGCTTCACGGGCAGATGGGACTTTGGGCAGGAAGAGACTGTGTGATCGGGGTCGCCAGGTGGGAGATCTTCTTCCGAACACAGAGATAGCAGGCCTCGAAACATCGCCACTACCCGAGTCAATAGTGGACGCCATTACCTTCGCTTAAGGAAATCAGAAGCCCCACGCATTCCTGGATGACTGGTCAGCTCACTGGACATCTCCTGGCAGTCAAATGAACTGCAAACGGGGAGGGGGGAGGGGGGGGTCAGTGGCTGGAGGGAGCTGGGCACAGCTTTGCCATCTAGCTCGATCAGGAGAATCTGGAGTACATCAAGGTGGCACCGGTAGAGTTGCTGCTGCTGCTGCCGCCGCCTTACAGCGCCAGAGGCAGGAAGCAGCTTATCCTGTCTCCCAATCGTGGCTCCTCTGGCCCAGAGCAGACAGGTAGTTCATCTGAAGGATCCATGTTATTGCTGTAACACGATCAAGGGATGAGTAGACACAAGCACAGAGAAGTCACAGGCGCCAGTTAAACTAGAGGCTCTCCACAAGTTATAGTAGAATTAGGCCATTCGGCCCGTCGAGTCCACTGCGTCATCCAATCATGGCTGATCTCTCCCTCCTAATCCCATTTTCCTGCCTTCTCCCCATAACACTTGACACCCATTCTAATCAAGAATCTATCTATCTCTGCCTTCAAAATATCCACTGATGGTCTCCACAGCCCTCTGTGGCAATGAGTTCCACAGATTCACTACCCTCTGACTAAAGAAGTTCCTCCTCACCTCCTTTCTAAAAGAGCGCCCTTTAATTATGAGCCTTTGACCTCTGGTCCTAGACTCTCCCACCAGTGGAAACATCCTCTCCACATCCACTCTATCCAGGCCTTTCATTATTCGGTATGTTTCAATGAGGTCCCCCAAAAACCTTCTAAACTCCAGCGAGTACAGGCCCAGTGCCGTCAAACACTCATCATATGCTAACCCACTCATTCCTGGAACAATTCTTGTAAACCTCCCCTGGACCCTCTCCAGAGCCAGCACATCCTTCCTCAGATATGGGGCCCAGACTTGCTCACAGTACTCCAAATGTGGCCTGACCAGCACCTCATAGAGCCTCAGCTCTGACTAGAATTATGAGAAATGACTCAGCATGAGACTGAGCAAAGACAGAGACAAACATCAGAACTCAAGGAGGGAACTCAGTCAGTAACACAAATGATGACGATAGACAGGTGAATAGACATAAACATCATTGAACACAACAGTCTACAGTACCCTCAGTGGTCAGCAGGGGGAGCAGCCGGCATCGGGACAGGAACGACATCAACACAATGGGCCGAATAGCCTCATTCATTCGTTACCATCTTAACACGTAATCGGTTGGAAGTGAGCGTTGGAACTGTCTCCATACTCATCTTAATGGGTTAGCAAAGGGGGACGTAATGATCATAAATTCAATTGCACAGAGCCCGACCCTTGCATTAAACAGCTGGCCGCCAGGATTACAGCAGGATAATGTCTTTCACTCCGACCAGTGCAGTCGTGTGAAGAGTTTGTGGTTCTGGTTGTAACACTTGGAGTACTGACTTTGTTGATTGGCTGTTTATTTATTTATTAAATTACTCCCATCCACTGCTCTGGAGGATTTATACTGACCAGACCTCCATGTTGTAGCCCTGTGTTATACCACAGACCTGTGCCCCCTGGTATTCTCGCCCCGAACCTGGTAACATGGCATATCTGCTCATTTTGTGTCTCGGCACTCCTTCTGTTTGGTGACCTGTACCACACCCAATGGTATGTGATTCATTTCACACGTTCTAGGAGCCGAATAAGGCCATTCGGCCCATCAAGTCTACTCCACCACTCAATCATAGCTGATCTATCACTCCCTCTCAACCCCATTCTCCTGCCTTCTCCCCGTAACTTCCGACACCCGTACTAATCAAATGTCTGTGGGAAGGAGCTGCTGACGCTGGTTTAAACCGAAGGTAGACACAAAATGCCGGAGTAACTCTGAAGAAGGGGCTCGACCCGAAACTTCACCCATTCCTTCTCTCCAGAGATGCTGCCTGTCCTGCTGAGTTACTCCAGCGTTTTGTGTCTAGTCAAAAATCTGTTAATCTCCACCTTAAAAATATCCATTGACTTGGCCCCCCACAGCCATCTGTGGCAATGAATTCCACAGATTCACCACCCTCTGACTAAAGAACTCTGGTGACAGACCAACATCCACCAGGAGTGTACCTTGACCTTGTCTGATAATAGACCTGTAATGAAGTGCACTGCGACATGGTGGCAGGTCCGTTCCCACCTCTACCATGGTCCAGTGTTAAACGGTGACGAGGACTGGAACTCACACACTGTAAATGAGGAAGTTAAATGTTACCGAGACACTGGTCTTAAATGGGAGACACAGGCAACTACAGATGCTGGAATCTTCCGTAAACCACAGAATGCTGGAGTAACTCAGCAGGTCAGGTAGCGTCTGTGGAGGAAATGGATAAAGTCTGATTGAGACCGATCTGTTGCCTCCACAGATGCTGCCTGACACACTGAGGTACTCCAGCGCTTTGTGTTTTGTTCAAGGTAAACCCTCTCTTGACCATGTTTTCGGTTTGGAGTTCAAAGGAACAGTTTTAAAAGATTACACAACTTTCAAACCTTCTTCTCAGCAGAATTTATTTTTTTAATTGAAAGATAGAGTTACCCAAAGGACTGTGTCAGCTTTCTTCAGCCTGATGTCTGCTCCTAACTCTGACTAGTCAGTAAGAGTGAATGCTGAGGATCAGGTTAAAAACACATTTACATGGATCCCTTTATATATCATCGCACCATATTGTTGTATGATTACAAACTGTTACTGTCGGGTTAAATAATGATCCTTGTGAGACTCGATGACAAAAATGTCATATTTTTATATATATGTGAATTATGCAAAGCAAATAGTGAATATTCATTGCCATTCATTCATGTGACATACTGTATATTTACATCATAAAATCAAATCCAATAACTTTCTTTCATCAAAGCTGTTAGTGGTTACTGTAAAATCGGATTTTGATGCATATTGAATTTTCTGTTAATTTCTCCATTTTATCCACACACTAAACTAGTCCAGGTTTGGATTTATTATTGTCAATGAACTGAGGTACAGTGAATAGCTTTGTTTTGAATGCTATCCAATAATGTTATACAGAAGTACAGTCAGACCAAACTCAAGTATGATAGGTCGAGAAAAAAAGTTTTAAAAGAGTACAGTAGTTGTATCAGAGCATTTAGCGTAGACACAGCAGGGAAACAGGCCCTTTGGCCCAGCCAGTCCACAACCGACCTTCAATCACCCATCGCCACTAGTTGCATGTTACCCCATGCCTACACACTAGGGGAATTTTACAGAGGCCAACTAACCTGCAAACCTGCACGTCTTTGGGATGCGGCAGGAAGCTGGAGCACCCAGAGGAAACCCACATACTCACAGGGAGACTCTGGTGCTGAGAGGCAGAGTTCGTTATTCCGACTGCGCATGCCAAGGTGACAAGTCACTCGCGATAAATATTCTCAGCAACTGTGCTGCTGCATGTACACAGACCTGTGTTTCATCCGCAGTCAGAATCGAACCCGGGTCTCCGTCGCTGCAAGAAGCTGTTGAATTGCTACTGGACCCTCCCGAGTGTCCCATCTCCGTCCGGAGGTGGCCGGAGATGTCCAGGGTGACCCTGGACTGACGGGACACGAGCCCAGAGCAGTGGAGTTAGCACTTCTTCTCCGCACTGGGTGTAAGCCTGGGGCCACCATAGCAACGGGCCGGTGTGATCAAATCCTGATGACTGTGCCATAATGGAATGGAACGTTTTATTTGTTTTCAATCAATTAAAAACTTGTCTCCGTCTGATGTCTGCATCATGAGAGTGTGAAAGCCGTGAGCTAGATAGGGCTCTTGAAGATAGCGGAGTCAGGAACGGGGTACTGATTGGGGATGATCAGCCATGATCACAATGAATGGCGGTGCTCGTTCGAAGGGCTGAATGGCCTACTCCTGCTCCTATTGTATATTAACCAAACAACGTCCAGAGCTGAGCTGACGTCAGTGTAGCCCTGAAGCTTGTGTAGGAAGGAACTGCAGATGCTGGTTTAAACCAAATATAGGCACAAAATGCTGGAGTAACTCAGCGGGTCAGGCAGCATCTCTGGAGAGAAGGAATGGTTGATGTTTTGGGTCGAGACCCTTCTTCAGACTGAATCAGGGGAGAAGGAGATACAGAGATAAGGATGTGTAAGGTGTGAAAATGAGACAAGGGGGATGGAGATCAAGGAAAATGGAGAATAGATCATAGTTATCTTGAAGGTAACAACAAAGCGAAAAGATCCTCTCCTGCACCAAGCCTGGTTATGTAGAGGAATGGGGGGGGGGGGGGGGGGGAAGAGGGAATGTCCCCTCACTTGGGGAAAGACTAGGGATCATCCATTGCCAAGAGGTATGCAACTTTGGCACAATGCTCAAACGTGAAGAGTGAGGGAACAAACCCAGACTAAACTGTGTGGGAGAGAACTGCAGATGCTGTTTTAGACCGAAGATACACACAAAGTGCTGGAGTAACTCAGCGGGGCAGGCAGCATCTCTGGAGAGGGGGAATGGGTGACGTTTCGGGTCGAGACCCTTCTTCAGATCTTTCTGCAGTTGCTTCCGACACACGACGACTTTCAGAGTGAGCGGAGCAAGTTAACTGCGGCTGGGGGACGTGGCTGGGGAGCGGGTTGGCTCTAGAGCGGGCGGGTGGAGCTTCACCGCCGGACCGGACAGCGGAGTGGACCCGGTCGGTGACTCGCCCCGTCTCGTCTCGTCTCCCCGCCCCCGTCGCAATGAACCCCCTTGCTCACCGACTCGGCTAACCCACCCACCCACCCACCCACAGTGGCACAGACCCACAGCATCTGCCGGTGGGAGTAACTAACTCTTCACTCCGTTAACCTTTGGACCTTGGAGCTTATTCGGGACGTTGCAAATGTGAGACTCGCCCCATCACGGGATCCATTTCCGTAAGTTGTGACTGGGATTGTCAGCTTTATGTTCATATTCCCCACCGCCCCACCCCACTAGTGGGAGAGTCAAGGGCCAGAGGCCACAGCCTCAGAATTAAAGGACGTTATTGTAGCAAGGAGATTGTAGGAGGAATGTATTTAGTCAGAGGATGGTGAATCTGTGGAATTCTTTGCCACAGACGGCTGTGCAGGTCACCAGTCAATGGATATTTTTAAGGCAGAGATAGACAGATTCTTGATTAGTGCGGGTGTCAGGGGTTATGGGGAGAAGGCAGGAGAATGGGGTTAGGAGGGAGAGATAGATCAGCCATGAATGAATGGTAGACTTGATGGGCCGAATGGCCTAATTCTACTCCTATCACTTATGACATGAAACAGTGATTTACATTATGCGACAACTTGTGGAAATGATGGGTTTAATATTGCTGTCTACCTCCAGATTGGTTGTGTTTGCCTCGTTGAATGGCAACTTCAAGATTACTGTATTAAACACACCGTCAGAATTTCTCCTGCTTAACAATTTGCTTACGGCTTTATCACATACAATAGACAGAAGACAATAGGTGCAGGAGTAGGCCATTTGGCCCTTCGAGTCAGCATCGGCTTTCAATGTGATCATGGCTGATCATCCCCAATCAGTACCCCGTTCCTGCCTTCTCCCCATATCCCCTGCGTCTGCTATTTTTAAGAGCCCTATCTAGCTCTCTCTTGAAAGCAACCAGAGAACCTGCCTTCACCGCCCTCTGAGGCAGAACATTCCACAGACTCATCACTCTCGGTGAGAAAAAGTGTTTCCTCATCTCTGTTCTAAATGGCTTACTCCATATTCTTAAACTGTGGCCCCTGGTTCTGGAGGACAGAGGACATGGTGACGTGATTAACAAAGCATGTGCACTGTTACAGTGTCCATGGATGGGTGTCGACCCAAAACGTCACCATTTTCTCCAGAGATGCTGCCTGACCCGCTGATTTACTCCAGCATTTTGTGTCTATCTTTGGCAAAAAATAGCATATGCAGTTCATTTTTATTACTAGATAATTTTGATTTTGAGATGACAGGTGGAGGGTTAAACTTCAAGAAGCAAAATTGAATTGTTCCTTTTGGGGACATATGATAATAAAACACTCTTGACTCTCTCTCAACTCTAGAGCCACAGCACGCCACCTCGTAAAGTCATAAGAGTGATACAGTTTGGAAACAGGCCCTTCAGCCCAACTTGCTCACACCACCCAACATGCCCCAGCTACATTAGTCCCACTTGCCTGCGCTTGGCCCATATCCCCCAAACCTGTCCTATCCATGTACCTGTCCAACTGTTTCTTAAAAGTTGGGATAGTCCCAGCCTCCTCTGGCATCTTGTTCCATACACCCACCACCCTTTGTTTGAAAAAGTTACCCCTCAGATTCCTATTAAATATTTTCCCCTTCACCTTGAACCTATGTGCTCTGGTTCTCGATTCACCTACTCAGGGCAAGAGACTCTGTGCATCTACCCGATTGATTCCTCTCATGATTTTATACACCTCTATAAGATCACCTCTGATCCTCCTGCGCTCCAGGGAATAGAGCCCCAGCCTACTCAACCTCTGCCTACAGCTCACACCCTCGAGTCCTGGCAACATCATCGTAAATCTTCTCTGTAGCCTTTCCAGCTTGATGACATCTTTCCAACATATAACATGGTGCCCAGAACTGAACACAATACTCACGATACTCTTCCCTGCCGACGTGTCTCCGAGGAGCATGGAGATTCTCTTCACCTGGTCACTTCTAGTCAAAACTAGAACTATTGGAATTTGACTTCAGCCAATCTTGTGACAAGTAGATATAGCAGAGGCAAGAACATCACTGGACATGTTTGGGATTGTGTACAGATGTGACCAGTGTTTCTGCTGTCCTTCTGTACGTATGTCTGCATGTCCTTCATTGTCGGATTCCCCCAGCACGGGACCAGAGTGTCAACCAGGAAACTCTTCTCATGTTTCTGACCTCAAATCCTCATACATCTGACCCAGGGTTGTCAACTTCACTGCTACAAATACACCGCTAGCCCTTACATAGCTAGATCCCACACACAACAAGTGAAGGAGGAATTACCAAGACACGAAGGTTCTACATGACATTACGAAAACTCCCCTGGTCTTTGAAAAGTGTAGTAAGACAATTCACTTCCATCTAAATTGGTGCAAGGGACAAATTGCCATTCATAAGTTCTAGGAGCAGAATAAGACCATCCGGCCCATCAAGTCTATTCCCATCGCTGATCTAGCTTTCCCTCTCAACCCCATTCTCTTGGCTTCACCCCATAACCCTGACGCCCGTCCTACAGTAGACTGGACCTGGCATCTCCAAAAATTGAATAATAATAATAATAATAGTAAATACTTTATTTAGGTATGTTACAAAACTTACCTTTACCGGCGCTGCACTTCTGCCGCTCCCCGTGTGCGCGACTTTCGCGCCTTGCAGAGGGGGGCGGGCTTAAAGTGCCGTTTTTCCACAGGCCTGGATAATCGATGAATGTCGGGCGATTTGGTTGCTGAAGAAAAATCGCTCCGACATTTAATGAATGGTGGTATTTTTAAATTACTCTAGATTATTTATTAACTAGAGTAATTTAAAAATCACCTTCAAAAGCCGCGAACGCAGACAACCGGAAGCATTTTGCGTAGGGGAGAAAAAAAGGTAAATACTTTATTTTTATATTAAAAGTTGGTTTTTCGGGAGGCATTAATAATATTTTTATGTTGCGAAATGGGTTCCCCTAAAAATGTATGAACCCCCAGTATTTTTCCCCCCGACTTCACCGCTAACCGCAACGTTCTAATCCACCGCATTCCACTAAAACCCACTCGCTAGTTGATTTAAATGGCCATTAATTTACAGGAATCAAACACTAAATTCCTTCCATTTGGCCCAGAAATTCATGAAAATGAAATTTAAAAATTATGTTATATTGTGGATTATTGTGTGAATGTTATTTGGACACTTAGGCAATTTTTAAAAAGTTTATGGTTTCTTAAGAAATTGATAGATGTTTAGATCTACTCATTGAATTTTGTAATTAGCTACAATTAGATAACTAACTAATTATATGCTTTAATTTCAGGTAATCCAAGTAAGATGGTTTAATATTTGTTTCAGAATGCTTCAATCTATAATAACTGAAAATTTCATTGAGTTCTCTTAATTTTTAAGAATGTTATGGACTTTTAACTTTTCCAGATCACAGCTTTTGAGTTAAGTCAATTGAAAGGCAATGGGAAGCAAGATGCTCATTTCCGAGTATGAAAATGGCCATAACTTTCTTAATACTGAAGATATGAAAGTAAATTAGGTGTCAAATTAAACTTCTTTTTATGCTTTATCTGATGGGATAAATTACAGACTTGATTTTTTAAAAATCTCAAAATTTTGTAACATTGCTACTTTATTGATCCCCTCAGGGAAATTCAGATGTCCAGAAGCCCCCAACCAACAAACCCACACATTCATAACAAATGCAGACAGAGAATACATGAAATACAATGTGGACACTACATGAGAGCAATAAATACTTAAAAAGACCAATAATTAACAATTAAAAATTAAAACATGCAAAAATGCATCCCCCTACAGTATTATAAAATCTAATGGCTGCAGGGGTGAAGGACCTCCTGAACCGCTCCATTCTACAGGGAGGGAGAGGAGCCAGTTGATGTTCCGAGTGCTCTTTTGACTCTCCAGAATTACATGGAGGGGATGCCCAGGGTTTTTCAGGATAACCTGTACCTTGTGCCATATACGCCTATCAAGCACATTCTTCCAAGAGTCCCCTCTCCCCTCCAAAACTGAGCTAGCCCGTTTAACCAGTTTGTCCAGCTTCTTGTTTTTTTTGCACTAATGTTGTTGCCCCAGCAGACAACAGCGTCGAAAATCACACTTGCAACCACAGTGTTGTAAAACGTGTGCAACATATCAATACGCACATTGTAGGGTTTGAGTCTGCTGAGGAAAAACAGTCTGCTCTGGCCTTTTTTGTAGAGGGCGTCAGAGTTGACAGACCAGTCCAGTTTGTAATTCAGGTGCACTCCCAGATATTTATATGCCTGCACCACCTCAATGTCCACCCCTGCAGCGTTGCCTGACTGAAGGGGGAGCTTGGACCTGCCAAAGTTAACCGCCATCTCTTTAGTCTTAGTTGTGTTCAGGATGAGACAGTTCTCTTTACTCCAGACACAGAAGGCACTGGTCAAGTCCCTGTATTCCTCCTCCTGCCCGTTCCGTACACATGCCACAATCGCTGTGTCATCTGAATATTTCTGTACGTGGCATGTGTCAGACATAATTAAAGTCTGCAGTATACAGGGTGAAGAGGAACGGGGCCAGATCCGTTCCCTGTGGGGCTCCAACATTGCACACCACTGTGCCAGAGACACTGTCCCCCAGCTCAACAAACTGTGGTCGACCCATCAGGTAGTTGTATATCCAGGAGATAAAGGTGGAGTCCACGCCCATCTTCTTAAGCTTGTCATTCAGAATCAGGGGTTGGATGGTGTTGAACGCACCTGAGAAGTCGAAGAACAGAATTCTCACATAGCCACCGGGTTCATCCAAAAAGGAGTAGATCCGGTGCAGCATGTAGAGGACTGCATCATCCACCCCAATGTTCTCCCGGTTCGCAAACTGTAGTGGGTCTAGTGCGTACGTATTGTCCAAGTAGCCGCTCCATTGTCTTCATGATATGGGATGTGAGGGCCACTGGTCTGTACTCGTTGACCGATAGACTTTTCTGTATGTCCCTATATTAGTAAATTCCTGAGTGTGGAATAAGGTGCTATCTTACTGATTCGAGTAAAGGTGACATCAGCCAAGAAAAAAATATCCATGAATGCACCATTTTATAATTGAGAAACATATATGAATTGCAGCTTATACACCAGACTTTCTGGTACTTGTGCAGTGAGCTGAAGATTCCAGAGCTCACACTGCGACCAATCCAGTCACTCTGTCTCTGGCTGTAGCCAAAATAGAACTGCAGTTCTTGTTCATCAGCTGTGGTCGGGATTTCCATTCCCTCCCAGTGGTTACTGGAGAACAGAGTGGACAGTTTGCCCTCTAGTGCTTCGACCAGTGCGCAATGCAGGCTGTACGATCGCTTGAACACTGGGGTTGACTGCAAGAGCAACGTGGCACTGAAGGTCAGTCTCTCAATGTGTCGAGGTGTGGGGTTAGGGGCACCTTGTCTGCTGCTGTTCACTGCTGAGGCCCAGTGGGGAAAATGGGAAGTGAAAGGGATTAGATTTTCTTTCGTGTTATTTCTGCTTTGCTCAGACACATAGCTGATCTCCTTGAAGAGTGGCCTGAATAACAGCCTGCATTCTTATTGCAGCATAACATCACAGAAAGTTTCACAGAGATATTTTTGATTCAGCTGCCCCTCACTTTCCTGACAGCATTTCTTGCCAGTCTTGCCCCCTGCTGTGTTTTAACTATCCCGGTACAGCTGCACAGGGGGTAGAACATAGACAGAAGGCTGTTACTGTTGGTGATTCTGCATTTGTTATTTTCAGTTCCTTAAAGGGCCTGCCCCACTTACGCAATTTTTTCGGTGACTTGCCGGCACCCGTCGCAGCAGGTTGCCGAGAAAGGTACGACCCTTTGGGCAACTACTCACGACCGTGGGGTGACGCCTGCATGGTCACGAGTAGTCGCCCAAAGAGTCGCACCTTTCTCTGGTCGCCACTGGATTTTCAACATGTTGAACATTTTCGGCGACCTGTTGTGACTATGACGGGTGCCGGCAGTCGCCGAAACAAATCGCGTAAGTGGGACAGGCCATTAAGACTCTTGTCTCCCACTCTGCACCACCATAGTTGTGCTTGCACTAACATCCAACCATGTTATTGTTTCATCTGGCCTTCCAGTTCAGTAAAGACCTTTCCTTCCTTTCTCTCTTCCCCCCATTTGCATCTGCTTAAAAACCAGTAACGTTGCTAACATGATCCGTTCCAGTAGAAGATCGTCAGCTTGAAGCATTCTCTCACTATAGATGCTGTCTGGCAGGCTGAGTATTCCGAGCGATTTCTGTTTCATTTCAGGTTTAATGACAAAAGGTCCAATGATCTAAATCAAAAGGAACGATAAGGTAACGAGGGAAGTGGAAGTCGCCACTGAACGTTCTGGAGCCCTTGAAAGTGCTGCATAAATCTAAGGTCTTGAGTACGTGGTTTAGTTACATTTAGAGATGCAGCGTGGAAACAGATCCACCGGGTTGCCCTGACCAACGGTCCCCGCGCAGTAACACAAGCCTACACACACTTGGACAATTTACACTTATACCAAGTATACAAACCCAAGCCAATTAACCTACAAACCTGTACGGCTTTGGAGTGTGGAAGGAAACTGGAGACCCACGCGGTCACAGGGAGAACGTGCAAACTCCGTACAGACAGCACCCATAGTCGGGATCGAACCCGGGTCTCTGCGCTGCAAGCGCTGTAATGCAGCAACTCTACCGCTGCACCACCGTGCCACCGTTGCCGGTGATGTAGCTGAAGGATACACCTCTAGGCGACTCTGAGTGACTGAGTGTAATCAGATCTTCGACGTTGGGGACTTTGCCTGGGAGCAGGGCGGCACGGTGGCGCAGCGATAGAGTTGCTGCCTCACACCGCCAGAGACCCCAACTCGATCCAGACTACGGGTGCTGTCTGTATGGGGTTTGTACGCTCTCCTAGTGACCATGTGGGGTTTCTCCGTCAGCTCTGGTCTCCTCCCACACTCCAAAGACATGCAGGTTTGCAGATGAATTGGCTTCTGTAAATTATCCCTAGTTGGTTGGATAGAACTAGAACAGGGTGATCGTTGGTCGGCATAGACTCCTGTTTCCTCGCTATTTCTCGTTTAAAAGGAGACATTGGTGCTAGTTTGCTTCATCTGCCGGTGGATTTGAAAGATTTTGCAGAGGGATACCGGTGATTTATTTAAAGTGTTTGGTTCAGGTAGTCCAATCTCGGGCACGTACACGAGGGCAGGGATCACTGCTCCCAGTTGACCTTAGACTCCAATACCAACTGCATGATGACCAGATAACATGGCCTGGGCTCAATGTCCAAGGCAACTCCGCACTTGTCGCTCTGTCCCAAACATGGGTCTTGCGCAACTAGCTGTCAAAGGTGAGCTCTATCATGTAGTCTTTAACATTTCATTATCTCACACTGCTGTTGGCCCAAATCCCTCTGTCGCTGATGCAAGAACTAAGAATCAAAGTCACTTTTTGACTTGGTCTGAAACTCTTTAGAAAATCTTTGTGACACGGACTCACATCCAGTACATCCTGTGTCTCTTTCTCACTGCAGGAAGTTCTCCATATCTTTGGTAACCTTCAACTAACTTGGGCAAAAGGAGCTTAACCAGCCAGTTCTCCCATTCATCTGTGAGAACCTGCTCTGCTTCATTGCAAATAGATGGCAAAAAATATTGTAAAGCTTTTCAGCTGTGAAGTATTTTGAAGGCTTAGAAAAACGTTTATTATTATTATTGCTAAATATATTACCTGTTACACCTGAAGGAACTTAATGTTCCAACTTCAAAGTTCAATCACTGGTAATGCATCACCCCCAAAGAACATCAAATAATTCACGTGAATATATCTATACGATAAAAAGGAAGGCTAATGCAAAGTTAGCAGGGATTTCACGAGGACTAGAATATAAAAGCAAGCTGGTCAGGCTGCATTTGAAGTATTGTGAGCAATTCTGGGCCCCATATCTGCGGAAGGATGCTCTGTGTGGAGAGCGTCCAGAGGAGGTTTACAAGAATGATCCCAGGAATGGGTGGGTTAATGTATGAGGAGTGTTTGATGGCACTGGGCCTGAAGTTTAGAAGGATGAGGGGGAAACTCATTGAAACCTACCGAATAATAAAAGGCGCAGATAGAGTGGATGTTTCCAGTAGTGGGAGAATGAAAAAGGCGTGCCTTTAGAATGGAGATGAGGAGGAATATCTTTAGTCAGAGGGTGGTGAATCTGTGGAATCCATTGCCACAGATGGAAGTGGAGGCCAAGTCAATGGATATTTTTAACGTGGCGATTGATAGATTATGGGGAGAAGGCAGGAGAATGGGGTTGAGAGGGAAAGATAGATCAGCCATGATCGAATGGCAAAGCTGACTCGATGGGCCAAATGGCCTAATTCTGCTTTTGTCTTACGGAATCCGTCTGCTCTGTTATGAATTATTGAATACCTATTGTGATGCCAGTTGTAAACCTGTCGTTCTTTTTTTGCAGAGTTGCTTGTCTTGTCGGTAGATTCTCTCAGTGGAGAGTTCTTGCAGTGGCGGAGTGACTTGCAGTGTGAGAATGCAGCATTTGCAGCATCTTCCCACTGGAGCACGATGGACTTTAATAAAACACTGTTCAGCCAGCTCTATTATGAGTCCTTTTACAGGTAGGTGTGAGTTACTACATTATTGTGCAACTTCAAGCCAACCAACCACTGCATCAATGTCTCTATCAGTAAACTGAAGCACTCAAACGAGGTCTAGTTCCAAGTTGGCAATCCGTTCTGTTTGTGTGCTGATTGGTTCTATGTTGCTCCACCTCTTCACCCCTGCTACCAACATCATCTTCCACTCTTGCTTGTGGTCAGTCTCTCATGCAGACAATTCCTGAGCACCGCACATTGATCCCTGGTAGTACAAATCCCCGCCTCATTGGCCTTGTGCCTTTGTTAACTGTGTTTCATATCAGCCATCATCCTCCTTGCCCTCCACTGCCTTTCACGGCTAATGCGTGGATTAAAACATGTCCTCCGTGGAATAGCTTCTCTCTTACTTTGCAGTCTTCTCCAGCGCGATGACCCATAGAATCAAGGAAAGAACAGTAGTGGCAGAGTCGGACACCATTTGGCCCACTTGCACCTGATCCAGCTCTCCATACGGGCCACTTGCCCGCCCTCTCCACAAAGCCCTGCATTATCTCCTATTGAGTAGTTATCGGTTATCCGTCTCTATATATTTTTAATGCCACAGTTGAATCTGCCACCACTACCCAATCTGATTGAATCTGCTCTTTCATGTGCTGCCCCACACAGACACAACATCAATCTCCACCATCCCCATCCAGAGATGTTTCTTGATTGTGAACTATTTCCTTGAGCATAACTCCAAGGCCGAGAGTTCCATCCAGTGCTGGTGGAACTGAGCGAGCGGGTCAGGCAGCATCTGTGGAGGGAATGGACAGACGACATTCCCCTTCCGACTAGTCAAAGGGCAGCAGGATTCATGCTTCATTAGCACCAGCTGTAAGGTCAAGGCTGAGGGGAAGCGACTGCGGGCTTCCTGGTCCCAGAGGAACTATTTTTAAAATGTGTTACGTGTTTTCTGAGCAGTCTTTAAATTCCCCTGCTGCTTTTGCTTTCTTTAACCCTTTGGTTTCTGCTGTGAATTGGTTGTGTTTCTCACCAGGTGTGTGCAGTACATCCGCGGGCAGGTGTCCACCTGGCTGGCTGCCAACCCTGAAGCAGGTTGTCATCACGAGCATCAGGCCCATGTGAGTTCACGTTTGGTTTGGCATCTTGTGTAGTTGGCATCATTCATTCTCCCCCACGCTGTGTGACTCTCGGACTCTAAGACCAGTAAAACGCTTTCAGCCAAGGTTGCCTCCACTCCCCCAGTGTCAGTGGTCCAGCTGTTGTGTGTTAATAATGTTTACATCAATCTCGACGCATCTGCCTGAAGCACAAGTAAGGACTGGCCTTGTCCCCAAGCTGGAGATCATCTACTGACTGGCTGCCACTATCAACACCACCCCTCTGTTAGTAAATGGCTCGATTGTAATCACGCTGACTGGTTAGCACACAACAAAAGCTTACCACTGTATCTCGGTACATGTGACAATAAGCTAAACTGAACATTATGTGTTTCAGAACATCTCCATAAAGCCCATACTACTTCACTTTTAACCAGGCTGTTAATGTGAAGGAGCTATTTATCCATGGTGTCATTTGTCAATAAAAAGTTTTCTTTCTCCATTAGAAGTCTCTCCTGTTCTGGGAGGCCAGGATCGCTGCAGCATCTCCGGTGTTGTCTCCATCAATGCAAGGCACTCAGCACCAGCCCTGTTCGAGGTAGGACTGCTCGCAAGACCTGAGAGCGTTGCGGTTCCTTGCGAGAAGTGATGCTGCCTTGGGGCTCCTGGGCTCGGGACCCCTGCTCCTGGGCTCTGGGGCCTTGTTCCTGGGCTCTGGGCCCTTACCCCTGGGCTCTGAGCCCTTGCTCCTGGGCTCTGGGCCCTTGCTCCTGGGCTCTGGGCCCCTGCTCCTGGGCTCTGGGCCCTTGCTCCTGGGCTCTTGGCCCCTGCTCCTGGGCTCTGGGCCCTTGCTCCTGGGCTCTGGGACCCCTGCTCCTGGGCTCTGGGACCCCTGCTCCTGGGCTCTGGGCCCTTGCTCCTGGGCTCTGGGCCCTTATCCCTGGGCTCTGGGCCCTGCTCCTGGGCTCTGGGTCCCCTGCTCCTGGGCTCTGGGCCCCTGCTCCTGGGCTCTGGGCCCCTGCTCCTGGGCTCTGGGCCCCTGCTCCTGGGCTCTGGGCCCTTGCTCCTGGGCTCGGGACCCCTGCCCCTGGGCTCTGGGCCCCTGCTCCTGGGCTCGGGAACCCTGCTCCTGGGCTCTGGGCCCTTATCCCTTGGCTCTGGGCCCTTGGTCCTGGGCCCTTGCTCCTGGGCTCTGGGCCCCTGCTCCTGGGCTCTGGGCCCTTGCTCCTGGGCTCTGGGCCCTTGTTCCTGGGCTCTGGGCCCTTGCCCCTGGGCTCTGGGCCCTTGCTCCTGGGCTGCCAGGCTGTGTCTCGCTGCTCGTGTAGGGGAAGGGGAGGGCATGAGAGGCCAGAGCTTGAGGAACACACAGAGGAGAAACATAAAGTGGTGCAGTAGAGCTGTTACCTGGGTTCAATCCAGACTACAGATGATGTCTGTGAGGAGTTTGTACATTCTCCCTGTGACCACTTGGGTTTTCTCCATGTGCATACATTTGCTCCCACACTCCAAAGACTTGCAGGCTCGTAGGTTATTGGCTTCTGTTTATTGCCCCCAGCGTGTAGAATGCAGAAGTGGGATAATGTAAAACCAGTGTGAATGGGTGATTGACAAGTGCGGACTCAGTGGGCCGAAGGGCCTGTTTCCACACTGTGTCTCTACACTAAGGAGGGTTGGAGGAGGATGCAGGGGAAAGGAAGAGTTAACACAGTTAACGGCAGATTAAAGAGTCATGTGCAAATTTGGGGATCCATTGCAGGCAGAGCATGTACGCTTTATTGATGTGTACAATGTACATGTAACATGTGCACCAGGCCAAGAAAGAATGAACAGAAAAGTCCTATACCTTTTCACGGAGACCATTAACCATGAGACAGAGATTTAGGTTAAATGGTAGAAGGATTAAGAGAGAAGTTGAAAGGTTTTTGGTCTAAAGAGTGGTGTGGTACCACAATAATATGCAAGCCTAGGCCACAGAGAGTTGCAACGTGGGAGGAAGCTAACTGGCCTTTTTTAGCTCAAGTGGGCATGTTGGACCCAGCGACTTCCTTCCTGTGTTGCAAATATCTAGGATTTCATGTGATTCTGATTCTGGAATTTTGCCATGGATGAGCGGTTACAATTATAAAGGCAGTTAAGAAGTTAAAAGGAAATATGAGGCAGGGTTTGATAGATTCCAATCAGAAGAATAAATTATTGTTGTTTTAAAAGTCATTCAATTATGTCCCGGGTCCATTTGCGGGTAACTTTATGTCCTTCATGCATTTATTTACTCCTGGATTATACGTTCACAGCTGAGCCAGTGACCTCTAATGTTTGAAATATTCCTTTGGCTCTCCTTGAAGTCTGGAATGGAAATGTCCCCGCTGTTCTTTTATTTATAGTTTCCATTCTTGAATCGCTGTCGAGGACAAGCATGTTGCTTCCCTGCTTTACCTGGCAGCTTCACACTGGACACTGCAAAGTGACTGCTTATGTTCTTCCGAGTTGAGACTTGTGATCTGCCTGAGACTGGAAGTGGAGGATTCCAATCCCAGGCTAGGGAGTTGAGGAAACTATGCAAGCTGAAGGTTGCAATGCGGAGCTGAAAGTGTGCAACACTTTAGACTTTAGAGATACAGCATGGAAACAGGCCCTTCGTCCTACCGAGTCCGTGCCAACCAGCGATCCCCATACATTAGCACTATCCTACATGCTAGGGACAATTAACAATTTTACATTAGCCAATTAACCTACAAACCCGCACGTCTTTGGGAGGAAACCAGAGCACCCAGAAAAAAACCCACGCGGTCACAGGGAGAACATGCAGACTCCGTACAGACAGCACCCATAGTCAGGATCGAATCCCAAATCTCTGCCGCTGTCGGGCACAAATAGTTTCCCCGAATAGTTATAACCCCAAGGTCTCATTTGTTGGTAAAAGATCTTGTAGACTGTGAGTGACGCTGATGTGGGCTGTTGTATTTCTAGGAAACAGTCCGTATCGCGGGCTACACATGCATCAGGAAACGTGGTGAAAAAATAAATGCTGTATAGTTATTTACTTAGCACATAAATTTCATGAAAGCAAATTTTAATCCGTATCTCAAATATTTGGGTAGTGATTAGTGAATTTTATAAGGGCAAATTTCCTTTACCTGAATAGCTGTAAAGCAGAGGTTGCTTATATTTTAACAAAGTTCAAAAGGTTTGCTTGGGGTACTGACATAAATGTAACCTTCAACCAAGATCAGCAAAATAGGTTATCTGTTCAGGAAGCTAGGTGTCGGAGCTTCCTAGGTGCATATTGTATCTCGAGCATCAAAACTGTAACAATGAGAAAGTCAAAGTCAAAGTCAATTTTATTCGTCACATGCGCCCGACGGAATATCTCACTGGCTGCAAAATGCTGCTGGATTGTGAAAGGGAATTTGGGGGTAGAGGACACGTGAACAGGTTTGTGTAGGAAGGAACTGCGGATGCTGGTTTACACCAAAGATAGACACAAAATGCTGGAGTAACATGATGTGTTTGGTGTGGGCACTGTTGGATGTTGAGATTTTAACGAAGCCAATTTCTCTCTGTTTCAGCAGATCCAATTGAAGAGCACAGGAAGAGGCTCAAGGCTTGGTTTGGTGACATGTCCATTGAGGAGAAGCAGTTTGGATTATTTTCTGTAGGAAACTGGCATGCGGAGCCAGTGATCGCTGAGAGCTCTCGTGAAGAGAACCGGGCTCTCATGACAAAATTCGGAATCTACTGCCACATTGACCCTCAAGAATCCAAGATTATAAAGCTTGATGAAGTGTTCACCACTCAGTCCATTGAGCCTCCTGTGAAGAATGTGGTTTTGTTTGGGATAGTGGGAATGGGCAAAGACCTGGTGGTTCAGAGACTTGTCCTGGACTGGTGCGATGGGCGGTTCAATCAGTTTGATCTAATCCTCCCCTTCTCTTGTGAAGATTTGGCATCTCAGAGTCAGTCCATTTCTCTCAACAGGTTGATCTGTCAAAAGTATATCCAGCTGAAAACGATAGTGCCTCAAATTGGGTCGGGAAAAGTCGGAAACATCCTCTTCATTTTCAATGGAATGGAGCAGTTGAAACTTGACTTCCGGCTCTTGAAGAACAGACTGTGCAATGATCCGAACGAGCCGCTGCCACCCGACAACTTGGTGGTCAACCTGGTCCGCAAGTACATGCTCCCAGACGCCAGCATCCTGGTCACCATGCGGCCCTCAGCCTTGGATTCCATCCCTGCCGAGTATGTGGACCGCTACACCCGCAGCTGTGGCTTCAGTGACGTTGAGCAGCAGTACCTATACTTCAGGAACCGCCTGCAAGTGTCGGAGCAGAATCAAACCAAGGAGGACTTGATGAAGATGCTGTATAAGAACCTGCTGAGACAAAAGCAGCTCACTGCAGGCTGCTTTTTGCCATCGTACTGCTGGCTCATCTGCGCCACACTGCACTTCCTCCACTTCCCCACTGCAAACATGCCCATCCGGACCCTGACTGGCCTTTACACTAACTTCCTACGGTTACACTTTGGTGCTGGGTATTTGGATTTCAGCAGTCAACAAAACATCTCAATTGTGCGATACATTGCCAAGACGGTTGGCAAGCTCGCATACGAGGGGATAGAAGAAAAGAAGGTGCTTTTCAGTGAAGAGGACCTGGAAAGGTCCTTTGGATTGGATGCTATGACAGAGGAAGAGTTGAACCAGGTAACTGATTTTCAGATTGATATGCTGGGCTTTTTCATGTCTCCTATTGCTCAGCAAAGCAGCGACCCTCTCCTCAGGTTTACCATCCCCGCGATGCAGGAGTACTTGGCCGCCCTGTACGTTGTCTTGGGTGAGAAGAAGACTATCCTGGAGCAAGTTGGAAGTACCTTATCCGATACCATTGGTAAAGCAAGTGAGGACGTGACTGCTGTCTTGTCCGTTGTCTCGAAACTGCTGCCATTCAGAATTCTAGCGTTCGTGAGGCTCATCAATATCTTCCCGCGGATCTTCAGAAAAATCAGCGGGAAGAGCAAGAAGGCCATTGCCAACACCATGGTGTCTGAAATGTTCAGGGAAGAGGATGCGTTCAACAAGGATGTTTTGGAGCAGATCAATGCTCGCATCCTCGGCCGAGAGAGAGAAGGTGTTGGGGAGGTGATCGGGGAAAGAATAGACGCTCAGAGCTTTGAACTCTTTCCAACGTTCATGGCCGGGTTACTGGCCCAGGAGAACCGTTCCCTTCTAGAACAGCTTAATTGTACAATAAAGAACGTAACTGTGCGTGAAATAGCCAACAACTTGAAGATGCATCTCAGCAACACTGTCAGTAGGAAGTTGGCTCCGTCAGAGCTCATGGACCTCCAGCTCTTCCTGTACGAGCTACAGAATGATGCTTTTGCTGGAGAGATCAGTAGAACCTTAAAGAGCTTAAATTTGTCTCAAGTTAAGATTACTTTATTGAAGAGCTTTGTGATTACATCAGTCATGAGTACATCGAACCAGCCAATCGAGATGATGAACTTCAGTTTGTGCAACTTAACTGGAGACTACATAAAAATCCTCCAGCCCATTCTGCTCAGATGCAAGGATTTAAAGTAAGTCTTCCGATTCTGCAATCGAAATGCTGTTGTTCTCAGCCTTGTGACAGAGCTGATGAAACGTCAACAACATGAAAAGTCAACTCTTTTTCTTGAAAGATTCTATTAGACCAGAATACTTTCATTATTATCAGTGCTCTTTAATGGGGTGGGAAATTGCAACCTTCACGTGGTCTGCCCTGTTTCGACCAAAGCAATCAACCTGGCGTGCACAATCGAATACAACATGTTGTCCTACAACTTTAGGCTGTGCACGCCATACACAAGAAGAAGAAGAAGAAGAAGAAGTGATCTTCAATGCAGAGCTGCAAGTTCACAGTCATGCTGAGAAGTCTAAATATGGGCTTCTTGGCCAAACCATCGGCCCAACACTGGCTTAGCTCCATTCTCATTAGCAGTGGGTTTGGTACAAGTGTGGAGCCTGATGCACAACATCTTCAGGATACTTCGCATGGACCATAAACTCTTCTCCTCTTTCCCTCTCCAAACTGTTGACAACCTTTTTGGTTTTTCATAAGAATTAGGCCATTCAGCCCATCAAGACTTCTCCGCCATTCAATCATGGCTGATCTATCTTTCCCCCTCAACCCCATTCTCCTGCCTTCTCCCCATAACCTCTGACACCATTACTGATCAACAACCTATCAATCTCCGCACTAAAAATATCATTTGGCTTGGCCTCCACAGCCTTCTGTGGCGATGAATTCCACAGATACACCACCCTCTGACTAAAGATTGTTTTGGTCATTTTTGATTGTTGAGTATTGTCATTTATTTTCTAATTTAAATGTTTCCGCTCTTTATTGCAGCTTACAGTTCAACAATTTAGGACTTGATGCCTGGGGGGAGATTGCCAATCTGCTTCTGGATCCAAATTGTGCAATTGAAAAGCTATGGTATGACCAGTTCTTGGTTAATGATGAATCTTACTAATTTGCCTTCTGTGATCTAAGATTTTGGTTTCGAGGCTAAGTTGTTTTTCTGCACTTTGTACGTAGCAACATAAGTCATCTACCCAAATGCACTGTGGCTGTAGTCAAGGTATGCAAAGAGTGGCCACACTAAGGGCACCAACACAGTTTCAAAGAATCCTGTGCCGGGTATGATTGGTCACTGGACTGTTAAATAGTTGACTGACCATTGTCTGTAAGTGTAAAGAGAATTACATGTCTTCATTGAGAAACTAGTCCATTCAGATTTATTCTGGGCTATAATTTGTGATCCTTGTTTAACCCTCAGGCTTGGTCACAATGTGTTGTCTGAGGCTGCGATTAGCTGCATTGGACCCTCCATCAGTCAGAACCGCTCCATTTCGCACTTGTCCCTCCTTCATACATCACTTGGAGATGATGGTCTGGGGACCATCGCCCCATACCTCAGGGATAACACCAGTCTACAGGAGATTAACCTCGCCAGTAATCGCATTACTGATGCTGCTGCAACAGACCTTGTGGAGATGGTCAAAGGACACCCAACGCTGGAAAAGGTCCAGTGAGTAGTGGCGATGTTTTCACATTCGATTCACCATTAATCTTTGCACAAACCAAGAACAATACAGCTGAGATGGAGGCCGTTTGGCCCATTATGCCCCTGCCTGCTCCTTCAAAAAGCTACTAAATTGGTCACACTGATCTCTTTTGAAATTTAAAAATAATTTAAATTCCTTTCCAAATCCCAGTAATTTTCTTTCCCCATGATATCCCTGCTGAAATAGTTTTCACTGCCCTTTCAAACCGCCCACTTCAGATCATAGACACAAAAAGCTGGAGTACAGCAGCAGGACAGGCAGCATCTCTGGAGAGAAGGAATGGGTGACGTTTCAGGTCGACCCTTCTTCAGACTGGGCCAGTCTGAAGAAGGGTCTCAACCCGAACTATTCAGATATGGCAGTTACATTGTCCAGTGGTATATGTGGCTAAGAGGTTGGTTTTCTGGCCATCAACACTGATGTTGCAAAATTAGCCATGAATAATTCAAACAGCTATAAAACCTTCTAAAACCTCTGCAATCTTTTTACCTTCCAATTCTGGCATCATATCACTTGTCCCACCATCGGTAGCTACATCTTCCTGTTCCTACAAGTTTGACCCAAACTCCTCTATTCCTTGACTACTTGAACCGTTGTCCATAGCTTTTGATCCACTCACATATCTCAGAGTCTGTTTTCTTCCTGTGAAATGTCTTGGGCTGTTTTGCTGTGTTATAGTTATGGCAAGTCAACAAGTCAATACCACTAATTGTCCTGAATAAGTGCCATCATTAATGGTACTTAATTAACTCTTGGTGTATTCAAGAGAGAGTTGGATTTAGTTCTTGGTGCTAACGGAATCAAGGGTTATGGGGAGAAAGCCGGAATAGGGTACTGATTTTGGATGATCAGCCATGATCACATTGCGGTGCTAGCTCGAAGGGCCGAATGGCCTACTCCTGCACCTACTGTTTATGTTTCTATGAATAACTCGGTCCATTCTGTTTCCATAGCCTTTACTTGAATGAGATCAGTGATGGTGGAAAGCAGAAGTTGCAGGGCCTCAAACAGACTGGGGAAGGAGTCAATATCCTGGTTTCTATCACAGAAGGGTCGAACGACTCAGTGCACTGGACAGTGATCCTGAAGAACACAGCGTGGAACGCCGTGAACCAGGACAAACAGAGTGCCGCTGATTACCTGAAGCTCCTGCAGAACGACCTCCACTACAGCTGGCAACGGACCACCAACCCCTGGAAAAAGCTGAGAATCCGGCAGGCGCAAAACCAGTTTGAGTACTTGGTGAAACAAATCCAACAGCAAAGGAAATAACCTGGGGTCCGAGCAGCACTCACACCTCTTTGTTTTTGCAGAGAGAGGATCACATTGTGGTGAACAAGCTATCTGCCATCCGTAATTGGGCAAAGGTGGATTGGGAAAGGAAACTGTTTACCTGAGGGCTGTAGTTGATCAGAATTCTGGTGAGTCCTCAATGGTGCAGCAAAGTCCCCCTCACTTGGTGGACATGGTAGGAGTTAGGGTCTGTAGGGGAGGGGATGGAATTGGAGGCACGGTGGAACTATGAGGACATCTCTCCATGCTCTGATGCCTAGTGTGAATAGGAGCACTTGACTATGGAGCCATCAAGGGATTAGGTTACAGGGGCTGGTTACATTTTCAACAGCACACCTGGATGCAGATTCTAGAGTTGCAAGGGCCTGCAGATGTAGGAATCTTGAGTCAAAAACCAACTGCTGAAGGAATTCTGACTACTAAACTCTGACCCACTAAACTCTTACAATTTTTTTTACTATTTTATCAAAGTTAAGAAAGGAAATATATGGTAGTTTCTAAAAGTAGTTGAAATGCTTAAAATTATTTTCTATCCATCCTGCTCGCCCTATGTTAAAAGGTTGTCGACTGTCCGAGACTATTCTTCAATATTCAGGAATGTAATTGAACTGGGAAGTTGCTGAGTGAGTCTTGGGGGTAAAATCATTGGACATTCATTTGTTTATGTGTGTTTGTTTGTAGTTTGTAATTTAAAATATTATACTGGAGAACGTGAGGATGATAATTGTATAGTACGGCCAATAGCAAGGCTGGGTGACTTGTAATAACACCTCCAAGAACACATTCATCCAGAGCGGGCACGGTGGCGCAGCGGTAGAGTTGCTGCCTTACAACACTTGCAGCACCGGAGACCTGGGTTCAATCCCGACTACGGGTGCTGTCTGTACAGAGTTTGTACGTTACTCCGTGACCTGCGTGGTTTTTCTCCGAGATCTTTGGTTTCCTCCTATTACAAAGATGTACAGTTTTGCAGGTTAATTGGCTTGGTATTTGTAAAAATTATCCCTAGTGTATGTAGGATGGTGTTAATGTGTGGGGATCGCTGGCCGCCCAGGAGCCCAGCACAAGATCTCAGCCCTTGTACTTCCCCTAGCTGTGTCCTCCACTGGTGATGACAAGTTCCATGGAGTTACTGCTCAGGAGATATCTCCACACTCTTCCTTCTTTAATTGATTCTTTCCTCGTAATTCACAGGACAGGATTGAAACAAAATCACAAGATCAAGGAGGTAAACATGGATTAGTGTCACAATTCCTTCCAGGGCATATTCCTCTCGGGATTCTATGTCCAGGTAGTTTAGTTTGGGAAGATAGACACAAAATGCTGGGGTAACTCAGCAGGACAGGCAGCCTCTCTGGAGAAAAAGAATGGGTGACATTTCAGGTCGAGATCCATTTCAGGCTGATCAGTCTGAAGAAGGGTCTCGACCCAAATGTCACTCATTCCTTCTCTCCAGAGATGCTGCCTGGCCCGCTGAGTTACTCCAGCATTTTGTGTGTATCTTAGATTGAAACCAGCATCTGCAGTTCTCTCCGACAGTTTCGTTTGGGTTTGTTTCCTCACTCTTAACGTTTGAGCATTGTGCCAAAGTTGCATACCTCTTGGCAATGGATGATCCCTAGTCTTTCCCCAAGTGAGGGTACATTCTCTCTCCCCCCCCCCTCCCCCCCCTCCCGCTCCCTCTTCATAACCAGGCTTTGTGCAGGGGAGGATCATATTTCTGTCCAAACCCAGCAGATATCTAAATAGAGTAGCAAGGAACTACAGACACGGGTCTGAAGAAGGTCCCTATCCAAAACGCCACCCATCCATGTTCTCCAGAGATGCTGCCCAACCTGTTGGCCCCTGCAGCACTTTCTCTTCAGCAACCTAAATAGATTTGGACATCCCTATAGGAATGAGATTCCTCAGTCGGAGCTGGTTTCTGGAGCCATCCTGAACTGTGTGGCTATTTATTTGTTGGCTAGATGTGGCATGAATCTTTGCTTTCCATTGGGTTTTTGAAGAAAAGATGATCTTATCAACTCCATATTGCAGCTACACTTCATTTAGCAGACAACTGCAATATGTGAAATGGTATCTTGACAGCAATAATCACATTTACCGAGCATTGTGAAACACTAGGATTTGCACTAGGATTTTGTAAGAATCCTTGGTGTTAACGTAACAACAAAGGACGACACTTTAAACCAAAGATCGTGGTATCTTTGCTTAACCTACTGCCCACGGCAGGTGAGACAGCAATAGTGGAGAGAACACTTGGATGTGGCCAATGATGCCCCCTGGTGCTAGAAGCCTAAAACTTGCATGCAATTTAATTTTGAAAGTAAATGTGCGCTTTCACCTCACATCTATCTGGCCATTACTCCTTCCCTCAACATCTGGACTCTTGTACAATCCAAAGCCTTAGTCGATTTTGTGTTGTAATGTGTAACTATCGAACAAATCTTCCTGCAGGGTTTATAATCCCAGAGTTAATTGAATGTAATCACTGTTGCTGTTGCTGTCTTAAAGAATGTAACATTTACTGCCCTCTGGGTCTTTGTCCAGTATTTACCCACCCTCTCCAGTGGTGAAAAACTCACTGCATCCTGCCCAAGTTATCCATCACTGGCTCGCTGAGTGTCACAGCTGGGTCACTGTCCATCCTCTAGGGTGTTCAGTCAAGGTGCTGCTGGTTGCAGAGTGGAACATTCATGGACCTATGCGGCCTGCCAAAGAATCTGGATACAGGACTTTACATCTCCTCTTGGCTGTTAAGAATATCTCATTGAGGTAATGAAATAATTTTGGAGTTGACGAGCTGTTGGAAACTGCCTTGTTATGTAATGCCCATGGGAAGATGAATCTGGCATATTACCTGGTCTGGTCTTTCTGTGTCTCTCGACCACCAGTGTTAGAGATTACTAACTGTCCTATGAAATGGCCAAGTAAGGCATTGTTCAAAGGCATTTAGAAATGGGCCATAAATGCAGTGCTGTCGTCAGTAACGCCCACACCTCACCAATGAATTAATGAAGAAGAGTTTGGTATTGTGGATACGTTCCTCAATTCCGGAGAAACAAATTCTCTGTATTTCGATTTGCTGACAGTGGCTGATGGAATCTACCTTGGGATAGTGCGGGTGAGCAAATTCACAGGAATAAGCCATTCAGCCCATCTGACAACTGAACTTCCAACTTTAGATTCTCACTCCAGCTTTCTTCCCTCTTCAACCTGCAGATTTGCCCTGTGAAGGTGCACGTCAAGCTGTCTTCGTATGTAAATACAATTGCATCTCTCATTCACATCATGTGTCGACAATGTTAACCTCTGGTTGTAATATAAACTAATATAAATTTACAGTTTAGTTTATTGTCACGTGTAGCGAGGTACAGTGAAAACCTCTCCAGCTGACGACCTACTTGCTAGAGAAAACAGTTTGAGAGTCTGTTTAGTTTCTCTTTGACGTGTTCCGCTTCCGGTTGAACAATTTCCATTCCCCCATTCTCCTTGTGCAACTGAAATCCTTGGAGTTAATCCTGGTAAATCAACCAAACTTTCTACATGCCACTAGAGGTCACCACTGAACACTCAGCTCCAAGAAACCTTCACCTCCAAAAAGAGACACAAAGTGCTGGAGTAAATCAGCGGGTCAGGCAGCATCTGTGGAGAACATGGATAGGTGACGTTTCGTGATGACCCATCTGAAGAAGGATCCTGGTCTGAAATGTCACCTAACTATGTTCTGTCTGACCTGCTGAGTTAAACCAGCATCTGCAGTTCCTTGTTTCTAAATCTTCACCTCCCATCTGAGCCTATTTTACCATCCTTTAACACATCTCCTTCCACTTTCCAAATTAAAGTGCAATTCATTAAATACTTTCTGAAACTCAACGCATCATATCTCCTCTGCCTTAATCAATCTCTATTACTTGTTCAACTAATATGTTCAACTAATTATTTGTTCAGCTATCTTATATTCCTAGACAGTGACCTGCGCAGATCCTGAGCCAACCCTGACAATCTAAATATGAAAATATGCAAAGGTAATTTTGTGTTGGAAATTTAGGCAGAGAGATAATTACAGCTGGTCCGACTCATGCTAGTCCTCAGGGTGAGCGTGAAAGCCTAGAGGCAACGGTAATCTCCCCAGATGAGATAAGTGGTTTGAATTGATTGAGAGAGTTGGGTGGGGGTGGGGGGGGTGGGGGAGAGATCTCATCTCTGCATTGCTCACTGGGCAATACATGTTGCCACAAGTTTTTACTGATGTTGCTGTGCATCTTCAACAGCCCAAACTGGATGGATATTCATGATCCAACCACCGGAGATGGAGCTGTTGATGTTAAACTATATCTGCTAGCCGGAGGTGAAGGATAAAGAAAATTGCAAGAAGAATAAAATTAATTTGGGGTGATGTTTGGATATTATTGAATAAAAGCATTACAAAAGGGTTGAAATGTAAAATGGCATAAACCCACCATCAGGAACGGCAGATGTTAGTTTACACCGATGATACACACAAAAACTTGGAGTAACTCAGCGAGTCAGGCAGCATCTCTGGAGAGAAGGAATGGGTGATGTTTCGGGTCAGATCCCTTCTTCAGACTGCCTAACTTCAGTCGGCCAAAACTGCATAAACCCAGTGCCCTATTCTTATCTTTGGATGGAAACACAAAAAGCTGACACTATAGCTGTAATTTGTTGAATACTGGGCTGAATATGATTTGCAAATTATTCATCTGGAGTCTTTGGGCAGAGCTTGTGCCAGAGTCGAGTGATTTCGCTCACGAAGGAGGATTGTTTTGCATCTGCACATTGTAGCGTTGTGGTCAGATGTCCCTCTGAGTGGAGCACCTCTGGCAGTCAGCACCCTTTGTTTGGACAATTTCAGGGTAAGTCAGTGGACCTAAATCAGCCTGCAGGGCTGAACATTTATAAAACAGTGCGCTCTGTACTGCTTTACACAAACAGGAAGGGATTTTAATCGATCAGAATCACTGGTCTCTGTTTGTGAGTCGTCAGGGAAAGCATAGCAACCAATGGGTCAAAGCGGCTTCACAAAGCCGGCAGGTTGATGAGCATCAGAGCAGGTTGACAGTTCGGCCAATGCACAGGAAAGAAACAAGAGAAGTAACGCCGCAAGAGCAGTTGGAAGAGCAATTACCAATTTAACGTACGTTCAGTAGTTCACACCGTCTACTTGCTATTCTCAATTTCAACAAGGCTAGCAGTGGAAAGGTGAAAGCTCATGAAAGTACTTCAAAATGTTACTCCTTTGGGCTTTGGAGATCAGATACAGATTTCTCCTTATTTTAATTTAGTTTTTTAGTTTAGAGATACAGCGCAGAAACAGGCCCTTCAGCCCATCGAATCCACACTGTCCAATCCCCATACTCTAGTTCTATCCCACACATGAGGAACAATTTACAGAAATCAACCTAGTAACCTGAACATCTTTGGAATGCAGGAGGAAACTGGATCACCCGGAGAAACCCAAGTGGACATCGAGAGAACGTACAAACTGTATACATAGTACTCGTGGTCAGGATCGAACCCGAGCCTCTGGTGCTGTAAGGCAGCAACTCTACCGCTGCGCCACTGTGTCAGCCACATTGGATGATAATCTATTACAAAATAAATTTCTGTAGTCAGTTTCACACAATAAGATGCCTCAAATTGCTTTACTAGGAGACATTTTTTGTAAGTAACACCTGATACTGAGGCGGGTATTGAGAGCTGTTGAACTGGGTGGTCAAAGTTTGTCAAAGAGATGATTTTAAACAGTGTCTTAGAGGAGAAAGGAAAGAGGCGGAGAGGTTGACAAAGGAAATTACTGGGGATTTACCCGGATGTTGAAGTCAAGGCCTTGCTTCATCAAAAGCCATTGGGTGTCATGAGGTAGTGAATGGGAGTTGGTCTGAGTAGACCACTGAGGGCAGAGTTGGAATAAATGGAAGTTTGTAAACAGGAGAATGCGAAGCATTGGAATAGCCCAGTCACCATGTGACAAAGGTTGAGGGATTCAGTACCAGATGAGCAGAGGCAGGGGCAGATTAGTTGGTACCGCGGTGGATATAGATGTGTGATAAGGAACTGCAGATGCTGGTTTAAACCGAAGATAGACGCAAAAAGCTGGAGTAACTCAGTGGGACAGGGCGGCATCTCTGGAGAGAAGGAATGGGTGACGTTTCGGGTCGAGACCCTTCTTCAGATGGTCAGGAATCTTAATGGAATCAAGGGATATGGGGAAAAAGCAGGAACGGGATACTGATTGTGGATGATCAGACATGATCATATTGAATGGCGGTGCTGGTTCAAAGGGCCGAATGGCATACTCCTGCACCTGTTTTCTATGTTTCTATGTTTTCTCCAATAATCAGATCAAGGAATGTTCATAATAGGTTGGAAGTAACTGCAGATGCTGGTTTACACCCTCAACCGTCAACCTCACCCATTCCTGCTCCCCAGAGATGCTGCCTGTCCAGTCGAGTTACTCCAGCATTTAATGTACACAATAGGTATCTGTACAAACTGACCCTCTGGAAATATTCGCATTCAAATTGCAGCCCCAGCTCTTGTGTGAGTCCAGGCCTGGAGTACAACAATGGTTTGTTTCTAGGTACTTGGCATGATTTTACAAACCAGCCAATCTTAGCACTGCTGTTAATTGGCTTTGCCCATCAGCATGAGCCCTGTCTAACGAATGGCGTAAACGTCCACTAATCAAAGGCAGCCTGCATCTTGTACTGCAGTGGTCACTGTGGCTGCAAGTGGTGGTGACCTTGTTGTGGTGTCTCTGCAGCATACCTCATAATATTGCAGTGGTTCACTGTCAGCATTGCTTCACAGGGTGCAGAGAAAGAACGTGGCTTCATATATATACGGAGCCAGGAAGGCATTTGTTCCTGGCATGCACTGAAGCAGCAGGAGCAGGTTGAGCTACTGATTGGATTGGATTGGATGGAGCGCTGCAAGAAGAAAGTGACCACGCGTGTCTTCAGGTGACTTATCCCATCAACTATCCAGTCATTTCCCAGTAGAAGGTTAGTATAAGAGTAGAAGGCAAGCCTCAGAATAAAAAAAGACACACCTTTGGAATGGAGATGAGGAGCAATTTCTTTTGCCAGAGGGTGGTGAATCTGTGGAATTTCATTGCCACAGACAGTGGTGGTGGCCAAGTCACTAAGTACTTTTAATGTGGACATTGAGAGGTTCTTAATTAGTAAGGGTGTCAAAGATTATGGGGAGAAGATAGGAGAATGGGGTTGAGAGGGAAAAATAGGCCAGCCGTGATTGAATGGTAGAGTAGACAAGATGGGCCAAATGGTCTAATTCTTGTGGTATTATGGTATCGATACAATTGGAATTAGCAAGAGAAAGGTAATAGTTAATGAAAGCTCAAAGCATAACATTTCCAATATCCCGGCCAACAACCTCTCAATCAACAATGAAAATAAGCCTTGTATTATATTGCACATTACCACCCTAGTTCCATTTGTAACAATTTACAAACATTGCCAGCTTTGAGAGACACATTACCCAAATATTTTGCATGATCTTGCAAAAAATTCCCTGCTCTATCTATCTTTGCCTTATAAATATCCATTGACAGCCTCCACAGCCTTCTGTGGCAATTAATTCCAGATTCATCACCCTCTGACGCAGAAAACAAAACTTGAAACAGATGTCATAACCCATGAGCTGATCAAGGCCAGGTTAACTCAGAATGAACTATTCGATGGCAAGAGACTCGATCGTCTGTCAATGGGCATTTTGGAAAAATGGGCAGAAAAATAACAATAAATGAGTCAATGTCAGAGTCCACAGTGGCAGCAGGATGGAGGAGTGTATGGGGGGAGCTTGGCAGGATTTGCTCCCAATAGTAATATAATTATAAATAACTCTGTGGACCCCTATAAATCTGCTTGCCTCTGTGGCTCACATAATGACCTCAAGACTCATAGTGATATAGTGTGGAGACAGATCCCTCGGCCCAACCTGCCCACACCAACCAACATATCCCATCTATACCAGTTTCATCTGCCTGTGTTTGGCTCATATACCTCTACACCTATCCTATCCATGCACCTGTCTAAATGTTTATTAAATTATATTATCTGCAATGGTAGTTATTATCAATGAGGAGGTGATGCTTGAGATTGTGGCCAAAGTGTAGGAAGGTTAGTGAGTGTGAGATTGGTGAGTTGGCAACGTGAGAGGATAAGCTATGGGGAGCGATGAAATAGCGGCGATGATGGAGGAGAGGGAGAGAGGAAAGGGAAAACCTGGGAGTAAAAAGATTAGGATCTGTACTTGCTGTCGTGTCCGCTGCAGGCACAATCACTCAAACCAGATCACAAAAGCAGATCGCCTGGCTGTGTACTGTGTATTATTCAATTCCCTGGTTCGTACTGCATGTCATTTGTCTGCCTCCATTACTGCATCGCATCGGTAACTGCACATCAAATGTAGTTAATTGTTTAACAAATATTCTGAACTTGAGAACGGAACTAAAACATGCAAGTTCTTGCCTTCCCTTCTCCTTCCCTGGAGCTGGTCTTACTAACGTCAAACTGTGGGCAGTAAAGACACTTCTTCAGCTTTATAAATCTGAGTTGAAATATATAATCGAAGATGCTGAATTTAGCAAGCATGTGCTAATTGGTTTGGAAAAGTGATATTATGCCTTCTATTGAGTTTATTTGCACTTTTTTAAATATATGCAACTAACATTCTTTAAGAACCAAAGCCAGATACAAAAGCCTGGTCAGGCAGCATCTCTGGAGAAAAGGAATAGGTAACGTTTTGGGTCCAGACCCTTCTTCAGACTGGGAGTCGGGTAAAAGGGGAATGAGAGATATACATGATCCTCAACGATGATGAAGGGAATGTGGGACACACAATAGGCTGTGGGATAGGGGACCAGGAGTTATACAGGAGTTATTTAACACCCACTGGTAATGGGTAATGTGTTTACAAACTTCATTGAAACTTGAGCAGCATACTATTATATCATGTAGCAGGAAGAACATTATGTTGAAGGATTATATGCATATAAGAGGCAGATTTTCTAATGATGGTAAGAAGTTAGATTTCAAGAGAGAGTTAGATTTAGCTCACAGAGCTATAGGAATCAAGAGATATGCGGAAAAAGCAGGAACGGGGTTCTGATCAGCCATGATCATATTGAATGGCGGTGCTGGCTCGAAGGGCCACTTCTCCACCTATTTTTCTCCGTTTCTAAGTTCTTTGGACTAGAACCAGAGTTGATGCCAAGTACAAAACCAAAATGTGAGAAGAAATGCCTACAGTTGCTGTATCAGGACTGAAGCAGCCAAAGGGGCTTGAGAATAGTTTTTTTTGATCAATTGAGCATGAATGGTGTTAATGCTAATTGATGACACTTGTATTTGCTGTCCCCACTAGCAGTAGGACTATCAGAGTTGGACTTGTTTTAATTGGCAATGTTCTTCTCCTTGATTCTAATTGCTTAATTAAATAATTTTCTAAAACCTGTTGTGGCGCAGGGGTCGAGTTGCTGCCTTACAGCACCAGAGACCCGGGTTTGTTCCTGACTATGGGTGCAGCCTGTATGGAGTTTGAATGTTCTCCTTTTGACCTGCTTGGGTTTTCACCGGGATCTCAGGTTTCCTCCCACATTCCAAAGACGTGCAGGTTTGTAGGTTAATTGGCTTGGTATAAATGTAAATTGTCCCTCGGGTGTGAAGGACGGTGTTAGTGTGTGGGGGTCGCTGGTTGGTGAAAAGCCAGGGAAGGACGATGGTTCACGAAACAACTGGACTGGAGGAGATGGCTGCAACGGACCTTTGTGGCCAGCTGCTGTTAGGACTGTGAAATGGTGTAAAATGGCACTGCTTGTATGTAGACTTGGTGGGCTATTCTGTACAATCTGTGCTAACCAGTGGATTGTGCTTATGTATGGTGATAGTCTTGCTGAGCTGCAATGATATATATATATAAAGAAACCATTGACCACTGTGAACACAAGGGTGATGTGTGGTGTAAATTCCTCATTCTCGGGCTGTGAGGCACTCCATCAACACTGTTCTAAAGCTTAGTTACTGGAGCTGGATTTGAACATGCACCATTCTGGGGTGAGAGTGCATCATAGTTTATCATTACGCAGTTATTTTTGCTACCCTTCATCCAAATGCCACAGTTATTCAACTGTGAAACTGCGGTAAATATGCTTATGATAGATGATGATGGGTTACACCCACAAACTCTCTGGGAAATATTTTTATATCCAAAGCAAAAAGTTAAAAATTAACAGTTCTACTGCAGAGCAGTAAAACCGGAATTTCATCAAAAGAAACAAAGTGCTGGAGTGACTCAGCGGGTCAGGCAGCATCTCTGCACAACATGGATGGGTGACGCTTCAGATCGGGACCCTTCTTCAGACTTCTGGTGGTGGGAGAAAGCTGGAAGAGAGGTGGGCCAGGACCAAGTCTGGTGAGTGATAGGTGGATACACGGAGGGGGATGGGTGGAGGTTATATGTGGATTGTTGAACAAGAGTCAGAGATAAAAAGACAAGAAGTGGGAGACAAAGGATAAACGATGTGTGAATTATGAACCTAGACAAAGAAGTATTGGTGGAAGGGGAACTATGAGTGCAAGTCCAGGTGGGACACAGGGAAGGGGAGGGGGAAGAAGGGAAATTAATAAATGTAGAGGTTAGGATTTCATCACTTACTGTAACTCCTCAGCTTAGACTGATCTGACCCTTGTGCTCATCCACTAACGGCCATCCACAATGTCATCCTCTGAGACTATCCCATTCATTAAAACTGTTGGTATGGTAATGTATGAGGTGTTTACATGAGCTTCTCCAGGTGATACAATATGAACCCCACCCACGTACGTACCAAAGGAAATGCTGCTTACAAAGAGATTCAATTGCTTGCAACTGACATAAGTTATAGGAGAAGATTTAATAAGAATCTTGAGGGGTAACATTTTCACACAAAGGGTGGTGGGTGAATGGAACAAGCTGCCAGAGGAAGTTGTTCAGGCTGGGACTATCCCAACATTTAAGATACAGTTAGACAGGTACATGGATAGGAGAGGTTTGGAGGGATATGGACCAAACGCGGGCAGGTGAGACATGTTGGCCGATGTGCGCAAGTCTATGACTCTAACACAACAAACTTTATCTTTTTACTACGTGATCTTGATGTTGGCACATTCAAGACGGCAAGGAAGGACTGAAATAAAACAGAAAATGCTGCAAAATACTCGGCAAGTCAGGCAGCAACTGTGGAGAGAGAAACAGTTGACATCTCAGGTTCTGGCAAAGACTCTGGCACCTGAAACATTACCTATCACAGATGATGATGGGGTCCAGGATTTCACTGCTTTTCCTTCAAATGTCTCCCTTGTGCAGATTTGAGATTTTCAGCCAGATTTTACTCCTTGCATCTTGCCATGGGCTTGCTGATTTTGTTAGAAGTATTCCAGAAGCTTCCATCACATGACCTTTGGTCTCCTAGACTCCACCCTCACAATATCACCATTGGTCTTCACGTACATCAATCCTCTGATGCCAAGCGGACCAGCAGATGCATCTCGGCCATACCCTTACCCCTGCTAACCTAGCAACAAGGGGGTCATTGGTCATGGGATTCAGCCCAGCTGGATCCATCTGACCACCTACCCCTGCCCGCCCTGCCTAATGCTATCGCTGGCCGGTTGTGAAAGTGAGAGTTGGGTCTGGGTCTACTTAAATGACCCAAGAATTTTTTTAAAAATCACATCAACGATCCAGTGCAAGAATGACACGTTCCTCACTTGGTAAAAATAGGAATTATAAAATAATGTATAAAAAATATAATCATCAATAAATCCAGAATCTCAGTCGGCCAATTACCCAAAGTTACCCAAAGAGTGGTCAGTGAGTGGCTGGAATTGGTTGTTTTATCTTAGGGTTAAGTCAAGTCAAGTCAATAGACCTTAATAGACAATAGACAATAGGTGCAGGAGTAGGCCATTCGGCCCTTCGAGCCAGCACCGCCATTCAATGTGCTCATGGCTGATCATCCTCAATTAGTAACCCTTTCCTGCCTTTTCCCCATATCCCCTGACTCCGCCATCTTTAAGAGCCCTATCCAGCTCTCTCTTTAAAACATCCAGAGAACCTGCCACCACCGCCCTCTGAGGCAGAGAATTCCACAGATTCACAACTCTCTGTGAGAAAAAGTGTTTCCTCATCTCCGTTCTAAATGGCTTACTCCTTATTCTTAAACTGTGGCTCCCGGTTCTGGACTCCCCCAACATCGGGAACATGTTTCCGCAGTCTAGGAGCTGCAACAGCAAAAACGCGGTCGCCCCTGAGCTTATGCCTAGACCTCGGGATGTTCAGTAACCCCAAGTCGGCCGATCTGAGGGACCTGGAGGTTGTGTGGTGGGTGAACAGACTTTTAATGTAGGTGGGGGCAAGCCCGTTAAGGGCTTTGTAGACATGAAGAAGGAGCTTAAAATTTATGCGGAACCGCACAGGGAACCAGTGGAGAGAGGCCAGGATCGGGGTGATGTGGTCCCTTTTTTGGGTGCCCTTCAGGAGTCTCGTTGCCGCGTTTTGAACCAGTTGCAGGCGGGACAGGGAAGATTGGCTGATGCCAGTGTAAAGGGAGTTGCAGTAATCGAGGTGGGAGGAAATAAATGTGTGGATGATCTTTTCGAGGTCGTCAAATTGGAGGAATTGTTTTATTTTAGCTATCGTCCGAAGCTGGAAGAAGCTAGCTTTTACCATGGCATTGACTTGTTTGTCAAATCTCAACGCGGAGTCAAATATCACGCTAAGGGTTTTGACATGAGGTTTGAGTAATGGGGTAAGGCTTGCAAGTGGAAGCTGGATATGTACGTAGATGAGAAGGGAAGCAATTGACGGCATTAGTTGCAGCAAAGGCATTAAGGCTCATGGAGGCAGGGCTCTAACATGGACCTGTGGGGGCAACCTGCCAGTTTCTGTTCCGTAAATACAATGCAATAGGGACTTATCTTACAAGATTACAACATCATTGCTGAATGAACAGTGATCAAAGGTGACATGAGACGCAGCCCAAGGACATTCATCCCTCCGCCCTTCACACCTCACCCACACCCTAGTTCAGAAACCATCATTTTACAATTGTTATACTGGTGATCAATAAATACATGGAGGTGATCAATAGCTCTGGACATTTTGTGTGCTTATGAGCACTCAATAACTTCCCTTTTTTTGTTGCTCTGTGAATTTCACCGTTACCATCTCTTGCTTGCACTATAAATCCCAGAACCAAAGATACAGAAGGCAGCAACCATCATGTGCTGAAGGCTGATCCACTAAAGCAAAAGTCCTCTTGCATTTGTATAGTGCCTTACACAACCTCCGGATATCCACCATGTTTTAAAGCCAGTGGGGTGCTTTGAAAGTTCAGCCACGTCGGGGTGTATCCAACATGCATACGGCAATGGAGCTGATAGCCAAGTGTGTTTAATTGTCATCTGTACCAGAAACTGAACAAAGTCTAATTGCAGCAGCGCAACAGGATTGTAAACACAGTAATAGATAACGTAATAAACAAATCAACGTTTATTTTTAAAACAATATTAGTGCAAAAAAGCCCAACGCCCTGAGTGCAACCGAGACAGTTAATCGTTGATAGTTCAGTTGGTGTTTTATAGTGCTGACCTGTGCTGAAATGATTTGGCAGATTTCCCTGATGTCGGCCAGTCCCAGTACATGTAGGGAAGGCCATGTGGTGCAGTGTTGCAGCAGGTAGAGACCCGGGTTCAATTCCCACCTTGGCAGATTTCTGTCTACGTGGAGTTTGCACGCTCACTCTGCGACTGCGTGTTCCCTTTGGGGCTGTACGTTCCTCCCAAATACATTGAGGTGAATCGGCCGCTGTAAATGTCTCCTGGAGTGTGGTTGGGGGGCAATGGGGAGGGGTTGATGGGAATGCTGAGAGATTTTAGATAAAGGAGTACCATTGGATTGGTGCATGGTGGTCAGCAGGGACTCAGTGGGCTGAAGGGCCTGTTTCCATGCTATCTCTTTCTCCATGACTTCAGTTCAAGTTGCTGAAGGGCAGGACTGTCAACAAACCTGCTCTAGGCTGTGGAGGAGAACTCGACTGACAAGGACTGCTCTGGAAACTTTCATCTGCAGCCCACAGTGATGAGGGTTGACACAAAATGCTGGAGTAACTCAGCGGGACAGGCGGGCAGCATCGCTGGCGAGAACCAATGGGTGACGTTTCGGGTCGAGACCCTTCTTCAGACTGAAGAAACTCAGCGGATGCAGCAGGATCTATGGAGCGAAGGAGATTCGTCCCGAAACGTTGCCTATTTCCTTCGCTCCATACATGCTGCCGCACCCGCTGAGTTTCTCCAGCACTTTTGTCTACCTTCGATTTTCCAGCATCTGCAGTTCCTTCTTAAAGACATCTGCAGTCCCTTCTTAAAGACATCTGCAGTTCCTTCTTAAACCCTTCTTCAGAGTGAGACTGGTGACAGGATGGCAGCACCTCCCCGCGTAGTGCAGTGGGAGGGTCACCAGCCATACCTCCAGAGGCACAGGTGGGACCCGCCGGAGGCACCTAGTAGTCGGCATTACTAGACTCAGCCCTAAGGCAGAGCTGCGAGAGGGTAAGGAGGAATGAGCCGCCTTCACATGACTGCGGCATCATTGAGGCTGAGTTAAACGCTGGCCCCGTGCAGTCTGGCGGAGACGCTGTGAGAGCCGGGAGCTGGGTGCATGTAGATAGATGCGTGTAGCTGGGAGGGAGGGAGTCGGACACCCGGCACTTTAGCAGCAGCAGTAGCAGCAGCAGCTCCTGGACGGGGCGCGGTTTCATCTGCTGCTCTTTAAACATTAAACACTCTGCAGCCGGGCGTTAAACTTCGCTCTGTTCATCTGATCACAGGTCGTCTGACAACTGCGGCTGCACCTTCATCCTTCCCGAGTTCCAGAGCCGGCGGCGTCTCCGACATGAAGGAGAAGAACGGTAGTATCTTGTCTTGTGTGTTACCCGCCGCTTCATTCAGCTCGCCTTGTAGTGACGGGGCCGGGGACAGGGACATGGTGTTGCATTATAGGCTCGAGTGGCAGCGCCCTGAAGACAAGTATTCACTATTACTGATTAACTAATGTCCAGTCCCAGAGCGAGCACTAATGTTCCTTCCTCTCCATTCGCAAACTGTTCACACGGGGAGGGGAGGGGGGGGGGCTATTAGCTTAAGATTCATGTCCTCCACAATCAAACATTCAAAAGCTTTGCAACCATCTGAGTAAAGGAATTTCCCTTATTTCAGTCCTAATTGGCAGCCACCTTTTTCACCACCACCCTTTGTCAATATCTCCATCAGTCTGCCAACCACTCCCACTCTTCTGTCTCCACCCATCACATGTCAGACTCTACCCCACTCCGTCGGTCTGAAGGAAGGTCTGCCCCAAAACATCATCTGTCCATTTCCATCCACAGGTGCTGCCTGACCCACTGAGTTCCTCCAGCACTTTGCATTTTGCTCAAGATTCCAGCAACTGCAGTTCCCTGGGACTGCCACCTTTTGTAGATGGTCTTGCCTTGTCACAAACACTTAACTCCCTTTTTAGTTGGAACCCTTGGAGAATGCCAAGTGTGTCAGAATCACCTTCATTTACTCAACCCATTTTCTGGGATGCTGCAAATTAGCATGTCTGCATAATGCACCGGCTTATATAATGTAATCCATTATCTCCTTAAAAGGAGCAGAATTAAGGTGAGTCTTCATCAACATGTCACGAGTGTCTCTCTTGTGAAGGTCATTCAAACTCACAGATCAGCTTAAGCTTACAGAATCAATAGACACACAACCAAGGGGGCTGAGGGAGAATCTGCAGATGCTGGTTTAAACTGAAGATAGACTCAAAAAGCTGGAGTAACTCAGCGGGTCAGGCAGCATCTCTGGAGGAAAGGTATAGGCGACGTTTCGGGCGGAGTCTGAAAAAGGGTCTCGATCCGAAACATCACCTATTTCTTTTCTCCAGAGATGCTGCTTGTCCGCATGTTGTGTCTGTCTTCGGCTGATATCGTGTGTTAGTTTTTGATTTACTTGTGCTCACAGAAGCCAAAAGAGAACAAAAGTAGATGCATGTGTAGAGAGGAACTATAGACGCTGGTTTAAACCAAAGACAGACACTCAGCGGGTCAGGCTGCTTCTCTGGATAAAAGGAATAGGTGACGTTTCTGGTCGACACCCTTCTTCAGGCTGTGAGACAGGGGAAAGAGAAACGGGAGATATAGACAGTACTTAGAAGAACATTTTAAAAAGTAGATGCATCTTGTATTTTCTTAACTAAACTTCATTAATTATCCTGAACATTATTTAAAAACAGTGCAACTGACCTTAAAATAATACGGATATTTTCAAAACTTATTTATTTAACAAAAATGTTTCTGTTCTTCTCACCAAAGTGAACAAGTGGCAATTTTCACAGTTAATGTTGCACTTTCTTATCCAATTGCTTGACTATCTTCAGCACAGGAGCACAAGTACACACAAACTCACAGCCACAGGGCCATATGTGCTTTAACTCACCAACCTTATTCATCTTTCTGTGTGCGTTTTACATCAATTCTGAATGTGCCTTTAATCTAGACTCAGCATTGAAACTGGCCCTTCGGCCCACTGAGTCCACACCAACCATCAATCACCATTCACGTTAGTTTTCTGTAATCCCATTTTTCACATCTACTCAACACACTACAGATGCCAATTAACCTGCACATCTTTGGAATGTGGGAGGAAACCAGAGCACCCAGAGGAAACCCACGCAGTCACAAGAACATGCAAACTCCACACACAGCAATATTTCTGAGGTGATAGAAAGCACACTTTGTTACCTTCAAGATCATTGTCAATTTTTACCCCCAGGCTTGTGACTTCTTGTTTGACATAGGCAGTCAAATTTCCCAGTTTACCGAGTAACATTGCTCTTGGGTTTTGATCCAAGTAATAAAATTTCTGTCTTGTCATCGTTGAGTTTAAGAAAGTTATAGACAATAGGTGCAAGAGTAGGCCATTCGGCCCTTCGCGCCAGTACCGCCATTCAGTGTGATCACGGCTGATCATCCCCAATCAGTACCCCGTTCCTGCCTTCTCCCCATATCCCCTGACTCCGCTATCTTTAAGAGCCGTATCTAGCTCTGTCTTGAAAGTATCCAGAGAACCGGCCTCCACCGCCCTCTGAGGCAGAGAATTCCACAGACTCACAACTCTCTGGGTGAAAAAGAGAATTATCATTCATCCATTTTTTTGATGGAAAATAGGCAGGAGGTCAAAGAACTTAAGGCATTTGCACCAGTAGGTTTGACAGAGAAGTATAACTGAGTGTCATCGGCATAACTTAGAAAGTTTACATGATGACGTCTGATAACTCCTCGCGGCAGCATATACAAGGAAAAGAGGAACGGGCCAAGGCTCATCAAAGGGTATATCATGCAGTCGTGACACATAGTCCCCAAGGCTAACAAAGTACTTCCTTCCACTTATATATGATTGGAAGCAACTTAGTACCTGATCTGACAGGCCGACCCAGTTTTCTGGGCGATCTAGTGGTGTCAAAAGCTGCTGTGTCTAAGAGGATCAGCACTGAGCCTTTGTCCTCGTCAGTGCTAACTCTAAGGTCATTGACTATTTTTATCACGGCAGTCTCAGTGCTGTAATTTGCTCTGAAACCAGATTGAAATTTTTCTAAAATGTCATTTTGATTCAGAAAGTGTTCTGAATACTACTTTTGCCAGTACCTTGCTGCTGAAGGGTAGATTTGATATGTGTCTGTAATTACTCAGTAGTCCACTGTCTACATTTGGTTTCTTTAACAGAAGCTTTACCACAGCGGTTTTATAAGTATCTGGGAAAGTCCCAGTCTTAAGGGAGACGGTTATAATCGTAAGAACTAAACTGGATAAACTCTTAAAAACATTGTAGGAACCGTGTTGAAATGACAGGTAGTGGATTTGCTTTCGGCCACAATCTTACAAAGTTCTGACGTAGAAAAACTTATGAAACTGCTGATTTTTGCCTGCTCCTCACTAGGTCAGCAGCAGTGGACAGTAGAATCTAAAGGGATACTAGCTCTGCTAGTCTGAACCTTATCTTTAAAATAATCATCAGAGAGCTCACATTTTTCAGCAGAAGCTTGGCTTAAAACATCTTACTATTTCCACCACTTTCTGCAATCGTTTGAGAAAAATGGGTCCTCCTTGCAGATCTTACATCATTACATTATAAGTAGTGATGGTTTCTTTATAGAGGCCAAGATGTACTTCTAGTCCTGTTTTTCTCTACTTTCTTTCAGCTACTCTACATTATTTTTTAAACATATGAACAGAGTTAATTAACCATGGAGATGTTTTAACACTTTCCTTTTAATTGTGAGAGGTGCAACTTAATCAAGTGTGGTAGCTAGGTTCCTGTTAAAAACTTTTATAATTTCATCAACAGAATCTCCCTGGGTGAGAGGAGCAAATGTACTTACGAGCTCCGAAAATTTGAGTTTTGCTGCTGGATCTAAAAAGTGCCTTTTACATGTAGACTCCAAAACAGCACTAAAGTCACATCAAAAAACACACGATATTGGTCAGACACCAGGATTTTTATCAATTTTTAACCCTCTGGATATCACCAGGTCCAGTGTATTTCCATGTTTGTGAGTGGTCTCATTTACATGTTGAGTAACCATTAAGGGCCTGTCCCACTTACGTGTCCTTGGCACGCAAATGACACGACCTCATGGTCGCGTTGAGGCGCACGGGCATCGTATGGCCCCACTGAGAAGCGGGTAGGGTATGCAGTTGTGCACGACATCGCGTGGGGCTCCGAAATTTTTGGAGCGAGTGAAATCTCACAAACTCACAATGTTGGAGCACCCTTTGGAATTTGTACAGCTGAATTTTAATGGTTTGTTTCTTCCTCATACAGTCCTTTGTACCATTGGCATCAGACCTAAAACGCCACCTATCCATGTTCTCCAGAGATGCAGCCTGACCCACTGACCAACTGCAGCATTTTGTGTTCTTTTATGGAAATCAGTCCTTCAAATTGTCATCACTAGCAGAGTCTCCAGCATTGAATATTGATTTGAGAGGGCCTGACACCCCAGAGACTCGTACATTGACTGAGTCTTCCTACTCCTCTAGATGGCCAACCATTCACTATCCTTGGATCCTGACACCCCAGAGACTGTACATTGACTGAGTCTTCCTACTCCTCTAGATGGCCAACCATTCACTATCCTTGGATCCTCTGTCTGCAGATTTAAACCGTAATAATAATGAATGAGTGAACTGAAATTCCAAACATTCCAACTTCATCTAACTGGTCTTTAAAATTAGGAAGGGATTCAAAAGAATGAACCTTTGAGAAGCTGAATACTAAAAGCATATGCTATGAGAATACAGTACATGAAAACAAAATCTGACTGGAATTCAGAAGGCACTTCTTTTAGATTTTGTCAGATTTTGTGATTAAATGGTGATTAATGGTGGGACTGTTTTCTACCAGGAGAGCTGAGGTGAATAGGACAGGGCACGAAAATAGACTTGTGAGGCAAGATGATATTGCTGCGCAGTGATCATTACATTGGTCATTACATCATCCTAGTACATACCCAGGAGGCAATGCTCACTGTACAAACCTAGAAGGAGATCTCTCATCCTGTCGGAGCGATCCAGCACTGACTTTTACTGGTACATTCTGTCCCCATGGCCCTCTCTTCTGTAAATATCTGCTCATCTATCCCACATCCACTCCAGTGGCAGAGAGTCCCAGCGTGTCTCTCTTGCACCGATGAACCTCACTGATTTTCACCGAATTGTCATCCAGCAGCAAGTGCTCCAATGAAAGGTAATTGACCTGAAACATTAACCCTGTTCATGGCTCCACAGATGCTCTCTGACACGTTGAGCATTTCCAGCATTATATTTCATTTCAGACCAGTGTTTTTGGTTTTGTGTATAACCATTCTCACTTTGGCTTTTGGAAAGATTTCAAAACCTTTAAAAAATATCTGTCTAAATCTCTGCCTCTTTGAAAATTGCAGGTGTGCCTGCCTTCTCCGGTGCAGCAATAATTCCTCCGGTGCAGCAATAATTCCTCCGGTGCAGCAATAATTCCTCCGGTGCAGCAATAATTCCTCTGGTGCAGCAAATCTTTTCCTGAACTCTGTGGCTTCAGTGTAGCCCTCTCACTGTAAACTCCTATCCTACAATCCCAGCCATGCATGCACCCCTGATTTAATTCCATCATTTAGCTGCTAATACCTTAAGTCTGTCTATCTCACTATCTTTCTTTCTTCTTTAAATACACTGGTTACAACCTTTGGTCACCAGTCCTAATATCGTTTTGCATTATAAGATGTCACCTTTAGTTTGGCAAGCACTCCTGCTAAATAATGTGGCGTGTTTTACTGTACCAGAGGGCATTGTGGTGGTGCAGCAGTTAGTACTGCTGTCTCACTCCTTTGGGTTTCAGGTTCATTGCTGTTCTCAGTTGCTGTCTGTGTGGAGTTTGCATGTTCTCCCTGTGACCACATCCCAAAGGCATGTAGATAAATTAATTGGCTACTGTAAATTACTCTTTCAGAGTTGATTAATGACAAAAATAATTGGAAGGATGCCGAAAAATATTCATGAGAGAGAATGATTTGCAAAGTACAGAGAGATTATGATGGGGAGATTGGGATTGATGGAAATGACGTGGACCTAAAAAAACCTCTGTGTGATTATAAGGTTCATCTCCCTCATAACCTTGTGATCGGAGATGAGTAGTTTGTTTAATTGGGCTGAAGAGAACACTTCCCATCAGGTATGATATCAGATACCTGCTGAGTTACTCCAGCATTTTGTGTCTACGGTGTCAACCAGCATCTGCAGTTCCTTCCTCTCATGTGATATCAAAGCCTTCCCTGTGGATCCAGGCTGTTTTAGTCATTCATATGCGCACACACGCACACACTTGTACATGGGCACATGTTAATGTGCTGCACACAGACTTGCAACACATCAGCCTTATTGATACAGGTACGGTAGGTGCCAGTACAATAAAACAGCATGAATATCTGGCTTAAGGTTTTATGAGCACAGAGGACCTTTTGTACCTTGTTCCAGGTCAGAAGCACAATTCATGTAAGCGCAAACTTGCAGGTGAATTTCAGCCAAATTGTTGACATAACAGCGATGGCCAAGGCTGTGGGAATGTCAAGAATTCTCTAAAAGGGACGGTGCGTGCATGCTCAGCAGCTCTCTCTTCTTTGATACATTAACTGCACAAACACATGCTGACAGCCCAACCCTGACCCCACATGTTTTACTACTTAACATAACTGTAAACTCGCACATTTACTCTCTCACCATGAACCCCAACCACACACAATCTCATTCCAAACATAACACTAATACCATACACTCATTCTCACAATAGACCTGCCACACTCTGTCATTCCTCTGGAATCCTAACCCCACACAATGCATTTCTTGGAAAGTTAACTTTTCACCACACGGAACAAATGTCCAAAATCAACTTTGTCAAACATCATTAAAACAATGATTTTTTTAAGTACTATTTTGACCAGGAAGTGATTTGGAACAGGATGCTGGATTAATTTAACTAGTGTGTAAGAAGGAACTGCAGAAACTGTTTTAGTAGCTGATTCTGCACTCATATAGGCACAAAAAGCTGGAGTACAGTAGCTCCAGAGATGTTGTCTGACCCGCTGAGTTACTCCAACATTTTGTTTTTTTCTTTAATTTAAGTAATGTTGGGTTATGAGCAGAGACTGAATGAGGTGCAGAATCAGCTATTAAACTGCTTGGCATGATGGAGCTAAAGCAGAGGAAAGCAGAAAGAGGATGCTGGGGAAGTGGGAGCTGGGTAGAGGCAAACTAGGAAGTCGAGGAAAAGTGTAGGAAGGAACAGCAGATGCTGGTTTACACTGAAGCCAGACACAAAGTGTCGGAGTAACTCAGTGATTTTGTTTTAACTGTGTTGATAGAAACGAAAATAGAACAAAAGTGGTTTCACATGTAAAGAATAACTACAGATGCTGGTTTAAAGCGAAGACAAACACAGAGTGCTGGAGTAACTCAGCGGGTCAGGCAGGATCTCTGGAGGAAAGGAATAGTTGATGTTTTTTAGACTGAGTCTGGGGAGATATGAAAAGATACAAATAACGTGACAATCAGCACTGGCTTTGATTTGTTCTTTTCGTACCTTTCATTAATTTGTTCCTTGTACCTTTTCATGTCTCTAGTGTCCCTCTCCCCAACTCCAAATCTGAGGAAGGGTTTTAACCCCAAACGTCACCTATTCCTTTTCTCCAGATATGCTGCCTGATCTGCTGAGTTGCCCCAGCTTTTGGTGTCTGCTAGGGAGAGGGAAGATGGGACAGGGGCAAGGCGGGGGAAGGATGGGAGCGTACCGCTGTCTCCAGCTTCTGCTGTTCATGATCCTGTAAGGTTGTTTGTTATTTTACAGAACTAGCAACCACTTTGTGACTTCCTCCTTAATGGATGTTGACCAATGCATTTTCGAACTTGGATCTTTTAAGTGGTCATGATGTGTTGATTTTTCTGTTCCTGTGACCCTCTCTGAAATACCAAAAAAAATACTGATGTGTTAATTTAATTTATTATGAGACTTCTAGGTGTAAATTGATACAGCATGACTTGGTTTCCTACTTAACAGCCTGCAATCTTTCTAGCTGCAGTAAGTGTTACCCATCTTTGTTTGTTTTTCCTGTTGTTTCTGCATTAAAGACCACCTAATATGGTGACTATTCTGGGCTTTTCACTTCAGTGATGTGATTCACATTTATCACCCTCTTCATGGCATGAAGCTGGCAAATGGTCAGCTTCTTAAACCACTGCAAGTGACTGCTTGATTGAGTGCTTTACTCAGCTACTACCAGAGGGTAGTTAACCATGTTGTTCCGGGATTGGAGACACAGGGAACCCTGAATAAGTACGGCAGATTGGCATCTCTAAACCTACATGAATGATCTAGTTGGGATCTTAGGACAAATTGCCTGCCCCTGAGTTGTGCTCGTTTATATTGGTGCACCAGGAGAATGTATGAGTAGGAGCAGGAGATTGAGGCCCTCAAACTTGCTCCAATATAAATTGTCCTCTACAGAGGACTTTTGCCAACATGGATTTTCTTGTGATTTGACACGGGGGAGGAATCACTGGATTTGAGGAAGGGTCGGCAAAGTTATGAAGTGGGGTGTTGCAGCAGGTTTCAGAGCTGAATGGCTCATGTTCCAATGTTTAATGTCTTCCAGTTCTTAGATTGTTTTTCCTTGTCTTTGCAGGTATTGAGGACACAGCTGCATTGTCCCCGTAAGTACTGCTCTCGTTGATCACTAGACATTACACTGGATTTTAAGAGGAATGAAATTTAACGTAGCATTATATTGCTAGACAGTTTTAAATCAGTTACCTGCTTGAAGAATGAGAACCAAATGTCAGCCCCAATTTGATCAGTCTGATCAAATCTCCAGAATATCTGCAGTTCAGAATCTAAGACAGTGCTGACGCAGTGGCACTGCTTTATGAAGGATTTATGTCTTTCAAGGTCAATACTTTTGCAGCTCATTCCTCTGGAGAGTCTGGAAATAATGGTTATCATCTGGAGTGAAGGATACAGAGGGATGACCTTATGGAGGATTAAAAGTCATTTAGATAGATTTATAGGTAGCGAAGGTTATGAGGGATATAGACCTCAGACAAGGGTGAGGAAGGGTCTCGACCCGAAGCGTCACCTGTTCCTTCGCTCCATAGATGCTGCCTCACCCGCTGAGTTTCTCCAGCATTTTTGTCTACATTAGACCTCTGACAAATGTGCACCTGTAACAAAGGTAGACAAGCCTGACTAACGCAGGACGGCACCTGTTTCACATGGATGAGTTGGGTGTTTGTTTCATGCTGGATGGCTGTCTTCTTTAGAATAGGAGTTCTTCTGGAACTGAAGAACAAATATCTTCTTAGAGGGTTGAAGATATCAGAAATTATCACGCTGAGGAGAAATTAGATATTCACTTGTTTTATACTTTAATGAAAGGAATTTTTGAAAAACAAGAGAATTGAGGGGTTTGGAAATGGGGTTATAAATGTTGTGTTGGTGTCCTCGACCTGTAAGAAGCCGCCACAGCCCTCTGTGCCAACAGGTGGATCTTGAACCCATCTCAGCTGTGCTGACTAACCCAGATTGCATACAATTAAAGTCACACTGAACCTGAGTTAATTAAATAACTGAGCAATTTACTTAGTTGAACATAACTTGATTGTGTAATTACACAGGAAAATGGAAAGTCTGTAATTAAACCCGATATTGATGCTTCCATAGGAAATGAGATATGTTAAAAATCAACAAAGCTGTTCGGGACTTGGAGTCTATGTGGTTGTTCAGATCAATGTGCAAATACTCTCCTTCCATCTTAGTAGAGTAAAGGTTAGCACATTCCCTGATCAACCAGTTCTGATTAGTCCCACTTCTCCTGACGCCCAACCAGCTCCCTCCATCTTGTCCATCGTTCCCCTTCAACCCGACTCACAAGTTAGAGTAGAATTAGGGCATTCGGCCCATCGAGTCTACTCCGTTATTCAATCATGACTGATCTCTCCCTCCTAATCCCATTTTCCTGCCTTCTCCCTATAACCCTTGACACCCGTTCTAATCAAGAATTTATCCATTGCCCACTGACTTGGCCTCCACAGCCCCCTGTGGCAATGAGTTGAACAGATTAACTATCCTCTGACTAAAGAAGTTCCTCCACCACTCCAGTTTCTCATTTCCGTTGTCTCTCTCCACAGACACGGTCTTATCTGCTGGCTATTACCACCATCCTCTTTTGTTTCAGATTCACCGCAATTGCTTTGTCCTGATTGTCACGTTTACAATGTCTCCCTCTCTTTCTTTTCCCCCTGAACTGCCAATACTGAAGTCATAAATACATTATCTACACGGCCTTGCTCTCCAACATACTTTCATGATTAGTAAGGGTGCCGAAGGTTACAGAGAGAAGGCAGGAGCATGAGGTTGAGAGAGAAACATAAATCAATCGTGATCGAATGGCAGAGGAGACTCAATGGACTGAATGGCCTAATGCAGCTCCTCTACCTCATGGTCTCATCAATCCCCCTCTGTGCAACTCCAAACATGCTTGTTCCTAACTTTTCCAGTTCTGATCAAAGGTCAATAACCTGAAACATTGACTCGGCTTCTCTCCCTACAGACGCTGCCTCTGCCACTCAGTATTCCAAACCCTTTCTGTAAACATTGCAGCTATCCAGCATGGGGAGTTGAGTTGGTTTAAACATCTCATTCTGCTGTTCATGACCTTGAAACAGTTCTTAGACAACAATACCAAAGCAAATAATAATACAGAAATATGTCTCGGAGTTTATAGTAATCTCTCAAAGGACTGGTTCATATTCATAAGTTCTTGGAGCAGAATTAGGCCATTCAGCCCATCAAGTCTACTCCAGCATTGATTCATGGCTGATCTAGCTTTCCCTCTCAACCCCATTTTCTTGCCTTCGTCCCATAACCCCTGTCACCCTTAATAATCAAGCATCTGTCAATCTCCACCTTAAAAATATCCACTGATTTGGCCTCCACAACCTCTGTGGCAATGAATTCCACAGATTTGCCAGCCTCTGACTAAATAAATTTCTCCTCATCTCCTTCGTAAAGGAACTTCCTTTAATTCTGAGGCTGTGACCTCTAGTCCTAAACTCTCCCACTAGTGGAAACATCCTCTCCAAATCCACTCTATCCAACTCTATCACTATTCGGTACATTTCAATGAGGTCCCCCCTCATTCTTCTAAACTCCAGCGAGCACAGGCCCAGTCCCGTGAAATGCTAATCATACGTTAGCATTCTCAGGAAGCTTTCAACCAGATCATAATGACCACAACTGTTTTTAGTGCCATTCTTCCAAAACATCCTCACCACATTCATTCTTTTTTTTAATAATATTTTTATTAGAAGTAAGCATTTCACAATGCTAAAACAAATTTACAAATACCAACTTAATTCGGTATTTATACAAATATCACATTGATTATTATTATCTTCTGTTTTTTAGAAATAGAGAGAAAAAGAAAAAAGAATAGGTTTTAAATCAATAAAGGTTGTGATTAAATAATGATTTTGATTATATATTAAAAAAAAGGAAAAAAAAAACAATTAATATATATCTATTTAATATTTTTTTTTTAAAGAGTAAAAAGTATTATATATATATATAAAAGAGAAACAACAAAATATATTGTAAATAAAACTATTACAAATGATAATATCAATAGAGACATGTAAACAAATCCCAGTTTGAAAATGAATTATTTTCATCAAATCCTGTCGGGTACCCATTGAGTTGTGATGCCAAGAACAGCTACCCCCTCAAATATTGTATATATGGAGACCATATCTGTTCAAAGATTTCATATTTGTCCATTAGGACAAATCTAATTCTTTCCAAATGCAACGTCTCCGACATCTCTGCTGTCCACATTTTAATTGTGGGGGATAATGTTCCCTTCCAAAATTTCAATATTATTTTTTTCCCTATTACCAAACAGTAATCAAAGAAATTTCTTTGATTTACTGTTAATACCAATTTTGAGTCCGGAATTCCTAATATTATTAACTTTGGATCTGGATCCAGTTTAACTCTAAGAACTTCAGAGATAACTCTAAAGATTTCTATCCAATAATAATTAAGTTTTGAACACGTTACAAAACTATGTGTTAAATTGGCTTCTAAATTCTGACACTTATCACAAATAGAAGATATGTTAGGAAAAATTCAATTTAATTTGGTTTTCGAATAATGTAATCTATATAATACTTTAAATTGTATCAATGTATGCCTAGCATTTAACGAACAACGATGTATACGTTGTAAACTTTCTTCCCAAGTTTCTTTCGTTATAGATAAACCTATTTCATTTTCCCATGCTTGTCGATATATTTCTGTTGTTGGATTCTCCCTATCCAAAATAATATTGTATATATAAGCTATTAATTTTTCTGTATTTGGGTGCTTGTTAAACAGTTCATCTAATAATCCTGGTTCTTTATTTTTATAATCTTGTGTGTTTGACTTAATATAATCTCTAATTTGAAAATACGTAAACAAATTATGTGATGGCAATCCATAGATATCTTGTAACTCCTGAAATGAAAGAAATTTTCCTTTTCTGTAAAGGTGTTCTATCCTTTTAATTCTTAAATCATCCCAATGTCTAAACCCCCTATCTAATATAGAGGGTTTAAATAAAGGGTTATTCATAATTGGTAGGTTAAGTGACAAATTATCTAAATGTAAAGTCTTAACTATTTGTTTCCAAATGCGTCTATTACTATGAATTATAGGGTTGTCCCTATAAATTTTTTTTTGTACTTCCCTTGGCGCAAAAAGAATCAAACCTACATTAAAAGGTAAACAATCTTCCTTTTCCATCTTTAACCACATTGGTTCATGATCCAAATTTACCCACCAAAAATTCATATTCTTAATCTGAACTGCCCAGAAATAATATAAAAAATTTGAAAGTGCTAATCCTCCATTTATCTTGGATTTACATAAATGTTTTTTACTTATTCTATGATTTTTATAGTCCCAGATAAAACTATTAACAATGTTATCATTTTTTTAAAAAAAGTTTTTGGGAGATAAAAGGGAATAGCTTGAAACAAATATAACAGTTGTGGTAAAAAAAACATTTTTATAGCATTTATTCTACCAATCATAGATATAGGAAGTGTTTTCCAATATAACATTTTTTTTCTAAGTTTATTTAATAATTGAGGATAATTAGATTTAATTAATGAGTTATAGGATTTAGATACATTAATTCCTAAATATTTAAATTTGTCTGTAACTATTTTTAGTGGATATTGTTGTAATATATTTAATTTTATTCCAGTTATAGGCATAATATCACTTTTATTCCAATTAATTCTATATCCAGAAAATGTACTAAATTTAGTTATAACATTAAATAGCTTAGGAATACTAATCTCCGGTTTTGTAATATAAATTAATTCATCATCTGCGTATAGAGATATTTTAGTAGTTGTAGTATCAGTATTATATCCATATATTTCTGGTTCAGATCTAATCCTTTCAGCTAAAGGCTCTATCACCAGAACAAATAACAAAGGCCATAGCGGACATCCTTGTCTACAACCCCTATAAAGCTTAAATTTAGCTGATAATATTTGGTTAGTTAATATTCTTGCAGTAGGATTCGAATATAGAATTCTTACCCATTTACAAAATCTATCCCCCAATTGGAATTTCTCCATTATTTTAAATAAATATGGCCATTCAACCTGATCGAATGCTTTTTCTGCATCTAAGGATATAACAGCTAATTCCGTATCACATACTCTTTTTGAGTATATAATATTGAATAATCGTCTCAAATTGTGGGATGAATAACGTTTTGGAATAAAACCTGTTTGATCATGATGTATTATTTTAGTGATCACCAAACTTAATCTCCGAGATAAAACTTTAGCTAATATTTTGTGATCTGTATTTAAAAGAGCAATTGCTCTGTATGATCCAGGGTCTTCCAAATCCTTGTCAACCTTAGGAATAAGTGTAATTGTAGATTCATTTAAAGATTCCGGTAATTTTCCTTGTTCATATGTATATTTATACACTGTATGTAATCTTGGGGAAATCAGATCTTGAAATTTCTTATAACATTCTGCATTCAGGCCATCAGGGCCCACAGCTTTTCCATTATTTAACGATCCAATTGATTCTTCAATATCTTTTACTGATATATCAGCGTTTAACAAGTCTCTACCTTCCTGATCTAAACTGTTAATATGACATTCTTGTAGGAATGTTTCCATTCCATCTGTTTGTCCTGTTAATTTAGATGAATAAAGATTTTGATAATATTGTAAAAATATATCATTGATGTCTTTTGGTAAAGTCGATATATTTCCATGCTCAGATCTAATTCTATGTATCATTTTTTCATCATCTAGTTTTCTGAGTTGTCGTGCCAACAATTTTTGTGGTTTATCTCCAAATTCAAAATGCACTTGTTTAGTTTGTTGAAAAAGATTAATTACTTGATTAGAGTATATTTTATTTAGTTTATATTTTAATATTGCAATTTTATTACTTAACACTTTGGAAGGATATTTTGTATTTTCAATATCTAATTGTTTTATCTCCTTTTCCAACTTTTGTTCCGTCTTTCGATTTTCTTTGTTAAAATATGCTTGTGCTGATATTATTGCACCGTGCATAAATGCTTTAAATGTATCCCAAAGAAGTGATGGTGAAATTTCAGGTTTCTCACCACATTCATTCTAACTAGGCCTAGTTGTTGGTCCCTGGAATCCACTTGGATAGGGATGTTTATGTCCTTGTGATTTACTTATTTGTCATGTGGAATTGAAATTTCAAAGAAAAGTTGGAAAGGTAAATATGAAACGTGTTACTTCTAACAGGAGAGCCAGGAGGATATAATTTTCAGGTAATTGGGTAAAAGGTGTGGCAGAGGGGAAAATAATTTTTGTTTCATTCCGAGTTGATTTGAGCTGGAGCATACTGCCCAAATGGATGGTGAGAGTGGATTCAACTGGAACTTGGAAAAGGTAAATGATTAAGTATTGGCAAATGCAAGAATTGCAGAACCAAAAGGAGAGGCACAGCATCAGAGACCCGGGTTTGATCCTGTCTATGGTTGCTGTTTGTACGGAGTTCGTACATGCTCCATGTGACCAGCGTAAGTTTTTTTCTGGGTGTTTCGGTTTCCTCCCACACTCCAAAGATGGGCAGGTTTGTAGGTGAATTGGCTTCAGTAAAATTTTACATTGTCCCTAGTGTGTAGGATGGTGCTAGTGTATGGGGTGAGAGCTGGTTGGCGTGGGCCAAAGGGCCTGTTTTTACGCTGCACCTCTGAAGTCAGAAGTCTAAAGAGAAATGGCAGGGGATTGGAGAAATCAGAAAGCTTGGTCAAAGAGCCAGCATGGTCACATTGGGTAGAATGGTCTCTTTCTGATGTGTAGGATTGTATGATAAAAGAATAAAACTGATCATAATTTTATCGTGTGCTTTTTTTAACAGAAAATTTACCTTCAATCCTAAAGAAGGGATCGATAATCCCGCCTTGGTCATAAATGATGATGTTGGTAAAGTAAACAAGGCATTTGATTTAAAAGTTTTATGATATGATGTGTACAGTAGATAAGGGCCTTCCCCAAAGACAATTAACCTTCCCCAAAGCCCAAGCAAAAGATTTCAATTAGTTCTCGTCAAAACAATGAAGCTTTGTCTAGGTGACAAGACAAATTCTGTCACTGAAGCAGAACCACGTTATTTGATATAAAAATAAACAGGTAGAATTTCTGTTCTGGAAGGTCCAGGTCAAAGTTGATGTTGCCACGATGAATCGTAAATGTATTGTATACCATCAACAATGATTGATGTAATTGAAGAAATAAATTAAATGTGAAAATCTAGAGGAAACTCCTGCAGAATATTAATACTAGCATGGATCAAATGGGCCAACCACCAAGGCCCACTGGATCTCCTGCTGCTAACCATTTTACCTCCCCTTCCCATTCCCATGTTGACCTTTCTGTCCTGGGCCTCCTCCACTGCCAGAGTGAGGTCACATACAAAATGGAGGAACAGCACCTCATATTCCACTTGGGTAGCTTACAGCCCAACAGTATGAACATTGAATTCCCCAATTTTAGGAAATCTCTAACTAACCCCAACACCTCCCCCCCCCCCAACTCCTTTCCTCCCCTATGCCACATCTCGGCTTACCCCACCCCGTCCCCCTCCTACTTTTCTCCCTCTGGCTTCACAATTCATAACTCTTCAATCTTGTCTCGCACCCAGTACTTTTATCTCTGACCTTTGTTCACCTTTCTGCCTAAAACCCCTCCCCTCGTCTGTGTCCACCTATTACCTACCTTTCCCCTCTTTCAGCTTTATTCTTCCCCCTCCCGTCCCCTGCCAACAATCACTGAAGAAGGGTCTCAACCCAAAACGTCACCTTTCCATGTTCTCCAGAGATGCTGCCTGACCCATTGAGTTACTCAAATTAGGAATAATTTGAGTCATTTGAGTCTGAAGAAGGGTCTCGACCCGAAACGTCGCCTACTCCTTTTCTCCATAGATGCTGCCTCACCCGCTGAGTTTCACCAGCATTTATTGTCTACTGCTCAAGCACTTTGTGTCCTTTTCTCTGTAATAAAATGTGGCTATGAAAGAACTCCTAGATAAACTTGGAATCGTGGCAGGTTGTTACTCGAGAGTTTATTAGCAGGTTGTTACTCAAGAGTGACCAAGTTGGTCTCTGTCTTTCACTAACCTCTGGTGTAGCCATTCTACTGACAAGAACTAGATAGGGCTCTTAAAAATAGCGGAGTCAGGGGATTTGGAGAAAAGGCAGGAACGGGGTACTGATTGGGGATGATCAGCCATGATCACATTGAATGGCGGTGCTGGCTCAAAGGACCAAATGGCCTACTCCTGCACCTATTGTCTATTTAAAAAAAAATGAAACAATTTTAAAGCATTTGTGGATATTGACATTTTTAAGGATTTTAACTTTATTCCTCATTGTGAAAATGATTAGATTTATTTCTTAAATATCAGTATTGATACAGTTGTTGGGAAAATAAACAGGTAGAATGGGTAAGGACAACCAATGTCTTAAAGAAAAAGAATGTCTAGTATTTAATGGAAAATAGTAGAGAGTCACAGAACGCCAGCTCCAAAACATCAGTAAAAATCAATTGGATTGGACTTTCCAAGTGTCAATCGTAGCTCAGTGAGTAACGGTCCTCCCTGACTAAGGTTCAGCTTGTCTTGCACAACACTAACACAATGTGGGCCAAAGATCCTACTGTTCCCGCTGACAATGCCAGAGATGTTCTGCGTCTTTACAATGCTGCCTCTTGGATAACACTTTAAGCCTCCTCAAATAGTTGTAAAAAAAAAATCAAAGAGGGGATTCTCCCTAGCAAATATTTATTCCTCAAACAAGTATTACTGAAACATATTTTAGTTTATTAGCAGGTTGTTACTCGAGAGTGACAAAGTTGATCTCTGTCTTTCACCAACCTCTGGTGTAGCTATTCTACTGACATTTAAAAAAAAATATTAACCAATTTTAATTAATTTGTGAATGTTGACATTTCTAAGGATTTTATCCCTCATTGCACTGTGAAAATGATTAGATTTATTTCTTAAATATCGGTATTGATACAGCTGTTTGGAAAATATTTAAGGATCAATAATGTCAATGTGAAACTGGAATTACATGTGACCCTAGAATGGGTAAAGTCTTAAAATGAACGAGTGTCAAGTTTTGTCTCTACGGTAATGCCATCATTTTTATTTTGCTCTTGTTGATATTTCATTTGATCCAGATTTAAATTTTTGTTAGATCTAACTTTTGCATTCGATTTGAATGTTTAAGTATGGCAACATTTGAACTCACTTCACCTTAATAAATATTCTACACCTCTGGAGTAGAACCCATGTAGCTCTGTTACCAGATTTGATTCTGACCCAAAACAATGTTATCTGTTTTCTCTTGAATTTTGCCAATACAATTTTTGTTCTCATTTCATATTTCCAGCCTCTATGTCTTGGTTTGACTTCATTATAAGTTCTGTTTGAAAAACAAGTCTGAAGTAACTTCTTCAATGTTTGGAATTTAAATATTGTTTTTCAATGTTGCGTTATCTATTCAGAATTGTCAGTCTTGATCAAGCCCAGAGTCTGTGTCCTGTCTAAGAAGAGCCATGAGGTGTTTGGCTTCTACCTGCGGGCTGAGAAGGGGAGGCAAGGACACCTCATCCGACAGGTGGAGCCTGCAAGCTACGCTCAGCTGGCTGGGCTCTACGATGGTGACAGGGTGCTGGAGATCAATGGGGACTATGTAGATAACTTGGCACATTCCAAGGTAAGGCTGCTTTACCCTCGGGACACAATCACTTAGATAATCTAACTAAGAATGATCACTTTCGAGAGCATACCCAGACAATGAATATTTTTATCCAGCCTTCTGATAACCATGTCTTTTGGTCCAGGAACTCTGTAGATCGATCTCTAAAGATTGTCGTCTCTTAAAATACTTTTCTAGAAAAGTATGGCACATGGAGGGAAGGTTGAGCCCCACTCCAAGAAATTGAAAACTTATTGAGTGGATGTGTTCAAATAACCACCCACCCCCGCTCACTCCAATGCACCCAACATTGGTCACATGGTACACCCATGCCTGTGACTCCATAGCTCCGGCCCCCTCCCCATCATTGCTTTTCCGCAGGGAAATAGAGTCCTAGAAATTTATAAGAAGGAACTGCAGGTTTAAACTGAAGATAGACACAAAAAGCTGGAGTAACTCAGCGGGACAGGCGGCATCTCTGGAGAGAAGAAAAGGGTGACATTTCGGGTCCGAAGAAGGGACTCAACCCAAAACGTCATCCATTCCTTCTCTCCAGGGATGCTGCCTGTGCCGCTGAGTTACTCCAGCTTTTTGTGTCTATCTTAGGCCTAGATATTTGTTCACCAACACCTTTCCATTAGTCACCATTTAAATATTCAATCTTTTTATTTCTTCTATCAAAATGGGTGACTTAATATATTTCCAAGTTACATTCTATCTGAATGTCCTCACCCATTCACTTAGCCTTCTTTTTCCCTGGAGGCTTCACTGTATTTTCCTCATGACCCAAATGGTAATCTAGCCTTCAGACTCTGGATACAATTACAGGGCTGGAGAGGAGTGAGGCACTGTGTATATTGTTCTCGAGATAACCCGCCCAGCTACATTGCACCTATAAATCACCTGACTAAATTATATTCCCCATTTCTATAGTTGTAAGATTTTTGTCTCTTAAAACCTCACAGAAAAATCCTTGTTACAATAATTTATGAAAGGCATATGTTATTCCTAATTTGTTTCTAATCTTCTCCCTGGTAGGTTGTGGAGAAAATAAGGCGGAGTGGCAACAAAATCATCTTTCTAGTTGTTGATGAAGTCTCCTATGAAGATGCCAAAACGAGGAATCTGAATCTTGCAGATTTTGTACAGGCTGAACACGGGACCACACATGGTAAACCACGACTTTGCTATGTAGAAAAAAGCCCCGATGGATTTGACATTCAGTTGTGCTCTCCTGAAGGTATTTATCACCCGTTTATCTTTCCTCGCCCTTCTTCTCCTGAGAGTTTCATTACGAAACATCTCACATCAGCGGTGCAGTTTCATAACTTTTGTTATCTTTCTGACTCCTATCTTCTTCAACACAAGATCACCTCCCACCACCTTATCGGTCAGGAATGCCACAGTGCCGCAACTGGTAGAGTGCTGCCTCACAGCACCAGAATTCTGGGTTCCATCCTGACACTCCGGTCGGTGGTGTCTGTGTGGAGTTTGCACGTTCTCCCTGTGACAGCATGGGTTTCCTCTGGGTGCCCGGGTTTCCTCCCACGTCCCATAGACATGCGGGTTTGTAGGTCAATTGGCCTCTGCAAGGTTGTCCCCAATGTATAGGGAATGGGTGAGAGAGTGGGATAACATAGCACATGTGAACGGGTGATTGATGACCAGCATTGACTCAGTGGGCTGTAGGGCCTATCTCCATACTGTATCTAAGTTAATCAGCTATCTCTGCTCCAGCTTAGTTCATTTGTTCCTGAAACTGTCTTCCATGGATTTTCTTTTATTTCTAGCCACAATGATCTCCTATCTGCCACCTTCCATAAATAAGCACTTTAACAGTTCTGCCGCCAATGTGCTGCCTCACTAATTATCCATCATCCCCACAATCATTGCTTTACCTTGGCTCCCAGTCCAGTAAAATCCGAGTCCTTGTTTTCTAATTCCATCGTGTCTTCATTTCTCCCAGGTTTTGCAATCTACACTCTTGCAACTGTCAATGACATCTGCAGTCCTGACTGTTATCACCCCACCATTGGCAGTTGTCACATCAAGTCTTAAGATATCATATTTCTTTCTTAACAGTTATCCCTCCTCCTCCTTGAAGCTGATACTCATCTTTGGTCCAGATCCCTCTAAACCTAAATCTAAATCTGAAGAAAGGTCTCAACCTGAAAGGTCATCTGTCTAATTTCTTCCATAGATGCCTGTCTGACCCACTGAGCCTCCAGTGGATTTTTTTCCTATCTTTAAGCTTCTGGCCATTTGTCCGATTATCTCCTTCAGTTGCCTCACGCAGTTTTTTCAAATAAGGCTGCACCACAGTGCTTTGTACCCGATTAAATACTTGTGATACGTTGCCTGTATATTGCAGAGCAGACAATGTGCTCAAAACAAACTCCCACAGACAGCAATGCCATAAAGACTGAGTTTATGTTGGCCATGACTGAAGAACTGGAAGAACTGCCCTGTCCCTCCGAGAGAAAGAAAAGTCAATCTCTCAGTCTAGCACTTCACCTGAGAAGAACAGCCCCTTTCCTCATGCATTCCTCCAACAGTACTGCAGTTAAATATCAGCCGAACTTTCTGAGTCTCTCCAATGGAGATAAACACACAACGTTCCGCCGTTTTAATATGTTGCTCTTTTACCCGTTGCATCTGAGGTTAATTATGCAGATTGCCTGCTGTGTACAATGTCACACGCAAGGACTTGCATGCTCAAAATGACATATAATTGAAAGAAGAAATACTGTATTCTTTAAAATGCAATAAACTAATATAGTACAGCAATAACCTGGCTTCATAGCACTGCACCCTTAATGGAGAAATTCATCTTTGGTTGTTAGTGTTAAACCAGTGAAGAGTGTTGCCACGATTTTACCTGCCTCTCGCATATGTTCACTTGAATTCACTACAGCCAAATGTGCTGAAGTGAGTACAACTGGCAGCCGTTATACTTGCAAATCCTGAGACCCAGTTTGATTTCCTCTCTTTTGTTAAATTAAATGCATTGGAAATGAACTATCGCAATATTGAAGAAACATTTAGACAGGTGCATACATAGGATAGGTTTATAGGGATCTGGACCAAACGTAGGCAGGTGGGACTAGTGTTAATGGGGCTTGTTGGTCGGCATAGGCAAGTTGGGTTGAAGAGCTTGGTTCCAAATTGTACGACTCTGTGACTCTACCTTGTGCATAAAAAGTACCGTGCAAGCACATATTGTTGTGTTGGATGTCCCCACCACCCACAGGTGCTGACGTTCGCTGGCAGCAGGTGCTAATGGGCCCCCTATACCTCACCTGACAATCTGTTTGAGTTGACTCAATACCTCTCGTTTGATCAAGGGCATTAATTACGGTTGCTAAGCCTCCGCCAAGGACAGTCCAGAGTTCACACGCATGCAATTTTATGAAGGTTCTACCTGAATGGGTTTACTGTCTTCGACACTCTTCCCTTTTAATCTGTGTCGTGTATGAAATGGTCATTGCAGTTAATTCAGCACAGACAGTGAATCTATTTAATGTCATGTAACTATTGAAATTGTTCCTTACACCAAGACAATTAATCTATAACCCTTATTAACCTATGGGAGGAAACCGAAGATCTCGGAGAAAACTCACGCAGGTCACGGGGAGAACGTACAAACTCCATACAGACAGCACCCGTAGTCGGGATCGAACCCGGGTCTCAGGCTGAAAGGCAGCAACTCTACCGCTGTGCCACCGTGATAACATTATCTTAATGACATATTCTGTGTTCTTATCTATTTAAAATGGCATGATAGGTCTGTTTGTAAAAACTACACATTATCCTCAAAGAAAGACATTAAATGTAGGTCCCCGTTGAGTTACTGCAGCATTTTGTATCTATCTTCGGTGTAAACCAGCATCTGCAGTTCCTACCCACACACTTATCCTCGTTGTATGAATTCAGGTGTCAAAGGTCCATTTACGTTGAGCATCCAACATGGGGGAGCTGCTGAAAAAGGTGGACTACAGATGGATGACAGGCTCATTGAAGTTAATGGAGTTAATATTGAGGACTGCACACATTTCCAAGTTGCCAAGAAGGTAAGGCGGTATTGGGGGTATCCATTCCATTTCACCTGCGCCGTCATTGATGATGTGATTAACTGTACCCATCCACTGTGAAAGGTGCAGAACTAGCCGCTATATAAAATCAGCATTCTTCTAAATCAAACTTTGGCTTTATGGGTATTACGCTATTTTTTGACACAGACTTGATGAAGATAGAATGAGGAAAACCATGATAAATAAAAAAAACAGAAATGCTGAATATTGCCTAAATGGTGAGAGACTCAGAAACATTGATGTTCAACGCGACTTGGATTTCCTTGTGCACAAGTCAGTAACTACCAACGCACGGGCAATTAGGGTGGGAAAGAGTATGCTGGCCTATATTTCAAGAGGATTTGAATGAAAGAGTAAAGATGTCGTATTGACATTATTTCTTGCTCAGGTGGCAGTATTGTGTACAAACTGGTCTTCATATCCATAAAAGGATATACTTGCTTTATAGAACATTTTAAGTGACCGACCTTCGAAAGCTAAGCTTGTGATTCTGGCCAACAACAGATACAAGCTTCATAGTTTTCACAAGGCACCACATTGTTAATAATAGGACAAGTTTCAAAACCGGTTAGTAAAAATGCTCAAATAACAATTTATCAGAGTTTGGCTCCTTCCAATTATTGTCTCATTCTGGTGGCAGATAGTGCTTATTATGTGTAAACACAATTAGTGTGACTCCTACTATTTTATCAGTTCAATTCTCAACTGTAATAAAAGGGCAAATAAAGAAATTGTGCTGCATTAGCAGGTAGACAATGTATAGTAAATTGGTATGATTACAAAATGGAATAGTAAATCCAGGCGTTCATTATCTCTAAGTTTCACTATTTCAACAAGCTCTTGGTCAGCATCCCATGTTCCCCTTTCCATAAAATTTGAGAACATTCAAAATGATTGTCTACATCCTAATTTGGACTGTTACACACTAACCTTTGCTTTCCGACCTACATTAGCTCACGATTAGGCAACACCTTGATTTTGACATTTATATCCTTGTTTTGAAATCTCTCCATTACTTCAATCTGCCCTATCTTTTAAATTGGATGCCAACATCTCCTCATAAGATGTGTTTGCTAACACATCTATGAAAAAGTCTGTGCTTCTCTCATGTCAGTGCACAAATCAAGAAATTGTATAACCTTCCCCTCAAGATCCATAACGCCTTGACGGTCAATACATGGCAGGCAGTTGGAAGCTGGGTGTGGAAAGTGTCCTGGAGAAACTTTCTCTTGAATGGAATAGTGTTGATTCCAGATATCATGGGTCTTGGTTAAGGAAAAGGTTATGGGAAGTTAACTTCCAAAGCTTGTTGGCTTGGGAGTTTCTGGGAAAATGAATCAACCTTGCTTATCATTGATCATATCGGTACGAATGGAAGTTACACCTGACAAGGTAAGGCGGATACTAATTGTGCCTTAACCTCTGAACGTTTTTTGTTACGTCAGCAAGAAAGACACTAAAAATATAATATAAGCAGAATTTAAACATGTCTGAAAAAAGGAATTGAAGATAAAGTCAGGGAGTAGATAAATGGAGTGGATACATTCCATGGAAGCAGTGCGTTTCTTGAATTTAGGACACTGCCAAAGATTAACAAGAATTGAGTTTTGAGAGATCTGTGTAACTAAATTAAGGCCTGTATCCAAACTGACTGGATCTCAAACACAAGGTTTTTACACCTGCAAGTGATAATTGGAAAATTATGTGTTTCTAATTATCACTTGCAAACAGATTTCAGTAGCTAATATCAAGTACAGAATTAAACCTATGTGTAATGACCAATGTCTCACAGTGATGTTACTCCATCCAGAGCCTTTAGAAATACTGAAAGTGCCTCTTTGAAACCAGACAAGTGTCAGATTGTTTAATTGGGTATTGTTGGCTTGTCCCACTTGCAGTAGCTTGGTTTCAACCATATTATGCAAAATTATGGCAAGTATTACAAACTGTGGCTTCTGATCTGATCCTTTCAAATGACCAGAGCATTTAATTAAGTGCATATTACATTTACACAAGGGGCTGGCTAAAATATTTATTTATTTGATGTTACATATTTCTCATTCCATTCAGCTTGATCCATATTTTTTAAGTAACATCTAAATGTAGGTGGGGTTTTAATTGATATTGATGTGAAATGCTGCAGAAACTGCTCTATTTTAATTTGGTAATCATTCCATTTAGTTGGTGCCACAAGTTTGATTCAGCATCCCCAATGTCTTCAAGGAATGCAAGTCAATGTAAAAAGGGTTTGTGATGTTTGTCTTTGAAGCCTTCTCCTAAACTGGTCTTCAGTTGTAAATTAATGGGGAAAGCGACTTTCACAATCTCTTTCTTCATTGCCTGGGGCAGCATTAGGTGGGCCATCTTATGTTGCTCACCATGATGCCCAAAAGCACAGCTGTATGCCGTTAGCTTGCAATAATGCTTAATGTTCTTCACTATAAATAAATGTAGACAAGATATGTTTTGACTTAACTTCACCAAATACCACGTTTCTGAAAATCTTAACAAAGTCTAATCAATTGCTCCTTTCCCATCCCATCTATTCATAAAATGTGAACTTGGAGCTGGCTGTAAAGACAGGCAGCAGATTAGGTTATAACTAGCCCCGGTTGAGTCACAATGTGAAACTTCTGTAAAAATGTAATAAGTTGTCCTCCCAGATAATGAATGTCTGTGTTTGTTAATAGATTAAAGAGAGTGGAGATTCAGTAACGTTCCTCGTGGCTGATCAGAAGACAGATGCTTACTATAGGGAGAAAGGCATCAAGATCATTCCAGCCATGGCCTGCTTCAAGCACTTGCCATTCAAGACAAGGAAACTTTACTTAGTTAAAGGGAGTTGTGGCTATGGATTCCTGCTGAAAACTGAGAAAACAGTTTCTGGGGCACTTGGTAAGTGACTGACTGTTGGGTAAGCAGGGAGAAGGCATGGCCACTCAAGACCTGATGGGATCATGCCAGGATATTGAGATAGGCAGGATGGGAGATTGCAGATACCTTGACGAAGATCTTTGCATCGTCTCTATTAATATGCGAGATATGTTGTACCTTTATTTAAGAAGGAAAGTAGAGAGAATCCAGGAAATGTTAGGCAGCGAGCCTCATGTCGATGGTAGGGAAGATATTATGGATTCTTCCAGATTGTATGTACTCCCATTTGGAAGAGAATGGGTTAATTAGGGAATTGGCAAGGTTCACAGCTGGTTGTGTCTTACTAACGTAATTGAGTGTTTTGAGTTGGTGACGAAGGTGATTGATGAAGTTAGGGCAGTGGATGGGCTGGGAGATTGCAACCTTCACGTGGCCCGCCCTGTTTCGATGAAAGCAATCAAATAAGATCAAATAGAAGAAGTTGTCGTACAACTTTAGGCAGTGCATGCCATACACAAGAAGAAGAAGAAGGCAGTGGATGTTGTCTGCATGGATTTTAGTCATACATTTGATAAAATCCCCCATGGTAGGCTGAACCAGAAGATTAAGATGCATAGGATCGATAGTGGCTTGGACGTATGGCTTCATGATAGAATTAGGATTGTGGCATAAAGACAATATTCAGGCCGGAGGTCTGGAACTGATGGAGTTCAACAGGGAACTGTGCTGAAACCTCTGTCTGGAATTAAATATAAATAACTTGGATGTAAACATAGACAGGTTGGTTAGTAAGTTTGCAAATGACAGCAAGATTGCTGGGGAAGAGAATTGTGAGGAAGGCCATGAAGTTAATAGCGGGATATAGATCAGCTAGAGAAACGGGCGTGGAAATGACAGATGGAGTTCAATCCAAGTAAGTGGGACGTATTGCACTTTGGGAGGTCAAATGTAAGCAACAAATGTACATTTAATGGCATGACCCTTATAACAGCTTTGATGTACAGAGGGATCTTGAGGTCCAAATCCATAACTCTCTGAAAGTGGCAACACAAGTAGATAGAGTGGTAAAGAAGGCATAGATTATGTTTGCTTTAATAGGTCGGGGCAACGAGTATGAGAGTTAGGAAGCAATGATGCAGCCTATAGACTTTGGATAGGCCACTTGCGTGCTGGAAGGATGTGGAAAGGCTTTGGAAAGGATATAGAGGTTTACCAGAATTATAAGCCTGGATAAGGGGGTATTACTGGTTGGACACTTGGATTGTTTTCTCTGGAACCCCAGAAGTAAATAAAGTTATCAGAGGAATAGATAGGGGAGACAGTCAGAACCTTTCTCGCAGGATGGCAAAATCAAATATTAAAGGGCATTGCTTTTAGGTGAGAGTGGTAACGTCTAAAGGTGATGTGCAGGACAAGTTATTTACAGAGTAAGTGCCTGGAACATGCTGCCGGGGGCTGTTAGTGGAGGCAGATACGACTGTGTGGCGCCACCCAGTGGTTAGGCCACCTGTATTCGAACCCTTGGCAGTCGGGGGATAGGGTCATGTGACTTGGTAATGGTGGGAAGCAGCTGTCACGAGGTTTAGGGGTGTGCCCTAGTGTAAGTATGGAGACCTGGCTCAGCCCCCCGCCCCCCCCCCCCCCCCCCTCCATTCACATGTGTATTGATCTTTTTACCTGAGCAATAAAGTTCTCTTTGTTTTCCCCACGCATGGCTCGTTTATTCGCCCGCCATAACTGTGGCATTTAGGAGACTTTTGGATAGGCACATGGATGTGCAGGGAATGAAGGGATATTAGTTGGGTGTGGGTAGATAAGAGTTGTTTTGACATCCAGTTCGGCACATACATTGTGGGCGAAAAGCCCTGTTCTTTTGCTGTACTGATCTATGGTCTATGACTAACTAAGAAGAAGGCATCATTGCATGAAATGTACTCGGAGGTATAACAACACCCCTCAGAATGCTTGAAATTTTAAAAAAAGAGTTGAACTGGTTTTATTTTGTAATTACAATCATGATTTTAGCTAGTACACCAACTATATTGTAGGTATGTTACAAAACTTACCTTGAGCAGCGCTGCAGTTCTGCCGCTCCCCGTGTGCGTGACTTTGGCACCTTTCAGAGGGGGGGCGGGCTTAAAGTGCTGTTTTTCGACAGACAGGGAAAATCGATCCATGTTGGGCGATTTTGTTGCGTAAGAAAAATCGCTCCGACATTTCATTCATGAAGGTATTTTTAAATTACGCTAGATTATTTATTAACTAGAGTAATTTAAAAATCACTTTCAAAAGCCGTGAGCGCCGACAACGGGGAGTTTGCGTAGGGGAGAAAAAAAGGTACACAGTTTATTTTTATATTAAAAGTTTGTTTTTATGGAGGCTTTAATCATATTTTCATGTTGCGAAATGGGGTCCAAAAAAAATGTATGAACCAACAGTATTTTTCCTCCCGACTTCACCGCAAACCGCAACGTTCCAATCCACCGCAATCCACTAAAACCCACTCGCTAGTTGATTTAAATGGCCATTAATTTACAGGCATTATACACTAAATTCCTTCCATTTGGCCCAGAAATTCATGAAAATGAAATTTGAAAATTATGTTATATTGTGGATTATTGTGTGAATGTCATTTGGACACTTAGGCAATTAAAAAAAAAGTTTATCTTTTCTTAAGAAATGGATAGATGTTTAGATCTACTCATTGAATTTTGTAATTAACTACAATTAGATAACTAACTAATTATATGCTTTAATTTCAGGTCATCCAGGTAGATTGTTTCATATTTGTTTCAGAATGCTTCAATCTATAATAACTGAAAGTTTCAATGGGTTCTCTTAATTTTTAAGAAAGTTATGGGCTTTTAACGGTTCTAGATCACAGCTTTTGAGTTAAGTCAATTGAAAGGCAATGGGGAACAAGATGCTAATTTCCGAGTATGAAAATGGTCATAACTTTCTTAATACTGAAGCTATGAAAGTGAATTAGGTGTCAAATTAAACTTCTTTTTATGCTTTATCTGATGGGATAAATTGCAGGCTTGATTTTTAAAATCTCAAAATTTTGTAACATTGCTATATATTGTGGGTTTTTATAATTAACCCAGTGAGTTTGACTACAATCACATGTTCCAAAAGAACTTCCCTGCAACTTCATTTTTCAATGGCCATTTTGTTTGGTGACCATGATTAAACTTGATTAGTCTGAAGAAGGGTTTTGGCCTGAAACGTTGCCGATTTCCTTCACTCCATAGACGCAGCCTCACCCGCTTCTCCAACATTTTTGTCTACCTTCGATTTTCCAGCATCTGCAGTTCCTTCTTAAACATTAAACTTGATTAGTTTTATTTATTGTCATATGTACTGAGGTACAGTGAAAAGCTTTTTTGATGCATGCTATCCAGTCAGCGAAAAGACTGTACATGATTACAATCAAGTCATCCAGTGTCAGATACAGGATAAAGGGAATCATGTTTCGTGCAAGGTAAAATTCCCATTGAAGATAGTCCGAGGGACTCCAATGGGGTAGATGGTAGGTCAGGACAGCTCTCTTGTTGGTGAATAGGATGGTTCAGTTGCCTTATAACAGTTCCTAGCTAAATGTTAGCCATATAATATTGAAGTAAATCCCTTCCCAATGATTCTTAAAGCTCTCCGCCTTGTGTCAAATCTATATCTATTGTAGTTAATAGAGGCGACTGATTGCAACAATCCTAATACTGCTCTATCACACAGGGCGAAAGAGGATGAATTTTGGCACTTTCTTATCTACTGATTCTTGTATGTCTAAACCATGGGTAATTTTTGTGTGTTGGTTGATATTATTTGAAAAGACAATATAGGCAAGGCTTCTGACAGCCATTGTATTGCAGTAACCATGTGTAATTGGCATTTTTTTTTCAGGTCAGTATTTGTCAGAAGTGGATGTGGGAAGCTCAGCGGAGAAATGTGGGATGCAGGAAGGTGACCGCTTGCTAAGTGTAAATGGAGAGGATATTGAAGGGCTGGAGCATGATGTTGTAGTGAAGAAGGTCAGACAGAATGGAAATCAGGCTACCCTTGTTGTCATCAGCTCTGAAGGAGACAAGTATTTTACGTCTGTGAGTCTTTCCCATTTTCTTATATCAACTTTTTCATCCACAAAGGACAGAGCGATAATTAGTTTTATCTGGTGTTGAAAAAGAATGCACTGAACCGTGACAAGAGAATTATATCTTCACTTCACTTAAAAACAGACACAAAGTGCTGGAGAACTCAGCTGGTCAGGCAGCATCTCTGGAGAACATGGATAGGTGAAGTTTCAAATCAAGACCCTTCCTCAGCTTCTTGCATCTTCTCATTGTCACTTCTGATATCTTCACTTGGCAGACAGTAAAGACCAATCATGCTATAGTTGTTTTGTCATACAATTTTCAACCCAGCCACTGATGCAATACTGAGTTAGCACAGCCAACTCAGGACAATTGATGGCTTACGAAATCCAAATAATTTAATAAAAACAGTACCAGGGTATCTTTTACATCCACCTGTGAGGGCTGGTAAGCCTTTGCATGTCTCATTTGAAAGCTGATGCATTTGACACTGCAGACACAGTACTCCAATGAGAATGTAAAACTAGACATTATGCTTAAGTCACCTTCTGACTCGGATGTGAGAGTGTTATCTACTGAGCCATAGCAGAACTTTAAATAAAATCTATCAAGTATTTAGTTACATTGTGAGCATTATGGCAATTTGAGAAACAATAATTTCCTGCCTCTTTCAATAGACAATAGGCAATAGGTGCAGGAGCAGGCCATTTGGCCCTTCGAGTAAGCACCGCCATTCAATTTGATCATGGCTGATCATCCCCAATCAGTACCCCGTTCCTGCCTTCTCCCCATATCTCCTGACTCCGCTATTTTTAAGAGCCCTATCTAGCTCTCTCTTGAAAGCATCCAGAGAACCTGCCTCCACCACCCTCTGAGGCAGAGAATTCCACACTCACCACTCTCTATGAGAAAAAGTGTTTCCTCGTCTCTGTTCTAAATGGCTTACTCCTTATTCTTAAACTGTGGCCCCTGGTTCTGGACTCCCCCAACATCGGGAACATGTTTCCTGCCTCTAGCGTGTCCAATCCCTTAACAATCCTATATGTTTCAATGAGAACCCCTCTCATCCTTCTAAACTCCAGAGTGTACACGCCCAGCTGCTCCATTCTCTCAGCATATGACAGTCCCGCCATCCCTGGAATTAACCTTGTAAACCTACGCTGCACTCCCTCAATAGCAAGAATGTCCTTCCACAAATTAGGGGACAAAAACTGCACACAATACTCCAGGTGTGGTCTCACTAGGGCTCTGTACAACTGCAGAAGGACCTCTTTGCTCCTCTTTGCTTCAAAAAATGTTTGTGATTCAATAGAAAGTATTAAAAGCATTTGTGAAGTACTCTTTCAATTCCCCTTCCCACACCAACCCATCTGCCTCGGCATTCTCCAGTGCCAGGAAGAGGCCTGACACAAACTAGAACAATACCACTTTTTCCACACAGGTAGTCTACACCCCAATGGTAGAAGCATTTAATTTTCCCTTTCAGGTAACGCATGTTTCTTTCCCTCTCCTCTGATCCACTCTGGTTCTCTCCCCTCCCCCCCCCCCCCCCCATTTGGTTCCATCTGCCTTCTGCCCACACACTTAACCTCTTGGGTCTCCTATCCCCTCTCCCAACTGGTTCCATCTGCCATTATCCCTCCCTGATCTGGTTCCATTACCTTTCTTCCTTAGCAGATTCCTGTATCTGCAACCTCCTGTGTGTCCACTTATCACATTCCAATCACTCTCTACCTTCACCCTCTCCTCCACCTGGCTCCAAGTGCTCATCATCTCCTAATTTGGTTTCACCTATCACCTACCATCCCCTCTCACTTCTATATACTATCTTCCCTCTACACTCGATCGTGATGCAGTTCAACCCAAAATGTCAACCAATTATCTGCCTCTACAGATGCTGCCTGGCCTGCTCAGTTCTTCTAACAGTCTGATTTTTGCTGAGAATTAGATAGGTAGTCTTCTTTTCATGTCCATCTTGTTACAAATGTTGACCTCGCGGTCATCGTCCGTCCTGAAAAGGACGCAAGCTTCCGGCGACAATCAGTGGAAGCCACCACTTGTCGCAATAGAGATGGTGGTAGCAGAATTAGTTCAAGATACTTCCAGTTTCCAGCCCCGCGACGAGGAGGCTTCTGCTATGGAGCCAGATAGGTAGTGAAAATAATATGAGGCAAGTGCCTCTTTAATTAAGATACACCTTTGTCTGTCACAGCTGGGGTTGCCTCCCTTGATTTGCGAAGATGAAGAAGCAATTAATCCAAGGCAGACAACAGAAGATCAAACAGAGGAACAAGCACCACTTCAGCGACATAGTCCTTGTCCATTACGGGTGACAGGAGAAAGAAAAACTGTTCCTACAGCCAGACTTTGCCACTTGGTGAAAGGCTCCAAAGGATATGGCTTTCAACTTTACAGTATCACTGATGAGTCTGGAGCTTACATCCAGCAGGTTGGTTCTGTTTTTGAGTACGAGGACTGAAAATAATAACTTCACTGGTAAAAATCATCCTATAAACTCATGTTAATGAAGGTACAATAGCAGGAATAATTGTTAGTTGTTCTGAATCATTTTGCCTCATATGTAGGCAAGACTTGCATTTGAGAAAAACAAAGTGCTGGAGTAACTCAGTGGGTTAAGCAATGTTTTGGGTCGGGACTTTGCTTCAGATCCCAGTCCCCTGCTGTCTCCAAGATTTGTATTTGTGGCACTATCCCTGACCTATCTAAGGAAGTGGAGATTAGCCTTTACTGGGACAGCTGCAGTCTCTGTGGTGAAAGAGCTCACAGCATTGTTCCTTAAAGATTCAAAGATTTTGAGATCGAAATGGAGGAAATCATGGTAGAATTTTCAATTGTAATGTATTGTCCTAATTCTCACTAAGGGCTATTCATCCACCACCCTGACATTTTCTGCTTTCTCTAGAATTTTCTTCAGTTTCTCAGTCAGAATCCAGGATGCTCTGTAGAACATACGTCTGACCAAAACATTGTTTAGACTTTAGAGAAACAGCACGGAAACAGGCCCTTCGGCCCACCGAGTCTGCGCTGACCAGGGATCACCCTGTACACTAGTACTATCCTACACATTTATGACAATTTAATTTTTTTCTGAAGTCAATTAACCTACAAATATGTACGTCTTGGAGTGTGCAAAGAAACCGGAGCACCCGGAGAAATCCCAGGCAGTCACAGGGATAACATGCAAACGCCATACACACTGCACCCGTAGTCATGATCGAACCCAGATCTCTGGCGCTGTAAGGCAGCAACTCTACCGTTGCACCACCATTGGGCTACTTGTCCTAAAATGTCCTTGTGTGGGATTATGTTAAAGATTGGTTTAACAGGCATTCCCTCTGTCCCACTCACTGCCCTCTCCACCCCGTCTGCTGCTAGGCTAACATGCTCTCTGTCTTCCTCAGTGCTTTGGCCTGAATCAAAATATATTAAAGGCAAACAAAATGTGTAGGAAGGAACTGCAGATGCTGGTTTACACTGAAGATGGATAAAAACTGCTGGAGTAACTCATCACCTTCCCCATAGCTAGCAATGTACCATTCTGCATTTACTTGATCATCGTCCCCTTTGATCTGTGTTTTCACAACTTACCCTTCCATATCTCTATGTCTCTCTCTGCCCTGACTCTCCGTGTGAAGAAGGGTCTTGACACGAATCGCCATCCATTCCTTCTCTCCAGTGATGCTGCCCATCCCTCTGAGTTACTCCAGCATTTTGTGTCTATCTTCGATATTTAAAGACAACTTGTGAGGACAGATTGCTGCAGTTGATATTTCATTGTATAAAATACTTTTAGGTTATACCTGAAGAAGTCGGATACAAGGCGGGAATCCGGACTGGTGATATAGTGATTGAAGTCAATGGAAAGAATATTGAGAAAGTCGATTATGAGGACGTTCTTCAGAGAATAAAAGAAAATGAAGGCAAAGTGACTCTTCTTGTCATGAATAAAAAAGAATATTGGGACTGCAAGGATAACAACATCCCAATTAGCAGAGAGTCGTGGAGTGAAGCAAATGAAATTAAGAAAACCAAGAATCCAGAGAAAGGGAATTTCTCTAGCTTTGACATCAGGAAAACAAGCCTAAAAAAAAGCAGTACTCTTCCTGTTATCAAGGTAACTCTAGCAAGATAATCTGTTGCAGTGGATAGATTGATCAGAACACTAGGGTGGAACTGTCCTACTCGTTCTCAAATGGGTACCATCATATATTTTACGCGCACAAGGAAACAAGGCAATTAGGTTTAAAGCCCAATAAACCAAGAATGCAGCAATGTTTCATTAGGCAGAAAGGAAGATTAATCTCAATGCTGAGTGATTAAGCAAGTGCCTAATTGTATTAAGTCAATGTCAAGACTCAAGTGTGGTGCAGTGCACATTTACCACAATCATACTGGGGTTTAGAAGGTTAAATAATTAGCTAATTATGAACTTGGCTCGTGTCCATGGACAGAGATATTTAAATTGATAAATGAATTCATTAGGGCAGTTAGAGAGAAATTGCTTCCTCCAATAGAGAAAGAGAATGTAAGTGGAAAGCACTTCCTCGTGTAGATGGAAAGTATTTCATTCCTCAGAAACGTTCAACAATTTCTATAGATGCACCATAGAAATTATCCTATCTGGATGCACCACAGCTTCGTAAGGCAAATGTTCTGTCCAGTACAGAGAGGAATTGTAGTTGAGGATGCAACCCATCACGCAAACAAGCCACAAGCCTACTCCCCCCCCCCCCCCCCAAATAAACTCCATCTACATGTCACATTGTCTCAGGAAAGCAGCCAATGTAATCAAGGACCACTCACACCTTGGCCATTCTATCTTCTCCCATCCAGCAGAAGATGCAAAAGCTTGTTCCCTACTGTTGTCAGTCTCTTGAATGGACCTCTCATGAGCCAGGGATGAATTTCTGGATCTTCCCATCTACCTTGTTGCAGACCTTGCACGTTGAACCAGGCCCCACTGCCACTATATTCATGACAACCATCAGCTAGCTGATTGTACTAATCGCATACTAATGCTGGAATGACCTACTCCTGTTTTTGTATTCCTAAAACACACAGCTCAGGATGTCAGGAAGATTGAAAAAGAACACTTAAAACGGTAAGCAATGACTATATGACTTTGGGTTTGGGTTTCAACAGTTACCATAGAATGCTTTGTCCCAGGAGGTTTTTTTCCCCTAAGGAGGTGCTCAAGCAGCTGGCAATTGTGATGACTACATCAGCAAATTCAGCACAAACAGGTGATTTGATTTGATTTGGGACACCTGGCTCATCATTGGACCGACCAGAGATCCTCAAAATTCAAAAAGACTGCCATAGGTTAGACATAGAAAATGTTTCCACTTTCAAACTAAACAAAAATAAGGCATGATGAATGTACGGTCATTGTTAATATATCTGAAAGGAAATTCAGAAGGAACTTCTTTACCCAAACCGTTGCTGGATTGGGGAGCTCACTGCCAGAGGATGAGTGGCAAACATGTTTTTTAAGGAGAGGCAAGGTCAGCATAGAAGTAAGAAAGACATAAAATAGCATATTTATGATGGGAGGAGGCCAACATAAAATATTGACACTGGAATAGACCAGGTTGATAGTTTCTATATGCTCTTTGAATGTTACATAATTGTATAATTGGAACATAATTTTGCACTGTACTTGAAATTTGACCCCATGTTACATTGCTAACAAAATTACTTTTTTTTTTCAGATAACAGGGCACCAGATTGGTGGAGTGATTTATTTTTGTGAAGTTGTGGGATTCGATGAAGTATTCCAAAACAACTATCTCCTTGTCACTTCTGAAACAGCGACAAACAAGGGAAAACACTGCACTTTATTAATCCTTAGGAATACTTAGATGGAGAGTAGTAGATCATGCTTTTCAAGTGACGATAGGCACTTCTCACCTAAATTTCTAATGCTCCTTTTTAAATGGACAATTAATTATCATAGTTCAAATTTTGAATTTTTTTTTAAGAGGGGTTATCCAATCAGATTGAGAAAACATGTCAAGGTGTACTTGAATGTTAAGAAGTAAAAGTGCCAATCTTAAATTTGTGGGGCAGTTAAATGCTCTTGACCTATTTAGGAGTGAGAAGGTGTGTAGTGGCCTGGCATTTCTGTTTTAATTGACATTTCCTACAGTTTGTCAGTATTTCTGTGAACGGTCACTTTTGGAACACGTAAATGGAGAAATGTAATGATGCATCAATACATTTTAATGCTCGATACTCCATGTGCATTTACTTTGTACTTCAGCAATATGTATTAGTATGTTACACTGTAGTCCAGTATTTAACAAGCCAGTTTAGCAGTTGTTGGATACCTGTTCTTTTTGTTATTGAAGAGGCTTAAAAGGCCTGAAATGACAAGAACAATCAATAACTGGCCTTCCTGACTTGTACTTTTTTCTCTCACCATTACACCCTTCAATAAAAGAACAATAACAGAACATTCCACATGCACCTAACATACTGGGCTGTGATTGCCAGAGGCACTGCATAACAGCCAAGCCTCCCAAAAGATGACCACTCCAAAATCACAAAAGAGTTCATGACAGCAGAATTGATCTTGGACATCACCTTAAGAACTGCCTTTTCCTTAAAAAGAGAGTATTATTTCAATAAAATGTATATAGTTTCAATAATCAGTCTGGACTGAACTCTTCTGTTGAAATGTGATACTTAAGGGCCTGTCCCACCTTTTTTACTCATGGACATTTTTCATCATGTTGAAAAAACGCCCCGATCTACTTGATGCCACAAGTATCTACGACCTCGTGACGACCATGCTGCGAGTATGTCAAGGGCAAACTCGGCAGGTCGTGAATTAGGTTGTGAAAGTGGGACAGGCCCTTTACTCATTCACACAGGGTCCACTTATTTTAAAATATTTTTACAAACAGATGCTAGTTCGCTGAGGTGCCCTTTAAGCCAAACCTGCATCCTTAGAAGGTTCCTGACCTGATACCCACCTGTCAAATCTCTCCACAGATGCTGCGTGAACCACTGAGTCCCTCCAGCACTTTGTGTTTTACGCAAGATTCCAATATCTGCAGTTTGTTGTGTGCATTTGTATTGATCTGGGTTAAGACATCTGATTGAACAGCTGATCTCCAAATGACCAAGACATCTAACTAGATATAATTTCCACTACACTTCCCTTTAGAGATACAGCGCAGAAACAAGCCCTTCGACCCACTGAGTTCAGCCGACCAGCAATCCCTGTACACTTGTACTATCCTACACACTAGGGACAATTTAGTCTTTATCAAAGCCATTTAACCTACAAACCTGTACGTCTTTGGAGAGTGGGAGGAAACCGAAACACCCAGGGAAAACCCGCACGGTCACAGGGAGAAAGTACAAATTTGATACAGATGGCACCCTGTAAGGCAGCAACTCTATCACTGTGCCACCATGCTGCCCTTAAGTTGGTGCACAATTAATGTATTGATGAACAGTGCAATAACCAAATCTATCCTTCATACAAATATCATTGTGGTGTTCCTAAGTTTAATATCTCATTCACAAGATGTGACCTCAGATAACATAGCCATCATTATTGACAAAACTACAATTTGTGCAGAAGTTTCCTAATTGGAACCTGAACTCGCATCATTTGGATTCAGAGGCAAGAGATGTCAGCACAATGCCATGGATAAATCAATACAATTATACTTTAACCGAATATAGAAACTGGACTGCCCCAAAGACATTAAACAAAATTAAGTACAAAACTGTCCCCTTTTTTAAATAAGCATCATTAAAGTGAATAAGGTTATAATTATTATCATGTCTTAAAAACACACTTCTTCCAGTGCCTACCGATGCAATGCTTTGAGCATGCTGGCCACCAGGGTACAGAGAAAGCATGGAACTTGTTGCCAGTGCTCTGGTTGAAATGTATCCATGCTTAATATTAAAATTATATGAGACAAACACTTACATGGCTTTGATTTTCCTTGTTTCAATGATTTTGAATGCCGTCAACTCCAGTGTCTTGTGCAACTTCAACTTGTTTAACTCCATACTTGACGGTGTACTTTCAGACTGAGGAAGGATCCTGAACCAAAATGTCATCTAGTCATGTCCTCCAGGGATGCTGCCAGACCCGCTGAGTTACTCCAACACTTTGCGTCTATCTTTGGTATAAACCACATTATCACATATTAAAATAAACCACACAAAAGCAATTTACTCCACAATATTAAGTTTGGAATTTGGAATGCCACGAACCTTATTGACAACCAGCCTCCAGTCTCCTGTCTCTTAATGGACATCACTCAGCAAAAAAACCTGAAAGTTGCACTAACATCATCGCTCAGGAATATAGATATTTTGACATCATCACACATGCAACATTTATGCTGTTTTGGGAGTATGGCCTTGGGAAGGTAAATGGCTTTCCCTTAGCTTTGCATAGGAATGAACTGCAGATGCTGGTTTAAACTTGACCCGAAACATCATCTATTCCTTTTCTCCAGAGATGCTGTCTGACCCATTGAGTTACTGCAGTTTTTTGTGTCTATCTATAGAGCTTTGATGATGGGGATTTGTCTTGGGTGACAGCTCTGATGTTGGTTCAATTATTCCGCCTGTCAATTTCGTGATTTTTGAAGAGATAGCATTGATGATACATCTCTATTATTTTAATTGCACCTGTATCTCGCCATACTTCTGGATATGACAATAAATTTGGTTGTCATTGTCCATAAATGTTGATGTTTCCAGATCTTTCCATTGCTTCTCTGTCTGAAACCCTGTAATCTCCTTTAGCCCTACAAATTGTCTCAGACTTGCCCCAGATGTCATCATGCCTGAGGGTCGTTAGCGTTTCCCTTCTGGAAACATCACCTTTCCATTCCCTCCACGATCTCTTTGCCTCCTTTTTCTCCTTCAAACCCCAACTCTGGAGCCAGTCTTTTCATCACCTGCACTGCTCCCTATTCGGGGTCACAACAAAATGTTCTCCATAACATTTAGGACTGAGATGAGGAAATACTTTTTCACCCAGAGGGTTGTGAATCTGTGAAGGCAGCGGAGGCCAATTGACTGGAATGTTTTCAAGAGAGTTAGATTTAGCTCTTAGGGCTAATGGAACCAAGGGATATGGGGATATAAGAATTTCATCTGGAACATATGACAATAAACCACTTGACTTGACTCTTGAGAAGGCAGGAACAGGGGTACTGATTGTGGATGATGAGCCATGATCATATTGAAGGGCGGTGCTGGCACGAAAGGCCAAATGGCCTATTCCTGCACGTATTGTAGGTATGTTGCAATACTTACCTTTACCGGCGCTGCACTTCTGCCGCTCCCCGTGTGCGCGACTTTCGCGCCTTGCAGAGGGGGGCGGGCTTAAAGTGCCGTTTTTCCACAGGCCTGGATAATCGATGAATGTCGGGCGATTTGGTTGCTGAAGAAAAATCGCTCCGACATTTAATGAATGGTGGTATTTTTAAATTACTCTAGATTATTTATTAACTAGAGTAATTTAAAAATCACCTTCAAAAGCCGTGACCGCAGACAACCGGAAGCATTTTGCGTAGGGAAGAAAAAAAGGTAAATACTTTATTTTTATATTAAAAGTTGGTTTTTCGGGAGGCATTAATAATATTTTTATGTTGCGAAATGGGTTCCCCTAAAAATGTATGAACCTCCAGTATTTTTCCCCCCGACTTCACCGCTAACCGCAACGTTCTAATCCAACGCATTCCACTAAAACCCACTCGCTAGTTGATTTAAATCGCCATTAATTTACAGCATAAAACACTAAATTCCTTCCATTTGGCCCAGAAATTCATGAAAATTAGATTTAAAAATTATGTTATATTGTGGATTATTGTGTGAATGTTATTTGGACACTTAGGCAATTTTAAAAAAGTTTATCTTTTCTTAAGAAATGGATAGATGTTTAGATCTACTCATTGAATTTTGTAATTAGCTACAATTAGATAACTAACTAATTATATGCTTTAATTTCAGGTAATCCAAGTAAGATTGTTTAATATTTGTTTCAGAATGCTTCAATCTATAATAACTGAAAATTTCATTGAGTTCTCTTAATTTTTAAGAATGTTATGGACATTTAATTTTTCCAGATCACAGCTTTTGAGTTAAGTCAATTGAAAGGCAATGGGAAGCAAGATGCTCATTTCCGAGTATGAAAATGGCCATAACTTTCTTAATACTGAAGATATGAAAGTAAATTAGGTGTCAAATTAAACTTCTTTTTATGCTTTATCTGATGGGATAAATTGTAGACTTGATTTTTAAAATCTCAAAATTTTGTAAAATTGCAACGTATTGTCTATGTTTCTATAACATCACCTAGGGATGATGTGATGTGTTTGAGGAGCTCCATGAATGTGGGTTGTAGCCCTGATGCTCCAGTGGAGAGGAGAGGGGAGGGGAGGGGAGGGGAGGGGAGGGGAGGGGAGGGGAGGGGAGGGGAGGGGAGGGGAGGGGAGGGGAGGGGAGGGGAGGGGCACGACACGATCAGCACCAGGCCGCGCCTCCTAACTCTACGCCGTTGCCGACGCGAGGGCGGGCCCGCTCCCGTTGGCAGCAGCAGATCCTGACGCACGGTGACGCGCGGCGAGCAGCGGGGTGGCGCCAGGGCGGGCCGTACGGACGTACTTACGCGTGGACGCTGTTCGCGGATCTCAGCGCAAGGGCGGGTACGCCGCTCGCCGCTCCGTACGCAAGGGAAGGTTCGCCGCCCGCTCGCCCGCTCGCCCGCCGTCGCGCCGAGCCTGGGCCCAGGGCGGGAGCGGGAGCGCAGGCCGCGCCGTCAGCAACAGCAGGTAAGCGCGGCTCGAGCGCGGGCCGTTTCCCGCTGCAAGCTTCACAACTACATGTGTACATTATCCAGAGTAATTCCTGCCTTTGTGAACCACCCCCCACCCACCCCGTGTATAAAATCCCAGTCCCGACCTACACAGGTGACCGGGTTTATTTACACACATCTCTGGGCCTCGGCTTTGATGTCATGGTGTTTGGCTTCAATTAATGTTCTGTACGCGTGGCTCAGTTATCTTTGTTCTTTTGTTATTGTGTTGCTTCCATTGCCATTTCTCTGGATGCACATTTGGTCCTGTGGTGCTCTTTGTAAGGGTTACTGTGAATTTTGTGTTTAGGAAACAACTATTTGTGAAAGTTCATGTTTTATTCTTCGGGGTGTGAGTTAATATTTATGGTAGGCCTGGCTTTTATTAATTCAGCTTGATCCACAGTACACAAACATCTTTTACTAATTAATGTTTCTAATAGTTTGGAATGGTGTGTTATGAATTAAATATTTTCAGAAAATAACTCCCTTAACTCGTGTGAGATTTGGTGCTAATACATCTACACTAAAGGATGGCAGTTTTATTCAACTTGAACCTGCATTTGTGTTATTTGGCCGAGTTCACAGTTTGATTAGTTTTTGCTCCATATTCTAACATTTACAGTCACTTGTTTCTTTGAACTTGGGGATTGAGGTGCTGTTCTATATATTGCTGTTGAAACGGTAGATAAATTTAGGTTTCTAAATAAATTGGGTAATAAAAGTTCCTGAAGAATATTTTCATCTTGTCTAATACTGTAAATCAGGGTGACAGCCAAGGCTTAAAAGGGAGATCATTTAAGACGTATGTGGGAATAATATTTGTGAGAAATTGGTTAAATGGCTGGTAGAAAGAGTTACTGTTAATTCATTAAAATAACTTAAAACTAATTTGGGTTTTCTCCCTTTCCCAACCTGAAATGTCTGCTCTATTTCTCTTTTCACAGACGCTGCCAGATCTGTTCAATGTTTCCAGCACTTATTATTTTTGGTCCTGATGCAGGGTCTCAACCCAAAACTTGGATCATCCCTTTGCCTCTACAGATGCTGCTTGACCCTCCCACCCCTGAAATCTTCCTGTAATTTTATGTTGCTCCATTAATTGAATTGCTGCACATTGATCTTAGTGTACATGGGAAAAGTAGTTTGCTGCAGTTGCTTTTATTTATAACCTAGAATGGGATTGAAGATGTACACATAATGACAGTGTATCCCCATGTTCTGAAGGTCATGAAAAGCAAGGCATGTCAGTTCAACTATTGGAATTTGAGATTAAAAAATTGACTGCTGAAATAAGGGTGGATCAAGCAGCATCCGTGGAGGCAAAAGGGAGGTGTCAATGTTATGGGCCACGACTGTGCATCAGGACTTTGGGAATGGTGTGGAAGAGGGAAGGTATAAGGAATGATGGTCATTTAAACTAACTTCCCATTTGCACATTGATCATCTGTCCACGGCCTTTACTGCCACAATGAGGCCTAATGCAAACTGGAAGAATTTTACAATATTACAACTCAGTGGTATGAATATTGTATTTACCTATTTGAGGTTACTTATTCATACCGCCCATGTTATTTTTCCACTCCCACGAGTCATCCCAACTTCTCCCTCCCTTTGTTCAGCTTTTTCCATCACTTCACCTTTGCTCACCTGGCTCCTAATTCCCCTTTATGTGATTCCACCTATCACCTGTCACGTCCTATCCCACCGCTCTCCTGCACTTCTAAAAACTGACCATCAATCATCTCCCCACTGTCCCCTCAGTCCTGATGCAGGGTTTCGTTGATGTGTTTCTTTTTTCATTTCCTTCCCCAATTTTTGCTTGATCTGATGAGTTCTGTTTTTGCTTCAGATTCCAGCATCTGCAGTCTCCTGTTTCTTTGAACTTGGGGACAGGCAAATTGATCTACTGTTCTATATTGCTGTTGAAGTAATCACCACAAAGCTACACATAGTTCCTTCCCATCTTTTGAGTTGGACAATCCAATGTTGAAAACAGTGAGGGTAATATGACATTAACAAGTTAAGGAGGGAAGAATTCATGAGTGAATCTTGCTTCCCACCCATTGATCTGCAATTTTAAAACTGTGTGTAGTTTAGAGATACAGTGTGGAAACAGGCCCTTCGGCTCACCGAGTCTGCGCCGGCCGGCAATCCCCGCACATTAACGTTATCCTACACACACCTACAAACCTGTACGTCTTTGGACTGTGGGCGTAAACCAGAGCTCCCGGGGAAAAACCCATGCAGATCACGGGAAGAATGTACAAACTCCATACAGACAGCACCTGTAGTCAGGATCGAACCCAGGTCTTTCACGCTGTAAGGCAGCAACTCTGCCGCTGCACCACCATGCCGCCCATAATGTGAGGATTGGATTGGTTTTTGATATCCCATGGTTGATTACTCTTGATTCATGTTATTATTCACATATGAGTGCTGACATTTCTTTTGACGTCAGCCTTTGGTATGACGACCGATAGCTCAGTGTTATTGTCTGTTGCTACTCCTGTTTCTGTATGACCAATATCAATTCCAGTCTTTCTCCCCATAGGGGTATCTTATTTATCTAAATCCAGAAGTTTTGGTTCTAAATTGACGGGTCAAAGATGTAGAAAATGCACTACCGCCCAACACCAGAGCCAGTATAGTGGTATTCAAGAACAGATTGTCGGGTATTTGTGCCATAGCACGACAGTTGCATTCTTAAGAAACATTACATTATAAAAACAATGTATTAGTGGGGGGAAAAGGGGGCTAGGAGATAGAGTTTTCGACTCACAATGACTGATTATTACTGCAAGATTTTCAAACCGTAATGTTTTTTAATTGTTATAAATGTATTTTAATACTGCAAGCTAAAAATAATAATGGCTATATGTTACATTGTTTAATCGTATCAATAAGAGCAATTGCTTGTCAATTTGTAATGGCCTCCCTTGGTGACATGAGCAGTCCGTGATCTTGGTATCATCACTGCAGGGAGGTTACATGTAAACAGTTTTTTTTCCCCCCAAGGCAGACAGCTTTTTTCTGTTTGTCAATTTCCAAAGGAATTCTTGCAGTTCTCTAGTTGCAAAATGAAAATACAAAGATTTGAGATCTTTAAATATTTCTCATCTCACCCTAAACCTGTGTCTAGTTTTTAACCCCCCCCCAGGAAAAAGACTGATTATCTACCATACCTATGCCCCTCATTATTTTATGAACCTCTGAAAGGTCACTCCTCGGCCTCTTGCACCCCATTAAGCACAATCCCATTCTATCTCCTTGTAACTGATCCTTCAATTCCAAACAATATCCTAGAATCTCGACCCGAAACGTCACACATTCCTTCTCTCCAGAGATGCTGCCAGTCCCACTGAGTTACTCCAGCGTTTTGTGAATATTCTAGTAAATCTCTTCTGCATTCTTTCTAGCGTTACAACATGCTTTCTATAAGGTGGGAATCCGAACGGCACACAGTATTGTAAGCGAGGCTGAACAATGTCTTTTTGTTTCTGGCAGTGTTGTTCTCCGGTGCAGTATTCCTTGGTTGGAATTGTACAGCCACTCAGATGACCATTTATTCTGGTTATGTTGCAGATTCCGTTAAAGAAGCAGTATTTGGAAAGAACCTGCTTCATTTATTGATTATTCCAAGGTCAAAGGGAATTGATCCTTGTAATTGACATTTAAGGTTGGATTTTAATGTGGAATTCTAGAAATTGTGTTTGTATCAAATTCTTCAGGTTTCAATGTCTCTTACACACAATGGGGAACATCTAGAAGGGTCAACCTGAAACATCACCCATTCTCTCTATTCAGATATACTGCCTGTCCTGAGTTACTCCAGCATTTTATGCACATCTCGTACTGCTTGCCGGTCTTTTATATGCAAGAATTTTCTTTTTAAGTAATCCCCCGGTTTCTTTTATTAAAAAGATTATATTTTTCTTTGTTGCAACCTTTTGATGCACTGAGTCACATATTGACCAGTCAGGTTCAGTCACTAGCTTGTGCTTTGTCAGCTGATCTCAGTCCGGGTAGCTTCTAGTGCATTAAAATTGATTTTGGAGCTGTGGCTTGGAAAAGAGAGTGTTAATCAGGGGTCATGTAGGTGATCCAGTATGGCACACTAATATTTCTTCCAGGGAGCTAAAGGTCATGTTTTCACAATACTGTTTGTACATATTTTTCAGGAGTGGGGGAGGAGGCAGTTGTTGGGAGAAGAAGAACCTCAAAACTGGCACAACTTTCCACCAAATTGACTATTGCATCTTACTGGAAAGTCTTTGACATAGTTTTTTTTCTGTGATTCCCTACAGTCTACAGGCATTAGTGGTTCAGATTCGTCAATAGCAAGCTACTTTAATGAAAGGTAGACACAAAATGCTGGAGTAACTCAGTGGGACAGGCAGCATTTCTGGAGAGAAGGAATGGGTGATGTTTCGGGTCGAGACCCTTCTTCAGCATTTTGTGTCTACCTTCGATTGCAGTTCTTTCCGACACGTATTACTTTAATGAAAGCTTGTTTACTTCACTTAAAGTTAAGGATGATTAACTTTGGGTTATTGCACAGAGCAGCCGACTATTTCCAGTATAGGTGATCATTAATGCAATTTTGAGGGTTTTTACTTTGTTCTACATATTGTGACATGCCCAAATGATTTTCTATGTCAGCATTGCTAAACGGTGTGTGTACTTTGCATTGTCTTCCTCACAGCCTGCTTTGGAGCTGGATGGAGTGGGCTTTGAAGAGAAATGACTGACCAGGAGAATAACAATAACATATCTAGCAACCCCTTTGCAGCACTCTTCAGTTCAGTGGCTGATGCCAAGCAATTTGCCTCTGTCCAAAAGCAGCAACACCCAGAGGTCCCAACAGGTAAGCAAACTTTATGGTGTTTGAGGCAGTCTGTTTCTCAGTTACATGCAGATTGTTGAAAGCAAGGTTTGCAGAACCTGTGAAGGGTAACCTCTTTGTGATCCTTCAATTCCCATCTTGGGAAATGTTAAAATATGAATTTAACATCTGCTTTAGAAAATGTAGGAAGCGAGTAGGTCAAATTAGCAGCCTGCCTTTTCAAGTATATACACATCGTGATATTTTTACATGTGAATGCAAGTTGCAGGTGAAACTCAGTCTTTGTCAAAATTTGTTCATCTGTTTTTCAAAATCTCGCATTGATTCTCATTTATTTGATGTGTTACAGTGCAAGAATCAGGGAAGCAGTGTAGCAGGACGTATTGGTCATTTCTTGATGCATCAGTCACATAGTGCAAGAGTCAAACAACAAACTGGCTGCTTTCATAGTTTTACTGATCTTGGTGTCAAATTACTCATAGTTGTGGTGTGATTCATGACAATTTGTCAGAGCTGACATGCCCAGATGGGAGAGTTCTCAACTTGCAACTTTTTGTAAATGCAGCGTTTATACACGAAGCCACCTTTGGTTGCAAAAAGGATAACCATCATCTTTCACTTCCTTATTTAAAATGGGCAATATCACTACTTTATCATCACCTTTAGTGAATGTAACTTTTAATTTCATAAATTATCTTGTAATTTGGCAGGTGCTTGTTCACATATTTGATGGCTCGATTGTAATCTTGTAATGTATTTCCGCTGAATGGTTAGCACACAATAAAAGCTTTTCACTATACCTCGGCGCAAGTGACAATAAACTAAACTAAACATTTGTACTATCATTTCTAATTGTTTGAGATTCCAAAGTGGTACAATATTAAACCTCATGAAGTATCATGTGTTTCACGGTATAAAAATGTGCTGTCATTGATTTATATTGATGTGGTGTAACCCAAAATTTACATCAAATCAGTATCTGTACACTTCTCACCTGGAACCTGAGGTTTTCTCAACTGATTGAAGCTGTGGTTCTGAATGTTTAACTTTTCTGGCCAATTAGTAGGCGAGGGAACATAATTTAATAAACATGGAAGTTTGCATGTTGATGTAGAATTTTAAGTATGTGTGGATTTGGAAAACTCCTGACAAGATGACTAATGTTCACACAACTGATCGAGGGGGAGGGTCTCTAATGTCCTTCTGGTAAGAGTATTCATAAGCAATCTTCAGTGCTTAACAGCAGGATAGTTGGAGAACATTGTATAATGTTTTAAAAAAGAAAGTTGCATCTGCCTCTAGAAAGCAAAAGAAAGACTGATGGTTACCAGTTTGGAAAGTTATAATTAAACCTTTAAGAATCTGGATTTTCCATCAGACAGGTTTTAATTATGAGAAAGAAATCTTATCAGAGGCAGTAAACACAATGATATTGAAAAACATTATTTTCTGTAATATTCTAGTCTTTGTTTGGAGTTTGGGCATATTACTGAATTGAAGTTAGAATGGTGAAAATCAAGCAGAAGATTAGAGTGACAGGGTTTTACGGCACAGAAACTGGAGCTTTGGCCCAACTTGTCTATGACAACCAATTTCCTAATCAAGCTTATCTGTGTAGAAACAAGGAACTGCAGATGCTGGTTTACAAAAAAGGAAATATAGTGCTGGAGTAACTCAGCTTGTCAGGCAGCATCTCTGAAGAACGTGGATAGGTGATACTTGTGTCGGGACTCTTCTTCACACTAATTGTAGCAGGTGGGTGGTGGAAGCAAAGAGTGGAGAGAGGCAGGACAAAGCGTGGTAGGTAATCGGTGAACTTAGGCAAGGGGAGGGAGGTATTGATAAGCAGACAAAGGTCAGAGATTAAACAGAAGGTTTAGTTTAGTTTTGAGAAACAGCATGGAAACAGATCCTTCAGCCCATCGGGTCCGTGCCGACCAACGACTACCTATACCCTGGTTGTATCTTGCTCTCCAGGGACAATTTACAGAAGCCAATTAACCTACAAACCTGCACATGTTTGGAATGTGGGAGGAAACCAGAGCACCTGGAGAAAACCCATGTGGTCACAGGGAGAACAAACTCCGTACAAACAGAACCAGTAGTTGGAATCAAACCCGGGTCTCTGACGCTGTAAGGAAAAAATCTTCTGTGCTACTTGTGCGGCTGTAGTAGGTGTGAGAAAAAAAGTTTCAAGGTAGTGATTGCCAATGTAAAAGTTGAAGATTTGTAACTATAGGATATATGCGGAAGTGAGTTCCGTGGGATGGGGATACATCTGATATTGATCCTAAGTTCACTGAATATGGAAATCTTCATTCATAATTTGCACCTAATGAAGTTGGCTAACCCCACACAAGAACAAAGTTATGACATTTTAAACCTGAGTGTTTATCTGGCAGTAAACTTCAATCTTTTGTGATTGTGCAAGTGTCAAACCGTCCAGGATCTACAGAAGAAGTTTACGACAGTGAAGATTCTGACGTCAGTAGTATTGGGAGCGTCGACAATGACTCGATTACAGACACCAATCGTGCATTTCGTTCTCAAAAGGAAATATGTGAACAACTGAACATCAACCATATGCTTCAGCGCATCTTTCTTATTACCCTTGACAACAGTGAGTATCAAGCATGCTTATCTTGTATGAACAATTTAAAGTTGATGCACCACTGGCAGAATGACAATATATATTGTAAGTAAGATACAAAGTGTTCAACCCGAGTGCTCAGAAAAGTATTCCCTGCTGTTGCTTGCACCTGTGCAAGGCTGCCAGTTTGCTGTTGAATTGGGAATACTTTTAAGCTGTGGCATTGCAATTTTTAAATCGGTATATTTTAAAAGCTGAGAAATCTGCCGGTCAGTGGGTGTAAATAAATGTATTGATGTGCAGAAATGCTCTAATGTTGGTCTATTGTCCTTGCACTTTTCCCTTCCCGTCCATATACCTATCAGCTTGTGAATTAAATGTTTCTTTATGCATCCAAGCAAATGTAATCTTAATGCGTAGTTCAGTGCTAATCCCTCAATTTGTCTATGATATTTAGCCTATTCACTTTAAGAATCACTTTATACTATAGGAATGGAAGCCTATATAAATAGTCCAAGATAAAATCTGAAACTGTAAGAAATACTTTACAGATCAACAACATCTGTGGGACGAGAAACAGAGAAGCTTTGGTTTGGTTATTCACTTGCTTAGAAAACAGTTTTGCCTAATTTCAAATCCAAAAATCTGTGCATGATGATTTGACAAGTGTAGCATTCTTAGGTGAAACACATGAGTTTGGATTCAAGCTCTCACCTATATCTTTCCTGCATATCATGCCTTGGTCGGTTATGGGACAATTGATTAAAAATAAATATTTCTGCTTCTCCTTCCACAGGCCCTCAATATTTTAAAATCCTATTATCTTTTAAACGGTTTCTCATATTCTACACCTTGCTGTCCCTCATTGTTTGCATCATGCCCTATGATAATGTCCCGTGCAGTGTTTTTGTATTCCACATCCCATCCTCAAGTTATTTGTCGCTGGTTTATGTATAATTTCTTTATATTCTCTGCATGCAATTATTTCCTCGTTTCTTTTAATTTTTTTCCCCCCTCTTTAAATGCAATATTTTGTTGTTGAAGTCAACCACATGAGACCTGTTCATTAACTCAACTTCTGATAAGTGACATTGAGATTAATATTATTTTAATATATTTATAGGTGACCCGAGTTTGAAGGGAGGGAATGGAATTCCACCGCGCTGTGTTTTTTTGGACGATATGGCCGTGGACCTGGATGGGCAGGACTGGCTTGACATGAAAAATGTTGAACAGGTATAAATAATTGCTAATAGTTTGTCTTTTTCACTATTTGGGTGATTTCGTGTGGTATTTAACTAATCTCAATTACATCAGGATGGTTACTTACTTAGATATTTGTTTTGATCAAAACGAAAGCTATAAATAAGTGATAGGATTGAGAGATTCCTGCAATCATTTATATCTGTTGCATGCTTGCCTTCATCGGTAAGGGTACCGAGTATAAGAATTGTAATGTGACCTTGATTCCTTGTCTCCATTACATGAGGTGGCCTTGCCCAGTCACCTGGTTATTGAATAAAGCAAGAGTTTTATAATATCCTGCGCAGGTTTCATTGAGCCATTTGGTGTAATTTTTCTCCACTGCCATTTGATTCCTTAACTCTCAACCTAGCATACTCTATTTGTCACACCACTCACCTCCCATTAGCATCAAGAATCTCTCTTTGCAATAAGTATTCATGGTTATGTTTGAAACTTGTTATAATCTAGAACCATCACATCTGGAAATAACCTTCAAAGAGAAAGCTCCTGCATTTTATATTATGATTCATTATTTTACACCACGTCTGTCACTACAAATATTCTGTCTGACAGAAGAATTTGAAATTCTTTCAGTGTTTTTACAGGATAGACAATCCCTCCTCGTAACTTGAACATCGAATTTGGGAATATCCTGTCACCTCATGGACTCCCTTCTAAACAATGCAACACCTGTTCAATAATGTAAAGTGCAAAGATGAGCACTGGACATCAAGTTTGCCCTGAAAATCAAATGCTGAAATAAAAGGGAGGACAGGACAAATTCAGAAGTGGTGCACCCTTGTAGACTGTTTACAGACTCCCTTACCAGGGGAGAAGTAAAACCTCCCAGAGCAGTCGGGAAAATAGCTGAAGAAATTCTACTCTAACCCTCAGAGGCTGCTCAGCAAAGCTTGAAGTGATTAACCCCTCATGTGCAATTAAAGTCCTCTTCCCTCGGGCACTTATCAAGTTTCCTTTTACATATTGGAACAATACATACCATATTATGGTATATTATTGAGGTCATATTTGAGAAAGCTAAGACTAACTTTGTTTCTATATGAAGGTAGACACAAAATACTACAGTAACTCCAGCATATCTGGAGAGAAGGAATGGGTGACGCTTTGAGTCGAGACCCGTCTTTGTTTCCACATGTATGCCTTCCCATCATATTATCCTTATCAGCCAAATGTATTCATTTTATTATTTTATACATCTCAACTATATTCCTCTGAGTAGTTTTTCCTCAAATGGCACTGACTCCTAAACAAAGCTTTTAAGGCTTTATGAAATTTTGCCTTCTCTACCGTTTTGAACTCTATTGCAATTTGCAGGCTAAAGTAGAATCAAACCACTGTGTAAATTTGCCAAAGTTTATTTCCATCTAGGCTCTTTTACTTTTTATATTCCATCTTACTCATAATTTCATTGATGAGAAGGAAATGAAGGTGTAGTGGCTAGATTTTTACTTGTGGCATGCTGATACCGATGAACAGGCAGCATACAATGACGACTTGGAGTCATTCTTATCGAAACAACTCCTTCCCCCTATTTAGTGTATCTGCACTCCATCATAATTTATTTAGTCAGGGTCTAGACCTTGCTGTAATGCCGCTGTGGATTTGGCCATTAGCTTGTGTGTCCCATGATCCTGATCTTTAAATTAATGTTTCCGCATATGTAATTAGAAGGTTGGCAGCAAATCTCAGTCTGCGGGTGCTATGCAGCTTCTCAAAATTGATTTCCTTTGAGGAAGAACTACTTGATGTGCATTTTCTGCTTAAATTGAATGACTGTTAAATGAGAATTTCAAACGAGCAATTGTATATACTGTTGTTGAAAAATAGAATAATTCACTTCAGTTATGCATGCCCCAATGATGAAGTCAAGTACAAAGTCACTGATTTAAAAAAAAACAAAACAAGGTTTGGTTTATTTTCAATGTTTGTTTAATCCATGAGTTACTTAAGGAACCTTGTGATATGATCAAAACAATTATTTTGAGAAATTAGAAAGCACCATGCTGTATGAGCAAGTTTAGGAGCGAGAGAAGTGGAAGCAATTCTAGAAACAGAAAACTGCAAATGCTGGTTAATACGTAAAAGGACACAAAGTGCTGGAGTAACTCAGCAGGTCAGGCACCATCTCGGAGAACATGATTGAGACCAAAAACGTCACCTGCACATGTTCTCCTGAGTTACTCCAGCACTTTGTGTCCTTTTGAGAAACAAATCAGTTTCAGCCTCAATTTTTCTTTTTCTGTTTTGTTAAGAATAGGGTGACTAGTTTTGTTCTGGTGCAAATACAGTGAATGGTTTTGTACTGGTGCAAACTATAAGTGCCTATTACGTTTTAAAACAATTCAATAACTGAATTATGATTAAAGCTCAAATATTCTGTAATTAGTATTTTGTGCAATTCAGTTGTAATTTGAACTGACAGATATTATCTGGAAATGGTAATGACTACATTACCCTTTCCAAGTATTGGTAATGTTGTAAGCCAGGATCAGTATTTTTGCCTTTTATGATGGGTAAGGAATTTGGAATAATGGATGTGAAGTCGATTTAGAATTTTGACCTTGTACCTTTTGACTAAAGTCAAAGATGACGAACATTAAATTTAGATTATTTTTTGTTTTAACAGGCTTTGTTCAATCGAATGCTGATTCCAGAACCAGGAACTCATTTGATCTGTATGACACCGGCAAACATTATGAATGTAACCGCTGATCGAGATGCTGGAGAGAAGGAAGTCATGAAATACCTATTTGCTTGCTTCCAAAGAGTTAAAGGGGAGGTATGCACATGCAAGGGTTCCTCCTGTCTCTGGAGCGCAGTAATTCTCCTTTATGTCATTCAATTGACTATTTGAGAGGAATAGATCGAGTAGATGCACAGTTTCTTGCCCAGAGTAGGTGAATAGAGGATCAGAGGAAATAGATTTAAGGTGAAGGGGAAAAGATTTAATAGGAATCTGAGGGGTAACTTTCACACAAAGGGTGGTGGATGTATGGAACAAGCTGCCAGAGGAGGTAGTTGAGGCTGATACTATCCCAACGTTTAAGAAACAGTTAGACGGGTACATGGATAAGACGGGTCTGGAAGAATATAGACCTAACGCAGGCAGGTGGGACTAGTGTAGCTGAGACATGTTGGCCGGTGTGAGCAAGTTGGACCGAAGGGCCTGTTTCCACATTGTATGACTATTTCTCGCATGTGACTAGAAAATGAATAACAGTAGAATGTCCATTCAAAGTCACCACATTTTGGCCTCTGCCACACTGAATATTTCAGTTCACATGTGAAATCAACGTTTGTACTTGACGCAGACCTTTGCCCATGTAGGTATGGTATCGATAGGATTATGAGCCAAATAAATTTATAAATTTCAGCCTGTAAGCTAAAATCTGTGCTGGAATCATTTTTATTATTTAAAATACTACGTAATTGTACCACTTTTTCTGTTCGATAGTTTGACGAAAATATGTTTTCTCAATAGATTACAAAAGTCCCAGAAAACCTGTTGACTTACGCAATTCGTTGTAAGGTCCTGATTGTGTCCAATGCACGCACTGCTCTTCTCACTCCTGAGATCTATGGTGATCAAAATATCTATGAACAAATACTTGAATTACTTCTTGAAGGAGTAAGTGGACCACGTAAGTAAATATTCCAGCTGTAGTATTTGTGTGAGGTGCTGAATCAGTTTGCACTATGTTTTGGTGAACGTGAAAGAATATATTGTATGCAAGAAATTGCGCTTGTACAAAACCTGACAAATTTGAGATATTTAGTTTAGCTTAGGGATACAGCTTGGAAATCGGCCCTTTGGCCCACCGACCATCCACACCAACCATCGATCACCTGCTCACACTAGTTCTATGTTATTGCACTTTCTCATCCACTCGCTACACACCAAATTACAGAGGCCAATGAACCTACAAATCTGCACGTCTTTGGGATGTGGGAGGAAACGAGATCCCGGATGAAACCCATGCGGTCACAGGAGAATGCAAACGCCACACAGACAGCATCCGAGGTTGGCATCGAATCCGGTCTCTGGTGCTTTGCGGCAGCAGCTGTACCGCAGCACCACTGTACCGCCTAAATGTTGCAAAGTACTCCATAGCCACTTCAGTATCTTTTGAAGTGGTTGGCATTCTAATCACAGTTACTAGTTGAATGATATGCTCAGAATTGTCATTTGTCATTGCCCAAGAAATTTGGTCACAATTGATTTAAAGTCAAAATTGCTTAGTGGGTTTGAATCGCACTAACAAGCCACATAAACATGCAATGGGAAATTGATTGTGATCTCCATGTATGTGATGGGGTCGGCTGGACACAAAATTGTCTGAAAGAGTGACCTGAAATGTTGTTTATCACTTTTCTGCCACAGATGCTGCGTGACCTGCTGAGCTCTTCCAGCATTTATTTGCTCCAGATACAGTAATAGTGTCAGCTGGGGTGCTATGTACGATTGACATTGTTTCTGGAAAATTTGAGCCAGAATAGCAAATGAGAAAGCCGCATGGGTCAGAACAAAACCAGATCTTGGTAGAAGGAAAAAGGGGCGACTGGAATGCAGGTTAAATTGATCCTTCATCTGAGCTGCTTACAAATAATTTTCCACAGAATTCATGGATAGAATCATTGTAAATTCCTCCTTTGTGGAGGGAACCCAAATCTTAATTTCCATGGTTTTGGAATGCAGCTGGATACACCTTGAGGATACCCAATTCCACTGCCATGTTTTAAAAAAGAAACAACTACAGATGCAGGAAATGTGTAATAAAAGCAGAAAATGTTGGAAACACAAGTCAGGCAGCATCTGTGGAAAGAAAATTACCGTGATGCAAAGTTATGCACTGGTGTCCTCTCCCATTTCCAACATCCTGTTCGTTGTTTGGGCAAACTGTTTCAAGCCCAATCTTGGAGCAGTGTTTCCCATTGAAATTATGTGTCTATATTTATGTTTTATGCACTGTAATTATTACTAATTTTGAAAAATCAATTCAAAATTTTATTAATTGGCTTATTTCATGGATTGCTTCATGAAAAGCATACTACTATCAAAATATTTAAAGCTGAGGGTGATATATAGAGAGGACAGGACATTTGATAAATTTATCGTATCTATTCCAGGATCTTTATGGACAGAAACAAATAATAGGGCTGAGGGGAAATCTGACTATATGGATTGGATGTGAGATCTAAGATCATTGTTTTAATGAGACTAGTTGTTGACTGAAATGATGCACATGATTATTTAACTTTCTTGTAAATAAAGACTTTAAGAAATCTTCAAATGAACATAAATGAGATTAGATATTGGAGGCCCCCAGCATGGTGAGATACTAAGATAGACTGTTACTATTGCCTTGAGCCTGCTAAGTGTGCAGGGAAGTGGGATGAAATGTAGCTCTGGGTGTCAATGCTTCTAGCCTTACATTCGCAAAGAATCTGTCGATCAACTGTATAGAGATGTGGATGGTTATTTAATCTGTTGTGACCACCATCCAAAATCAGGAAACAGTTTCCACTATAAGAATTTTCCTTTTTTAAATAATTGACGTTTTGCAATAAATATCGTTGATGGAAAGCTTTTTAGCATAAACCATTCTAGTTGTTTCAATAAAATTCATGGTGTAATCTCTACTTATACAGAGTTTGATGATGTTACTGAGTTCATGGAAGAAGTAATAATGATGTTAAAGGAAGAAGAAGAGGTCAGGACATTCAATGAAGTCATATTTCCAGTTTTGGACATAATACTGCACCGTATTAAAGAGTTGGATCTCTGCCACGCAATGCTGTACAGCTATCTGGATGTCCTCCTTTATTTTACTCGGCAGTTTGACCTAGCACAAGTAAGAAATCCTTCAAATTCTATCCTATATCCTCTTTTGGTACGACATGGTCACTGAAGTTACTTGTAGTGGAGTTTCTATCAGCTTGATGTAGAATGTAATGAAAGCGTATTATAGTCAGTTAGATGCCCTTCCCATGTACCATTCCGTATAGTTGTTACAACATTTAAAAACAACTCTCGTTGACCAAAGTGCTTTACATTAGTGCAGGTACTAATGTGCTACAAACAGTGGTACATAGATCAACATTACATAAATAAATACATACATACAGCGCTCCCTCAGGGGACCTCAAGAAAGGTTTGAGAGTAGAAATAAGTTTTAAGTCTTGACTTAAAAGAGTTGATGGGGGGGGGGGGGGGGGCGCAGTTCAGATGGGAAGAGGGATGCTGCTCCATAGTCTAGGTGTTGCAATCGCAAAAGCGCAGTCGCCCCTGAGCTTATGCCTAGACTGCGGGATGGTCAGTAACCCCAAGTCGGCCGATCTGAGGGATCTGGAAGTGGTGTGGTGGGTAAGCAGATTTTTGATGTATGTATACATAAAGAAGGAGCTTGAAATTTATTCGGAACCGCACAGGGAACCAGTGGAGAGAGGCCAGAATCGGGGTGATGTGGTCCCTTTTTCAGGTACCCGTCAGGAGTCTTGCTGCGGCGTTTTGGACCAGTTGCAGGCGGGACAGAGAAGATTGGCTGATGCCAGTGTAAAGGGAGCTGTAGTAATCGAGGCAGGAGGAGATAAATGAGTGGATGATCAGTGAAGATCAGCAGACATGTGATATGAGAAGTCACATGACAAAATCAAAATTATTATTTTGTGCTACTATCCCATTTTACATAGTGGGGACAATATCACCCAGTAATTCAGATTACAATGTGATACAATGTGTTTGAAGGATGGGTGAGTTTCAATCCTGTTTTCAGTGAATCTTTAAATAAAACTAAAGATTTAAGTTTTAAATCTTATCAAGCAATCAAGGTGCTTCTGGACAATGTGGAGTATGGGATGGGTAATTTTTTGAAGAGTGTGTTCAGCATGGAAACAGGCCTTTTAGCCCACCAAGTCCATACCGATTACCCGTTAAAGCTAATTCTGTTTTCCTGTTTACCTATTCACTCCTTACCTAGTTGGGGCAATTTACAGAGACCAATTAACCTACAAACCCGCATGTTGAGGGATGTGGGAAGAAACCCATGTGGTCACAGGTAGAATGTGCCAACTCCATGTGGACAGCACTCAAGGTCAGGATTGAACCCAGGTCTCTGGCATTGTGAGGTAGCAGCTTTACCAGTTGCACGACTGTGCCACCACACTCTTTTGATGCTGATTTGTTTGAATGGTAAAATTAGCTCAAGACAAACATCTTCTCTGTTCTGTTGTGCTGCAGCTACAAAATCTGCAAAATGACCTTTCAAAATGACCTCGTGGAGTGTTAATCATTAGTGCCTATTTCTTCACAGTTTAACAAGAATAGCTTACATGACGAAAGTTGCCTTAAAAATGTACCAGTCCGCTTGGCTTTATTGTCTTACCCTACTCAGCTCTCAAGTTGCTGACTTGGATTGGGGGACTGGTTCCATGGCTGCCAGATGCCCTCTGCCACTTACCTCAAATGGTTGTATTTTTAATATATGAAACTATCTGCTGCACTACAGCACAACTGATGTCTTTCGTATCCTCATTCAATCTTGCGCACCCTTGTAAGCACACCCTCTCTCTCCCATTCTCAAGATTTTAAATGTGCATTTTCCACCTGGGGAAGTTTTGACGGGAGCAAAAATTCTGTTTTTCTCGATATTTTGCTATCCTTTTGGGAAATCTTGCGAAAATCCGTTTAATTCTGTAATGGATCGTGGGGATCTTACAGTTGATCTCTACATGTTTTAATGTTTTAAAATGTGTTATGTTGTAGCTGCTGATTACCTATGATACATTTACGTTGATGTAATTTGTTTAATTTAATTTAAATTTAATATTTGATTTTTAAATCTATAAATTGCATCGTAATTAGTTTGTTAAATTTGTCATTAGGCTTTCTTGGATCACATTAAACCAAAGGATCCAAAAAATGGGAACATGTACCAGCAGACCCTGCTAGGAACTGTCCTGAATATTTCTTGTTTGCTGAAGACTCCAGGACTGGTGGAAAGTCACTTGTATTTTCTGAATCCTTCACGGTCTAGTCCTCAGGAAATAAAAGTCCAGGAGTCGAATATTCACCAGGTGCGTCTTTGGCAAGTTGGGTTCTTTGAAGGCCTGTGGTATAGTGCATGCAATTATTTGTTATTTTCCTCCACTTTAATTTCAGATTGCCACATCCTGCCTCAAGTTCAACGAGTAGATTGTATATTTAACTTTGTGTAGATCAGGGGTGGGGAACCTGAGGCCTTCTAGGCCATTAAGTGCGGCCTTTTGAATGAATCCAAATTTTGTAAAACAAATCCTTTTATTTTGATTATCAAATTGATTCTGTATATCAAATTAGTGTTGGAATCCACTGGGAATTGGTTATTTCTCCATTTAATTCAACTTGAGACTCTTGCATTTGTAATGAATTGATGTTGATTAAATTAGAGATTGGGTAACTCAAAAGAATTGGATTGAATATTGAGTATTCCCCTTTGTAATTGTGTTCCAGAATGGTTTATGGTTTATGGTCATCAGTTCTGTCATTGGCATCTCATGACTGTTTCGTTAATTTGATTCATGTTGTGTATTATTAAGAAAAATATTTGTTGCTGATCTCTTACTGTCCTTTGGACAAGATGCTGCCTTGGTCTCCACTATTCCATCCAGCAGCCTGTTCTAAAGGCTGTTCAAAATAATGTTCACATCAAGACAACTTGAATGTTATTAGTCGAGTTTATTGTCATAGGCACAGGCACATAGATGCGCAGAAACACACAAAAGCAAATTATACTTAAATTGCACGCATTTCTATAAGAAAGAAGAGCAAGAGAAAAAACAATACATTGGGGCTAAAAGATAATTATTTTTTAAAAAGCAAGTCCCTGATTTTGACAATGATCTTGTTGTTGACATTGGTTTGGGGTTGTGCAGGTTGGTTCAAGAACCTGATAGTTTGCGGAAAGTTGCTGTTCCTGAGCCCGGTGATTCTTGCCTCATTTAGCTCCGGGATATTCCTAAATATGTGTGACAGATACTATCCTCGGACCAGTCCTCTAGGTCCTCTGAAATGTGTCAGAGGATATTGTTTTACCAAATTTTCCCATAAATTATGTAAGTACCAACTGGGTGTTTTTTGGATGTAGGTTTACTTGTATAAGATTTCTGTGGGTTGAGGTTCTGCTGCATACAAAAGCACCTAAGTCGGCTGCAACCAGTGTGAATGGATTGTTGCATCATTAAGGGTTAAACATAACCACAGCCAGCTACACAGATAGAGGTCATGTACCTTGTGGCACAATTTGAAGAGTTGTCCTGACCAACATCATTGACACAATGATGCCTATATTACAGGGTATTATACATAGTCTGAAAGTTTAAAAAAAGCAGAAGTTGAAATTCTAAAATTAAATGCTGGAAAAATCTTTCTGTGGAAAGGGGAATGGCCACTGTTTCAGGTCTGAAACCCTTCATCGGACTATTTATTGCCAATGGTCTGCCTTCTTCACTGATGTAAAAAGTAATCCATTTGACAAATTCTGGAAGCTGTTGAGATGTGATATTTCTCTATTTCAGATTATTTTTAGAATTACTCCCATTAAACATGAGGTTGTTGGTGACTCTGCATTTATTCAATGAGATCACGTGGATCTAATAGTTCTAAACCTTGGTTTTTACATTTTATTTTGAATCTCTTTGTTATTGACGCCACACACATATCTGCTGTTAATTCTGATTGGATTGGTAGCCAGCTTTGCCTCATTTGCCTGTTGGTTTTCCTGTTGCTTACATCAGACATTAAGTTTGTTTAACATCTTAGTTTGGAAAAGAATACTCAGATGTTCTTACTTTCATTTTGCAGTACATGGTTCAATTTCATGACAAACTCCATCCGATTCTGCGGAACCTCATCCAGCTTTCCCCTGATACAAAGCAAGGAATTCTTTCCTGGCTCGGAAACTGTCTCCATGCCAACTCTGGTCGGACAAAAATCTGGGCTAACCAGATGCCAGAACTCTTCTTCCAAATGTATGCATCGGATGCCTTCTTCTTGAACCTTGGTGCGGCTTTGCTGAAACTTTGTCAACCCTTCTGCAAACCAAAGTCACTGAAGCTTTTAACTTTTAACCCTACTTATTGTTCTCTGAAGGAATTGAATGAAGAAGAGCAGAAAAGTAGAAATGTACATATGAAAGGTATGAATTGAAATGGAGATGGTGTATTTTACCAATGGCTAGAAGTTATTTTGGTTGGGTTGTTAATCTTTTATTTTGTGCAACTCTGTTGTTTTGTTAAAGTTTCCACATTTCCTATGTTAAATGAAGCATGTATCTGTCGTCTTGGCTCTGATTGACACGGTAGTCAAGCCAAATAAAATTCACTGAGGGAAGCCATTTTATTCTGTTTCACTTGTAAGTTAGTTTTAGCATCATATTAAGACTAGCAAAGATGCACAGCTGGTTTTGATTTCTATAACGCATTAAAATTAAGTACCAATTGCCTCTTTGATGTAGCATTTGATTGTGCTTGCCATTGACAGGAGTCCCAGATTCTCACTGACCTTGGCTATGATTTCTATTCCATTGGAGAGGTAATCAGACAGGTCAGGCTATACTATACCTAGTCATAGTGAGCAAGAGCTAAATGTCATCTTGGACAGGAACCAAAAGACTGGGAGTTCATTGTCAAAATCCTATGGGATGATCAAAGATTTCATTAACATGGGTGTACACATATTGCATGCCAAATAACTGCTATGTTATCAGTCTGCTGAAAACTGCTATGTTGCCTGATGTGTAGTTCTGCCCAATCCACTCTTGGATATATGTGAATTTGAAATGGCCTGATATCAGCGTTTGCTAGAGGTGAAAGTAATCGACAGAGGGGAGAGAAGGCGGTGGGTTGAGGAGGCTATCAGGGTGAAGAGAGGCTGGTTGCAAGAAAAGTGAAAAGTCACCAGAAGTTTGGTCAAAGCAGCAGTTAAGGAGCAATAAATACATTGCTGGAGGAACAGTAGGTGAGCCACATTTATGGGGTGGGGTCGGCGATAGAAAGGAATTGTTATTGCTTCATACCAAGATGTCATCAATTCCTTTCTGACCTGCTGAGTTCTTCCAGCAGTTTTGTTTACTCCAGATTTCAGCATCTGCAGTCTCTTGTGACTGCAGTTCAGGGGAGATGGTGTTGGAAATACTAGCTACATCTTCAGATGAGTATCCTTCCCTGTTCTTGGTAACCCAGTTAAATTAAAGGAGCTAGGATTGTTGTTTGCATGTGAAGTGGGGCAGCAAATGCTGTACACATGGTGCTGGGCATCACTTCTGATACATTAGCCATGCAGTGGGCACTACATTTCTGCTTCAATTAACAAACATGTCTTTTTCATCATTGTGAATTTTGAAACAGTTTTAACACCTGCAAAAGGGTACCACTTCTTTGAATTTGGAGCCTATAATAACCTATATGTAAATTATTATGACTTAGTTCGGGAAATCTGTTCTCGATGAATCACATTAAATATGAAAACCTACGAAAATCTCTCTTCTGAAAGCTCTTTATTTGTTTGCCTTAGGCTTGGACAAGGAGACATGCTTAATTTCGATGCCATCGGGATTGGAGCCACCATTCGCTGAAACATATAACCTAGTCACGGAGAATTTAGTCCTGACTCAGTTTGCTTTACGCTTGGGTTTTCACAGGTACTGAGAAAATGCATAAATAACCAGATGTAAGAAATTGTAAAGATGAAAGCATATCAAAACTGATGTATCATGAGCCATTTAATTTTCCTGTTCTCTCCACAGAAAGAGAACTTTGACCACTCTGAGATGGGATTAAATCCTATTCTGGGGTAACCAAGCAGAAAACTTGGATGAATCGTTAACTGAGTAAACGACAAACTAGCCACAGAGCCTGAGAGTTTTGTCATTTTAAATGGGGATATGCACATTCATACAGCCAATAAGGGCAGTAAAGATATTGAAGGTTTATGAGTATGGTGGCAAGCTGCTCAGCATCACATGCTAAGAGTTATAATATAAGATATATTATGCAATGAATCTGGATATCAAACGACAAATGTAAATACAAATCACTCAACGGATCAGGCAGCATATGTGGAAAGAGAAACAAGGTTAACGTCTCTGGTCAACAAGCCTTTGTTGTACTGTTCCGCCACATCATTTCTATAACTTAAAAGTTAGCTTACTTTCTCTCTTTCCTAGCTCTGATGAAGAATTTTAAACCTAAAACATTAACACTCTTTCTCCTTCCACAAAAGCTGCCTGACATGTTAGGTATTTCCAGCATCATGCATAATTACTTAAGGTGAAGGCAAACTGGGTATCGTGGTCAACTGTTTCATGCTGAGACCCAAATGAGAAAGACCATGCCCTGAAAATCCATTGATTATCCACAAAGAGTAGTGTCTTTGGATCTGAGATAACAGGAATCAACTTTTTTAAACAGTGATCTGTAGTGATACGATCCCTTTGACCATGTAGTAGACAGTCAAAAACGAGGTGAAGAAATCTTCCTCAACATTTCCCTACTTCTATCATCTGTTCACTATACCAATTGTTCAAAGTTAGGGGCAATTCCCATTAAATAAATTTAAAAAATTGATGTTTTAATGAAATTTCAAATATTTCTTGAAAAACCAACCAATGTGAGTATTAAAAAATAGTTACTGTTTCATTTTGAGCATTGTAAATCGCCTTTCTTACCATCGTGATCTACATGCAGGATTTCTCTCAATGCCTTCCGTTTGCATTGCCTCAGTGGGATGTTCCCTATAGTGCATGGACCTCTCAAAGATGCAGCTGGGTTCTTTATTTTTACAGATTACATGATCAAATGATAAAGATGAACCAGAGCTTGCACCGGCTACAGGTTGCCTGGAGGGAAGCACAGCAGACTTCCAACCCAGCGGCAGACAACCTGCGTGAGCAATTCGAACGCCTGATGACCATTTACTTATCAACCAAAGCAGCAGCCACAGAGCCACAGATGCTCCAGAACTGTATGAACTTGCAGATCTCTACCACAACAATATTGGTCCAGTTTTCTCTAGGCAATCGAGGAACAGAATACATGGAGGTGAAATTCCCTCTTCTGGATGTGGAATACTGCATGCTTTCTCATATTCCAGGTATATAGCATGTCCTAACAGAGATTTCAGCACCTTGCACATGATCCCTGTGGATGCTCAATCAATTACATTTTCAAGTTGATATTCATGGATTTTTTTTTTGATGGAGTATCAAAGGATATGAAATATTGTTAAGTTAATGGAATTGAAATGAGAAACCGGCCATGATCTTGTTGTGTCAGGACTTGGGAGTTATAGACAATAGACAATTGGTGCAGGAGTAGGCCATTCAGCCCTTCGAGCCAGCACCGCCATTCACTGTGATCATCCAGGTTGAATGGCCTGTGCTGTTATCTGGGCATACAGGGCATCTTCACCTTTTCAGAACTACAAAACAAAGGACACCATTGTAGTTTTGTTGAATTGTTCATTTTATTATTTTTAAAATCTTTTCTATGTTTGCATTACTCGTTGAGCTTCAGTTATTGCTCTCTCTATGTTGGCCAATGATACCTTGGACCTGCATGGCCCTCTTGAATATGTGAGCATTTAATATCCTTTCCTCACCAACTTTTGACATTTTGTTCTATTTTCTTTTTTTACCTCTCAAAATTAGTGTTCATCCTCTGTCTCTTCTGCTTCTAACTGCAAATTCCTGTGAGCATGGCTAAGGGTTAACTCATTTTTATTTATAGTGAAACACTGGTCTAGCTTTTAATGTAAGTTACATTGTTCAGCTGGATTATGGGTAACTCTTGTTCCCATTGTCTTATTTCTTTGCGGTGAGTTAATAACCTGAGCTCACTTATAGAGTGTAAAATCCATGTTTACAGACCTGCCAACCATGTCCAATTCCTTGCTCCTTTCTATGTCCAGGATTCAAAAGGACACAGTGCTGGAGTAACTCAGCAGATCAGGCAGCATCTCTGGAGAACATGGACAGGTGACTTTTCACATTGAGACACCTACTTCAGACTAATAACTACTTACTTATCAACCGAAGCAGCAGCCATCAGTTTGAAGAGTGTGCTCGACTTGAAACATCACCTGCCCATGATCTCTTGAGATGCTGCCTGACGTGCTGAGTTTCTCCAGCACTGTCCTATTGTATATTAACCTGCAGATCCGGTTCCTTGTTTCTACATTCTATGGACAATGGGGACTGTTGGTGGGGGGGGGGGGGCGGACAAAAGGGGAGCGGGTGTGCTTTGTAACTTTGTCAGTGTCATAGGTGGCTGCTATTTGTATGCATTGTGTATGCAAGCAAAGATTCTTACTGTGCCTAGTCACATGTGACAATGAAGTATTCCTATTCCTAATTATGCAGTCAGCCTCAATGTTGACTTACTTAACATCTCACACGCTTTCCTAAGAGAAAGTAAAGTGAATGGGCACCAAAACACAAAAGGCCTTCTTTCCAAACCATAACCAAGGTCACTTCACAAAATAGTGGAGCTTTGTGGGTGGAAATGGACGGTATATTTCTTAGTAGGTTTGCAGTGGTCCGAGACTATACTTTTGACTGTGAGCAAAATGTATTTTCCTTGCAATTAGCAGGCCTGTCATATCCTCTGGGTAACGGTATTCAAAGTGTCTATGAAATGATTATGTAGTATTTTGGAATGTTCTAAAGGCCTGCAAAGCTTTTTCCATTTCAACCTAATTTGATAAGCAAGAGTGTAAAATCCTTTCTAGTTAATAATGTGCACTGATTCTTTTTGATAGTGACTATTCTGTTTCCATTTCTTTGTCACAGAATTCTTTGCTGAAAATCTGGGAGATTTTTTCATCTTCTTACGAAGATTTGCAGATGACATTCTGGAAACTGCAGGCGATTCCCTGGAACAAGCTCTAAACTTTGTCAGTGTATTCATGGGTAACGTAGAGAGGTAAACGCTGGGAACTTTTTGAATTTATTCAGCAATGTACAGGTCTTAGATAGACGTAGATTGTGACACTATTCATGAGTGAAAGGAGCAGAATTAGGCCCATCAAGTCTACTCCGCCATTCAATCATGGTTGATCTATCTATCCCTCCTAACCCCATTCTCCTACCTTCTCCCCATAACCTCTGACACCTGTACGAATCAAGAATCTATCTATCTCTGCCTTAAATATATCCTCTAACTTGGCGTCCACAACCTTCTGTGGCAAAGAATTCCACAAATTCCACTATTGAGTTAATATAGATTTGTATCCATATAACCATATAACAATTACAGCACGGAAACAGGCCCTCTCGGCCCTTCCAGTCCGTGCCGACCATTTATTTTCCCAAAGCATTTTCCCAAAACATATCCCAGGAGCATTTGGATAAAATAGCATGCAAGCAAAAATTATTTTCTGCAGCGAAGATTGGAGCAGTTTCACAAAGATTCTTTCATCTGGAGCATTGGTCATTTTCATCATAAGAATTCAATAAAGTATTATTTTAGGCATTTGAAATCTTTTTGTCTACTTGCACTAGGAAAACAAATGCTTATCAGGGTTATACATTTTTGAAGCAGAACATTATAACAGCAACTTTAAGTGTTGAAAGAGTATCATTAAAAAAGTATTGCAGTTGAAAGCACCATACTTTAAACCTATTGATGACTGGCATATTTTGCCCAATTTCTTCCCCGCATCTCATTTACATCATTATTTCTTTTCATTTACAAAATTGTAACATTGAATCGCGTTAAGGGATTTGTGCTGACTGACTGGCTAGCTTCTTTCCTCTGCTCCCTTCAATACCTCAGGATGAAGAACCCTCACTTACGAGCAAAGCTGGCTGAGGTGCTTGAGGCTGTGATGCCTCACATGGAGCAGGTGCAGAATCCAATGATGAGCAACATGTTCCACCGAGAGCGGGTCTTTGCCTCATTCCGACAGGCATACTATCTCGCAGAAGCACTTATCAAAGTGTTTGTGGACATTGAATTCACAGGTATGTGTGAAATGTTGTAACAGATAAATGCTGAAGGACTAGTATATAACTATTGTGATAGTCCTATACAACTATAGTGACCACATTATTAAAGTACTTCATTGGCTACTAAATATTTGTTCACTTACATCTTGATGTATGAACATCACACTTCTCTCTACTTTCCAGAAAGTTGTTTGAGGGGAAAAATATTGTCCCTATTTATTGTTTTTCACCAGAGAGCATGGAATTTGTTTTTTCCCTGGACTGACTCTACCATTTAATGATTCAGTGATACTTTATTGTCACGTGTACCGAGGTACAGTAAAATGCTTTGTTTTGCAGACAACCCGATAAAATCACAAAACCATATATCACCAGGGCAGTACACGTGTGCTCACCTTACAGTCCTATCTATTGGCTGCCCCTGCACGTGGTAGCAGGTCCAGAGAATTCCTAAATTCCATAGAATTTCTAAATAACAACCAATTTCTTGATATGAACGTAGTTTTATTGAGACCACTGTTGCTGACATTTTCTGCCTCCAGGTGATCCACATCAGTTCGAACAAAAATTTAACTACAGGCGACCTATGTATCCTATACTAAAATACATGTGGGGATATGAAAACTACAGGGAAAGCATAAAGGTTTGTCTTATAACATATATTAAAGTTATTTCCTGCACGTCCTCACTCTATATACATAAATAAATATACCCTTTGTAATCAGTCCATGGAAAGTATTTTTAAAGAGGTATCTATTATACTCGACAACAATATTTTCTTTTAATATAATGATGGTAATGTAATAATCTGAACCTGTGAGTAAATGATTTTGTAGTTATTCATTGCTGGCCAGCCAGTTCCCAAGTCTTAATCGGATTCATAGTCCACAGGTTTAAAAGATTAAGAGAAAGGGGAGGGGGTGTTTGAATGAGAGTGAGGTCATGATCATGGGGGGTGGGGGGAGCAAAGTAATGATGATCATTTTGACTCATTGGGACTCATTAGTAACTTTTGTTTGCAAATGCCAGATCAGAGGCTTCCTGTTGAAGTGTGCGGAAACTTTACAGGACAATCGTGGAAATATATGAAGATTTTTTACTTTGGTGATTTTATGCAAGTGATGTAACAAACACAGCCTGTCAAGTTTTACTTTAAAGTTGTGTTTGTTGGCTTGGAGTCCTTGCGAAAGATTGTGTGCATAGTGTGAGAGATTAAAAACTCAGCGACACAGTTTAGGTACATTCTGGAACTGAGGGAAGATGTTCCTGGAGAATGGCTGAGCTCTGATATTCTGTTCCCAACTTTGAATGCTATAATGTGCCCAAAATGCATCCATCTATAGAAGGTGCAACTTCAGATGAAGCAGAGATTCTTTAGACGGTAATGTTGTATTGAAGTAAATTTACAGTTTAATATCTGGCAAACCAGGAAGAGATTTTATTTTGCAATTGTCAAAAGCTTGTGATTTCATGCTGTAAGGTATTTTGTAACTGAAGTGCATCTGCTGTTTTCTCTTGGCTTACAGAATTTAGCTGACTACGCATTTGACAACTTGGAGGCAATGAACCCTCCACTTTTTCTCCGATTTCTCAATCTGCTCATCAATGATGCAATCTTTTTGTTGGATGAAGCTATCCAGGTATCTTGTGGCAGAGTTCTTTTTGATTTCATTTTAGTTTTTAAACATACTCTTCTGTTATCTCCTTCAACAAAAGTCAGTTATACAATAATTAATTTAGTTTTATATTTGTCTTCCCACAACTCCTGAAAATACTGACTCATTGTCATGTACCAGAAGATCTGATTTACTTCTGGGATGTTTCCAGGCTAGGTGTCCTGAAGAAACAAGGAACCACAGATGCCTGTTTACTAAAAAAGATAAAGTTCTGCGGTAACTCAGCAGGTCAGGCTGCATCTCTGGAGAACGTGGGGAGGTGACATGTTGGGTTGAATCTGAAATGTTACCTATATATATTATCCAGAGATGCTGCCTGACCCATTGAGTTAATCCAGCATTTTGAGTCTTTTTTTGTGTCCATCTCTCAGTTCTTTGAATGTCTTACTGCTGAGACTAACTCTATTTCAGCAGGACATCCACTCAGCAGTTTCAAACCAGGATCTCCTCAGCAGTGATCAGGAGAGGGAACCCTTACTCATTTTATTTTCCCCTCTCCCTTTCCTGTCTCAGGGACATTGTGGGCAGTGGTTGATGTTGGTGGGGGGGGGGTCAAGTGGGGTGATTATAATTTGCATTGCTGGCAGATTTTTCCTTTGAATTGACTATTCACTAGTAACTTGCATGCAATAGCAAAAGCTACCTGATGATAGGATAAACCTGGAATAATGATGTTTCTATCTCATTAAGCATTTTAGGTTTGGCCACAAATCGGTAAATTGTAATTTGAGATCTTTTATTCAATTTTATAGTATTTGAGCAAGATTAAGATTCAACAAATTGAAAAGGACCGAGGGGACTGGAATAATTTGGCTTCCGAAACTCGCAGGGAAAAAGAGGGCAACCTTCAGATGTTTGGGCAGCTGGCTCGCTTCCACAACATCATGTCCAATGAAACAATTGGAACGTTGGCGTTTCTCACTTCAGGTCAGTGAAATGCCATGTGCAGTAAAGGGTGTCAGGGGCTATGGGGAGAAGGCAGGAGAATGGGGTTGAGAAGGAAACATAGATTAGCGATGATTAAATGGCGGAGTGGAATTGATGGGATGAATGGCCTAATTCTGCTCCTATCACTTACGGACTTATGAAAAGAAGAATCAAGGAAGCATTGGTGTCTGATAGCTTTAAAAACTGCTGCTTGTGGACTTTAGGGAACTCCAAATGGGGTTAATTCACTTGTAGTATTTCTATATTACTGCATGTCTTCCTCGAAGTAGCATTGCAGCAGGAACATAAGAATAGTTTAAAAGCATTCTGCCTATTCTGCCCTTTAATTAGATCATGGAAAATAGGTATCTGAACTCCTTTTACTTGCTTTAACTCATTTGATGCCCATATTCTATATAAATAGATCTACCAATACTATGTGTAGGAAAGAACTGCAGATGCTGGTTTAAATCGAAGGTAGACACAAAATGCTGGAGTAACTCAACGGGACAGGCAGCATCTCTGGAGAGAAGGAATGGGTGACGTTTCGGTTCGAGACCCTTCTCCAGAGTCTGGAGAAGTCTGATTTCATTTCGGAGTCACGTGAGTGACTTCGTGACTTCGTGAAGAGCCCGCCGGCGCGCATGCTCGACATATCGTCGTATCGCGTTGCTGCGACGGCTGACGGAGGAGCGTGCTCCTCGCCAGCCCTTCATAAGGGAACCACGCAGGTAAGTATGCTACCTTAAGTTGGTGGTTCTTGTTGTGTTTGTTTCACAGCAAGAACATGGATGGGAGAGGCCGGAGTTCGAGGAGAAGTCGCCGGCCAGCGGTTCCGGAGCGAGAGTTGTCGGGGGTACCTGCAACGCAGACCGGAACGAGGGCGGAGATGTCGGTGAGCTCTGTCTTTTCAGGTCCGGACCCGCCCGCACACCACAGCTCGGAGGAGTCCGACGAGGAGGAGTGTGGTGTGCCGCCAGAGCAGGACGACCCTGCCATGGCAGCCAGGTCGTCAGCAGGCTTGCTGACGGCTTCGAGCAGAAGGGTCCGTGCGGCTGCACGGCCCGTTTCACGCAGCCCTCTGAGAAGGGGAAGGGCAGGAGCCCAGACGCCTAACCCTGTCGGGGCTAAGGCTCTGCCTGCCGCCCAGGAGCGGTCAGGTTCCAGGACGGGACCCGGGGCAGCTGTGAGGTCCAGCCGTCGCCCCCCAACTTTCGACGCCGGGACGAGTCAGTTGGGGGTCCCGTCACGGTCGCCGAGCCCCCCATGGATGGGTGGGCGAGACCATGCGTCGGCAAGGTCCACGATGTGGGCAGCTGGCAAGCCTGCACGGGCTCAAGGTATCCAGGCTTCGGCTGGTGCCGACACCATGCCGCACCTGTCCATAGAGGCAACGGCTTCCGCTCCCGCTAAACGGAGGCGGTTGAACACGCCCGTGCAGGAATCGCGCAGTTTCGCCTCGGCGGCTGTCGACGACAACTACCGGCACCGGCAGGGCCTCGACGAGGTGCGGGCCGATGACAGGAGCCCCGGCCAATTTTCAGAGCCGGAGGACTCCGACCACCTGAGTGTTCAGGGTGAAGGGCGTATTGACCGGATGGAGCGGCTGCTGGAGCTTCTCCTACAAGGTCAACAACAACAGGCATCCAGCAGCGACAGGCACAGGGCTTCATCACCAGCTTCGTACACCAGCCTGGAGCAGCAGGACGAGGAGGCCGTGGTTGACCCCATCCCACCCCCGCCTGAATTACCGGCGGAGGACCTCCTCGATGTGGCTACCAAATTTGCAGCCCCTCATTCGTTGGGGCTTCCCATCAATACGAAGTTGGCAGCCACAGTGGACTTCCTAAATAATCACCAGCTTCAGGAGGAAGTCCTGCTACAAGCCATGAGCCGCCACAAGGCTCCATCAAACTGCAATTCCCTGAACGTGCCTGTGGTCAATACGCCAATATGGGGCAACATCAGTGCGGCTATCCGTCAGCAGGAGCTGAAAATTCAGCGGATCCTGAAACTCCTCATGGCCGGGATTACTGCCTTTGTGCGGTCGGTCGACGGAGAGGAGCTTAATTTGGACCAGGAGGATGCTCTGGCGCTTCTGTGCGCTACTCAAAACGAAATAAACGGCTTTCGCAAACACAGCATCCGCCCAGCGCTCAACCCTAAGTTTGCAGGGTTGTGCAAACCACCGCCGCCGCCGCCGCCCCGTCAGCTCTTTGGCGAAGACCTCTCCAAAAGGGTCAGAGAGCTGGATGAACAAGCCAAGACCGTGGGGCTCATGCGCTCTCACAGTGCCCCCACGCCATCAAGCTCGAAAGCCCCACTTGGCCGTTCACGAGGGTTTGTCAGCACTTCCACCAGGAATTACCCTCCAGCTCCAAACCGATATCAGCCACCCCAACCCCAGGGGTCTTTTTTAGGACAGGCTCGGCAGAAGCCGAGGTGGAAAATGAGGACGCCACGACCTCAAACCAACCCAGCACCTCCACGACCACCCACTCGTGTCAGGGACCGCCGGTAACCACAGAGGTGAGGCGATCTGGTTCTCTTTTTTCTCTTTGTTTAACTCCACATGTTGGTGGGCGTTTGCGGTTGTTTGCGGGTGCATGGGGTGACATTACCAGCGATGAGTATGTGTTACGGAATATTCAGGGCCATAGTATTGAGTTTATTAATGGGGACATCCCTCCACCTCAGCATAGACCGGGTCGTACTTTCAAACTAACGGCTGCGGAACAGTCAGTTGGCTATAAGGAAATTTTAAGGTTGGAACAGAAAGGGGTCATAGAGAGAACGGTTCATGAGCCCGTTGAATTTGTTTCCAATATTTTTACTAGACCTAAGAAGGATGGAGGCTGTAGAGTCATTATTGATCTAACCACTCTGAATAACTTTGTAACATATACTCATTTTAAAATGGACACGTTTGAAACGGCCAAATCATTGATTTCACAAGGGTGCTTTATGGCATGCATCGATTTACAGGATGCGTACTATACCGTACCTATGAAAAAATATTACAGAAGGTTCTTAAAATTTATCTGGATGGATCAGCTGTGGCAATATAGGGCGTTGCCTAATGGGCTCACCACAGCCCCTCGCTTATTTACTAAATTGGTGAAGCCAATTATGGCTTATTTAAGACAAAGACATCATATTGTTATGGCCTATTTAGATGATATTTTAATTGTCGGCCACACCTTGGAATTAGCACAACAAGGGGTTGCAGCTGCGGTCAATTTGTTCCAACAGCTTGGGTTCATTGTTCATCCAGAAAAATCTAAGTTCTGCCCCACCCAGGTAATTAATTATCTGGGGTTCCAGGTGAATTCCATTAGCATGAGAGTCACCATACCAATTAACAAAATTGAGGAGGTAACACAGGTGTGTACAGACTTGATTAATACTCGTATACCATCGATTCGTCACTCAGCTACTGTCATTGGCAAGATTGTGGCTTTGTTTCCGGCAGCCCGGTATGGACCTCTGCATTATCAAAACTTGCAGAGAGCCAAGATCGCTGCGTTGCGACGGCATGCTGGTCATTATGATCGATCAATGCGGCTGCCGCCTGCAGCATTGGATGAATTACGATGGTGGGTTTGCCACATTAGTAACTCGTTCAAAACTATTATTGAGGCGAAACCGATGATATACTTACAAACTGATGCGAGCTCTGATGGCTGGGGAGCTACGAATCAATTCTCTAGTTGTGGGGGCCGATGGGATACCCTTGAGAATACGATGTTGGTATCACAAGGGATCAACTATTTGGAGCTGCTTGCAGCGTTTCACGGACTTCGTGCATATTGTTCCAAGATCATTGGAGCACATGTCCGGCTCCAAATAGACAATACCACAGCGGTGGCATATTTAAACCACATGGGCGGTACCAGGTCAGTTTCATGTGATAAATTGGCTAATTCAATTTGGCTCTGGTGTGTCAAGAGAGACATTTGGATTTCAGCTACCTATTTGCCAGGTGAGCTTAATATTGTGGCGGACGCCAGGTCACGCAAGTTCAATGATAATATTGAATGGATGTTACATCCTGAAATTTTTGCAAAAATCACAGCCAAATTTGGGAAACCGGACATTGACCTTTTTGCGTCCCGGTTGAACCATCAGGTACCAACCTACGTCGCGTGGGAACCAGATCCTGGGGCTATAGCGTTAGATGCATTCTCGCTAGACTGGGGGAATTGCTTTTTCTATGCATTCCCCCCGTTTTGCCTCATCAGTCGGGTATTACGTAAAATTCAGATGGACGGTGCCAAGGGCATCCTTATCATACCCGACTGGCCTACACAGCCATGGTATCCGATGGTCTTTGACACGCTCAGTGAACCTTGGGTCCGTTTGCAGGGTAGCCCAGAATTAGTTACTCACCCTGTTTCAGGGGAGCCACATCCCTGCCATGGCTATTTAAATTTGTTGGCTTGCAGATTCTGAATCGGCCTTTAGAACAATACGGCCTTTCTACCCGGACCATGGATACCATTGCGGCGTCGTGCCGAGAGTCTACAAGGCGAAGATACCGCTCTCACATCAGGAAGTGGGAAGCCTTCTGCAGCCGCTCTCGCATCACGTACGATGCCGTGACTATAACCGACGTCCTGGAATTCCTCGCGGGGTTGCACCATGATGAACACTTAAGCTACAGTGCCATCAACAGCGCCAGGAGCGCTCTATCATTCTACCTCAATATTGAGGTGGGATCCAACAGGCTAGTGTCCAGGCTCATGCGGGGTATTTTCAATACGAATCCGCCTACACCACGTTACAGTATCACCTGGGATGTCAGGGACGTTTTATCTCTGCTCAGGACGTGGTCCCCCATGGAAGGGCTCCAGCTGGACAAACTCACCATGAAGCTGGTGATGTTACTAGCGCTGACTTCAGCACAGAGGGTACAGACACTCCACAAACTACGTGTCGACAGAATGATGTCTACCCCCACAGAAGTAGTTTTCTTTGTTGACGAACTACTGAAGCAACACAGACCTGGGTGCACAGGGCTGCAGCTGAAGTTCCCGGCATACCCCGCCGATGCTAGGCTATGCTTAGCCTCCCATATCCGTTACTACGTCAAGGTGACGGCAAGCATCAGAGGAATGGAGAGATACCTGCTTGTCACTCATAAGAGACCTCACCATCGAGTGACAACACAGACGATATCCAGGTGGCTTCGAGTCGTCTTGGGTAAGTCAGGTATCGACACTAATGTGTTCAAATCTCATTCCACCAGGGCTGCATCGACGTCGGCGGCGAGGGTCATGGAGGTGCCCATGGACCATATTCTCGCCACAGCAGGATGGGCTAATGAGACGGTGTTCCAGCGGTTTTACAACCGGCCCGTTGCTGCGCCTCTACAGTTCGCAGAAGCCGTGCTAGATGCGGGGCAAGAACGTGGAGATGTCCCCGAATGAGGGGTTTTGATTTGTTTGTTAATAAATATGCTTTGTTTTGCAGTATGGACTAGTCAGCAAGTTATTCCTCCCATCCATCCCTGGTAGTGGTGTGACAGCATGGACGTGGTCCAGGGCGTGTCATCACAGAAGCTTTGAAGTCTTCACGAAGTCACTCACGTGACTCCGAAATGAAATAGTAAGATTGAACGAGAACTTACCAGTTCGAAGGTTGATCATTATTTCATGAGGAGTCGAAGTGAGGGATTTCGTGCCCTCCTCGCCCAACCCTCAATCACCTTCAGCTGGTAATCTTAGTCGTTTCATTCTTACTATGTGAAGTCATTTCTTGATTGGTTTCTGTGATTCCACGCCGCTACTTTGAAGTATGTCGAGCATGCGCGCCGGCGGGCTCTTCACGAAGTCACGAAATCCCTCACTTCGACTCCTCATGAAATAATGATCAACCTTCGAACTGGTAAGTTCTCGTTCAATCTTACTATTCCTATTAATTCTTTCCAGAAATGCTGCCTGTCCCACTGAGGTACTCCAGCATTTGTGTCTACCAATACTATTATCCCCAAATTTGATTATCAGCCTGCAAGGCAGCAGGATGTTACAAATGGCTGTTGTATCCTTGGGCTGTAGACAGGTGAAAACAAGTGGTTCTGTTCCTGGCCACTCTTTGGACACTCTTGTTGGATGAGATTGGAATTGAACTTGGCTGTGGAAGTGTTCTCAAGCAGTCAGTGACAGTTGGACAAAACTGGTCAATATGCTGAGCTTGGTGATCAGTGCCTCTCAAAATCCACTCCCAACAAGTGTGGGAAGAGACGAAAAAATTGAAAGGTTTTTTTTAAACCTCATTCAATTCAAAGGGTCTCTGTTTATCAGTCTGAAGAAGGGACCCGAAACGTCTCCCCTTCCTTCTCTCCAGAGATGCTGCCTGTCCCGCTGAGTTACTCCAGCATATTGTGCCTGTCTTCCTTCAATTTAAATTGGTTTAGTGACCTATTGTGCTTTTCTCTGGCAGAAATCAAGGCGTTGTGTGTGCATCCCATCCTTGCTGAGCGGATCATCTCGATGCTGAATTACTTCCTTCAACACTTAGTGGGACCTAAAATGGGTGCCCTCAAGGTCAAGGATTTCAGTGAATTTGACTTTAAGCCTCAACAACTGGTGTCTGACATTTGCACCATCTACTTGAACTTGGGGTAAGTGGCGACAGCTCAACAAAGTACCAAGAATCGTATTCCAATTTGATGCTTGATTACTAACAGGCTGACTGACAGATTTATGATAGCAGGGAATCCCATAAAATAGACATAGCACACCTTGTTACAGTATCTTCTTGGGTCTCCTCAGATCGCTAGTCATTAGGATTCAAGATCAAGAAAAATAGAAAATAGTGTTACTTTTCCTTTTTTCCCCCCATTTAGATTTCTGCTTATATTCTTAAAGATTGTGGAGTCAGGGGATATGGGGAGAAGGCAGAAACGGGGTGCTGATTGTGGATGATCAGCCATGATCACAGTGAATGGCCTACTCCTGCACCTATTGTCTATTGTGTATTTGACAATTGCTTTGATTTTTTGTGCACTATTTTAATGGTTCTGTGCATCATTTTAACACACACAATCTTTACTCCAGTCATCTTAAATTAGATGGGCAGGGATTTCAGGTTGTGTAGAGATTCCTGTGTTATAAAGAGCACTAAAAACACCTGCAACTGTGCAGGTGTGTGATCTGTAAAGAGTGGTTTGTAACTAGCCAGTGGGTGGTATGGGTAGAAGCAAAGCAGAATGACTGTATTCAAACAAATTATCTTCATTAGAATCTTCAATAACAGCTGGTATGCATGGCATTGGTGGGATTTTCGATTACCACCTTTATTTTGGATATGATGGGATGTCCTGCTTTTAAATTCATTATTTGCATTTCTTAATCCATGTCTGAATTTAGTTTACATTATTTCTCAAGCATGCAGTTACAATATGTTTTTAACTTTCCCTTGATATTTGAGATGTAAATGTATTTGGTTGCCTTAATGTTTAATTGGTGACTCCCCACTTCTCTTCCTCCAGAGTGAAAGAGGTTTTCTGTGCCACCGTGCCAAAGGATGGGCGCTCCTATTCTCCTATGTTATTTGCACAGACTGTGAGGGTATTGAAAAAGATCAATAAGCCTGGCAACGTGATCATTGCATTCAGTGAACTGGCTGACAAAATAAAGGTAGGTATACTGTGTTATCAACTTGGCATGTATTTACATAGCTTCATTAACAGTGAATCATAAAGATTTTTTTTAAATCTTGAAGGCGATAATATGTCGAGTACATGCAGAGCCTTGGGGATCCTCGTCATTCGAATAACATAATAATAGTGATAGAACATGCCATGCTGCAATAACGTCAGGTCTTAGACATTGGCTCTCATGCATTCGTAGTTAGCTACTGATACAGGAAACAGAACATGGTATTCTGTAGGATAGTTCCAAGTAACACTATATTCTACATGGTTTAATTGTACTCATTAATGGATGCGTTGGTGTGTGGGGATCGCTGGTCGGCGCGGACTCAGCTCTATTTCCACGCTGTAATTCTAAACTAAACTAAAACTTTCCACAGATGCTGCCTGACTTGCTAAGTGTTTACAGCATTTTCTGTTATTTCACTCTTGGCTCCATTGTCTTCAATCAGCCACTCCGATATTGAAAAGGAAATGGAGGGCTGTTTGCTGTGGTACTAACTTGACCAGCAATGACGTTTGTTCTGCCAATCAGTCTCTTGCAGACCTGCAGCAACAAGAAGAGGAGACATTTGTCGATGCGCCAGATGAATTCCTTGACCCTATAATGAGCACGCTGATGATAGATCCAGTTATACTGCCCTCCTCCCGGGTCACAGTGGACAGGTCAACCATAGCCAGGCACCTCCTCAGGTAAGGCATTTTCATCTGCACAGCCCACAGTTGATGACTGAATTTTAAAGAATGGATTTGATTTCCAATAACTGTTGCTTTATTTGCTTTAGTGACCAAACTGACCCTTTCAACCGTAGCCCACTCACGATGGATCAGATCAAAGCAAACTTGGAAATAAGAGAGAAAATTCAGCAATGGCTGGCGGAAAGAAAACGACAGAAGGATCAAAGTGGGCAGACATAGAATGATAAAGCAAAAAAAACCAAATGAAGTGTGCAGTTGTGGGACATTTACTGCTGTCTATGACTGCCTGTGTACAAGGACTATCCAGGGACTTAATGGCATATCTTAATCCATCTTCACAACTCTTGTTCAGTACGAATCAATTTAACGGAATGTTCTTGTAGCTGTGCAAGAGTTTGGCCCAGCACAGTTTCACTTTTGCTCTTAAGCAACCGACTGCCAGCATTAGCAAGTAGTGTTCGATGTTTTCCTGTTGAGTTGGAAATCAGTACTTGGAGAAGGCCTGAAACATAAGTCAAATGAGTGAGGAGTTCATGGCTAACAAAATGGCTGATTTGGTGACCTTGAAATTATGCTGTGCAGTATTTATCTTCAAGCATTAATTATACTTGTATGAAATTCTTTTTCCTGCTGTTTCAATGGGCCTATTGACTTATTCTATGGGTTGGAGAGCCCACTGAAATAGCAGGAAAATGAGTTTGATGGTTACTGCAGCATAACATCATTCCCAGGCCTGTGTTTTTATTTCTCTTAATTTATCAGAATCGCATATTTTAAGACATTGACTGGATGCTTACTTATCCAGCTAGAAAAGCTTTATAGGGGTGTACAGTGGGAAGCAACTAATATAATGCACCAGCATTGGTGAACTTGGTCTTTATAATATGCATGCCTCAAGACTAATACCATTGTACATTTCTGTAAAATTAACCTACAGTTTAAGGTGGATAAGTTCCGACATGATGCTTAAGTTGTTTGAAAAAACTCGACTGGTACTGCATCTTGCATGCCAGGATTTCCATTAAGGAACATCTAAAAATCCTTTTTATGATTGGTTGTTATATGTAAGTGTGGTTGAATCCCTCCAAACGTTGGCGTGTTCCAATGAGGCTGTTAGTACTGCACGCTGGAACCCAACCCCATAATGCCTGTAAAACAATGTGTTTATTGTACAGAAACAAATCAATTATAATTGCAAGTCAACAGATACTTAGTATAATTGGCAGAGGCTCAATAATTTTGTTTAAACTAACTCTGCTCCCAGACACATGAGCCCAATGAAAACTGAATTTCTGGAATTCAACCTGTCCCTTCCCATTGGATTTCCTGTTGGAAAGTGAGGTATGGTACAAAGCCCCTCCAGCTCCTGAATTGGCTTTGGCGCTTAATAACGCTGTTTCCATTCTGTGATGCTTTCTCGCCCTAAGACCACAACATAAAGGCTCAAGGCTTGTTGTGCCTGTTGGTGAATTTCAACATTTTTCTAACCAAAAATACAGTTCATGTGCAAGATTTTTTTTTTCTTTGCAGATTTCTGTGCTATCTCTTTGCTCTTCCAGCTCATTGTACTGAAAGATTGTGCTATCATTGACTGCTTATTTCCATGTCGTCAGTTGACTCTGCCCCATTTCATCAATGAGGAGGGAGTTAGTTCTGTAAGTTTATACTGCAATAAGTGATCATCACCTAGATTATACTGGGTTAATGCAAAGAATGCCATCAGAGGTATGGATGCCCAACTTTATGGAAACGTTATCGGTCAATGTCAGGTTTATTGGTTGTTGACATTTTTTTCCCCCAAATAAACAGCAACATGATTCTAAATCTTGAGCAGTGGATCTAACGGAATGGCTAAGGTTATTTAATGTATTTAGTGTTCTTTATATTGTAAAGTGCTGTAGATTCGTCATGAGAGTAACACAAAATAATGTTTTTATTTCAAATGTTTTTGTGTATTTAGTGGTACTTGGGTGGTGGTGTGCAGTTATGAGCCAGAGCTTAGGAATGTTGATTCTACAGGCTGCAAAACACTCTGGCCTTACCTTGATTACTTGATTTTTTAAATTTATGCACACATTTTAAACCCACTGCCCCAATTATTGCCTTAAAACGCCACTTACGGGCTGCCGCAGTCCACATGTTCTGATAAGGTAGGGCACACTGACCGCCCTATTTTTTTTGGGGGGTCTGTGTTTGGAAAATTTGAGAAGATTTTCCATTGGGCTTTTTATCCTTTCTCTTTGTCTGATATTGTTTGACTGTTTTCCATTTTTCTATGGAGATGGGGATTGGCAAAACCACAAATTGCAAATACTTGATTCATTATTTTCATCTGTAGAGGAATTCCTGATTGCTGCAAGATTAAAGTAGCCTTTATTGTCAAAGAGGTTGATCTTATTTTACCCTAATTTGGTTAAAAACGAATGCTTTAAATTTGCATTACTTCACTTAACTGAGCATAAATCTCCTTTGCTTCCGTTATGTCTCACTTTGTGCTGTACACAACTGGAGGCATCCTGCTGGACTCCATGGTGTCTGATAAAAGGTCGTTGACCTGAAATGTTAACTTTGTCTCTCTCTCTCCCCACAGGTACTTTCTGACCTGCTGAGTTCTTTCAGCATTTCCCATTTTGTTCCTGGTTTCCAGTGTCTGCAGTATTTTGCTTTTGGGATATTTCTAATTGCTTGTGAACATTGGTTGAATAGAGAAGAGTGTGACATCTGTTCATTTGAATTTGCGAGATTTAAACAATCACAGGAAGTTTATTCATAGTATACAAGTTCCTTTCCTCTAAGATGTGAATTGTACATGGATGAGCTATTTTTCAACAGCATTTTCACATCTGCATCCTTGTTGTTATCAATAGCTCATTCACTGTTCTGCGGTTGACAGGATGCTGAATGAAAGACTGGGTTTAAGACTCTCGGTGTGACTGCATTAGTTTAGAGATGTAGTTGCTTGCTATGTTTTGCAATTTTGATACCCTAATTTCTTGTAGACAGCAGATACCGAGATTGGGATACAGGCGGACTGTGGGCTGAAGAATCATCATTGTTAATCATCTTCACGCTGAGTGAAGACCATTATATTAATTATTCATGAGAAAGAAGTTATTGTTGGTCATTTCAGTAAAGCCCACCATTTCTTTTGAAAAATTAGGGCATATGCACAGAAATGCTTTAAATTTACATGTAAGCCATGAAAGAATTCATAAATTGAAGCCATTGTACATTAAAAAACTTGATTCAATATCAGAATGCCAAAGTAGATCAATATTGTTTTCAAACTTCTTTGTGCATTATTTATGCTTCCCATCACTTCCTCCTCAAGCATGACTCATCTTGTGGAAGGACAGTATGGTTGGTTGTGTTCTTGTCTCTGCTGGCATTGCAGCTATGAATAAGAGATCTGCTTCACTGCTGGATGCTCTGGGAGGAAGGAATGGTTCCCCAACATTGTGCTTGCTGCAGGGGTGCTGCTCCCCACCCCTGTTGAATAGGGAACCCATCCCACCAGTAAGCTGCTGCACCTGAGCATTAGATGAGCAAAGAAAGAATGTTCCATTTCAAATGTACCAGGTAGGAGAGTGACCCGACTGCAAGTTGAGCCCCTCGCGTCCCAACATCGAAAAGGCGGGCCCACAGGGGGCTGCAGTTACTGACATCTTTCAGTAATTGTGTACATGAAGGAATGGGAAAAGTGCACAATTATAGTTTTTTTTGTCAAATCCAAGCATCTATTGCCCTAAATGCCATGAACAAGCCAAGTGAAGCTCACTTGCATCATTCAGGGACATTTAAAAAAATCCTTTAGTAAAAATCCTGCTTTACCTCTAGTGATGGAACCCAGCGCACTGCACTATTATCATGCCAGTCTCTTGCATATACACACAGCGAAGGCAAGTGCGGTAAGGATGACCAAAAGCAACATTCGCTGTAGTTTTTTTTCTCCCTGGAAGATGGGTGGTTCTCTTCGACTTGATGTTCAATATCCAATAGGTACTTTAATCAGAGGGTGGTGAATCTGGAATTAATTGCCGCAGATGGCTGTGGTGGCCAAGTCAATGGATATTTGTAAGGCAGAGAATGATCGATTCTTGATTAGTACAGGTGTTGTGGGGAGAAGGCAGTCGAATGAGGTTGTGAGGGAAAGATGGATCGGTCATGATTGAATGGTGGAGTAGACTTGATGGGCCGAAAGGCCTAATTCTGCTCCTAGAATTTATGAATATCACTTTATTTGTCACGTACCAAAGTACAGTGGATTCATTTTTGTAAACAGTTCAGTACATGTATCACTGAACAAGAGTGGAAATTCGCCACAGTATTAGCTTAAATGTAGCATCTTGTTTTAGTTGTGGAATCAAACAACAATTCAGAACCAGAACTGTCCACGCCGATGTATTAACGTTGAAGAAACGCCCTGCTATTCGGGCTCTTCGCGCTGGGATTAATCTCATAGAAACATAGAAAATAGGTGCAGGAGTAGGCCATTCGGCCCTTTGAGCCAGCACCGCCATTCAATATGATTATGGCTGATAATCTAAAATCAGTACCTGCTTTTTCCCCATAACCCCTTGATTCCGTTAGCGCTGAGAAAAAAGATCTAACTTGAAAACATCCACTGCCTTCTGTGGCAGAGAGAATTCTACAGATTCACAACTCTCTCGGCGGATGGAAATAATCCATGGATCCTAAATGAACTAATTCTGCCCACTGTTCGGGACAACTCGCTGAGTAAAATGTTCATTGTTTGTGGCGACAACACTCCCATTCCATCCACAGATAGATGCTCTCTTGCATGTCCTCTTGCGATGAAAGGACATTTCTTCGGTGATTTTTCTCATCTCCTGGCAGCCTGTTGGTGCATCGCCCTGCGAACCCTGTCAGGTAGATGAGTCTGCCCACAGTGAGGCAACATTGTCACCGCGTTTGGGTGAATCTCCGTCAACTACAGGGACCGCGCCACAGCTTCGCCACCCGCGTGGAGCCACAGATACAGAGTGCTGGAGTAAAGGGCCTGTCCCACTTGGCCGTCATTTACGTGACGTACAAGCGTGTGGAGGAATGTGGACTTCGTCCTGCACGAAATCTTCGCGCGCCACCGGCCTGTCGCGTAACTGACGGCCAAAGTGGGACAGGCCCAAGACCCTGGCGCGGCGCAACATCTCACCTCCAACAGAAGCAGGCAAACGATGGCCGAGCTCGGCCTGGATCCGCCCCAGAGCGGGGCCAAGACGATTGGAGATAGACACAAAATTCTGGAGTAACACAGCGGGGCCGGCAGCTTCTCTGGAGAGAAGCAATGGTGATGTTTCGGGCCGAGACCCTGCTTCAGTTCAGACTGAAGTTACTGAGTTACTCCTGCATTTTGTGTCTCTCTTCCAATGACGTCACGCGCTCCAGACGGCTGTGCGGACTGTCGCGTAAATGACGGCCCAAGTGGGACAGACCCTTTACTCCGCGGGTCAGGAGGCATCTCTGGAGAAAAGCAATGGGTGACGTTTCGGGTCGAGACCCTTTGTCTATCGTCACCTAACAATGTTCCAGAGATACTGTTACTCCAGTACTTTGCGTCTTTCCTGGGTAAACCAGCATCTGCAGTTGTTTCCCAGCCATTGTACATGTAAGGAGTATTTCAGGCGGTACTGTACATTGTAGATCCCAGGTCGTCAACATACTCCACATGGTTATTGGTGGATGGGGATTTAAGGACGGAGATGTCAGCCACACGCCGCTAGTCTCGAGGACCCCCACACGTTAGTGACCGCTGATGTCTCCAACGGAAACATGACCCATGTCATGCTTCCACACTTGCTGCCACCAGAGCAAGGTTTTATTTTGCTCCAGATTCCTGTATCTTCAGGCTCGTGTCCTCAAAGCAAAATCTTCCCGGAATCGGGGTCGTAGGATCATTGAGGTTCAGCACCAGACTCAGCGAGTCCACGCTGACCACCAAGAACCAATCTACAGCGATCGTACATTTGGCTCATTCCCCCCCGCGCCATTGACCCATCAACTCTCCCACCACTCGCTGAGAAGTGAATCGGAAGCGGGGTAAACAATGAGCCAAACACTTACGGGCAAAGATATTAGAGCGGAGCTCTATGATCTTTGCTTACGGGTACATTGGGCACCGGGATGTCTGGCAGTGAGCAGCGGGAGAGGGCGATGGGAGCATCTGTCGGAGTGGCGCTGGAGGATGGCGAGTGTTTATTGAGATACAGGGACACCCAGGGGTGGAGAGCGCCATATAGCGCTCTGAAAAAAAGGTTTTGTTGAACTGAATTTGGTAAGGACTTTGAGCATATTTATTAAAAAATCGGCTGCACAAATATGATCAGAAGTCGGAATAGCCGCGAACGAGACCTAATTGAAAGCCCCCTAATTTACACTTTATATTGACCGTTGTCATCCTGTAAAATAATAGCAGTGTTGGGGATTTAAGTGGAATTTAGTGAACGTGGGCACCTTCTTCAAATGTGTGCAAGTTTTCCCTACCCGGTGCGGGGCGGCTCTGGTAACGGGAATAAACCATTTTTACGTTTGAAATAATGGTTAAACTGCTTCTACTTTGATGTGCCGTTTAAAATACAATTAAAATTGAAATTGGTTATTGCTACATGGTTTAGTTACCATTTACTTGCCCCTAGTGTGCAATGATTTAATACTGCGTGAAATACTGTGTGATACTCTAGGAACAATTACTGCATACAATTAGAAGGTAGACAAAAATGCTGGAGAAACTCAGCGGGTGAGGCAGCATCCATGGAGCGAAGGAATAGTCGAGACCCTTCTTCAGACTGAGGGCATACAATTAGGGCATCTTTGCTATAAAGCAGCTCATGTCGTTAATATTATAACCATTACCTGGAATGAGGTACAGTCAGACATTGAGGTTGTGTCTAGGAACAATTGCCTGGACACAATCATCAATAGTTAATGTTATAACCATTACCTGGGGACAATGAGGGCATCTTTGCTATAAACCAGCACCTGTGGTTACATCTCTAACCATTACCTTTAGTCAGAGGGTAGTTAATCTGTGGAATTCATTGCTACAGGGCTGTGGAGGCCGAGACAGTGGGTATTTTGAAGGCAGAGATGTCTTAGGGTGATCAGGGGTTATGGGGGGGAGGCAGAGATCAGCCAAGATTGAATGGCGGAGTCAGTGGACTAGACGGGCCGAATGGCCTGATTCAGCTCCTCCTCCTCCAGCCTGGTGGCCAGCGCCGCGCCTGCAGGACCCCGCGTGCCGGATAGGAGGCGGGCGAGCGCGCAGGCAGGGCGGCGGGCGGCTGCGCGGGGTCCTGGCGGCGGCGGCGGAGTGACCTTGTGGAGATGGCGGAGGCGGCGAGGCGGCTGGTGCGGAGCGTGGTGGCGGGGGCGCCGGCGCTGGCCAGCGGTAATGTGGGGTGGGGTGGGGGGGGTTGCAGCCCCGGGTCCGGCCCGGCCCGGCCCGCCTCGGCTCCGGGAGCGGGGATGGGGCAGGAAACGCCGCGGCTCACCGGGCCCTCGACAGCCCTAGGCCGGAGCCCATGGCAACCAGGCCGGGAGCGCGCACGCGGGGGGGGGGGGGGGGGGAGCAGGTGTCACCCCCACCCCGGGAGCGCGCCCCCCCCCCCCCCCCCCCCCCCCGGGCCGCGACTCTCCCTCCCCACCCACAGCCGGCTCCCGAGTGACTGAGTAAACGTGGCTGACTTCGATTATCTCTGTCACTTTGGCCCTGGTTTGTCATTGTCACACAGCACCGAAACAGACCGTTCAGCCAACCTGTCCATACCGACCAAGATGCCCCATCTAAGTTCGTTGGATTTGCCCTCGTTCGGCCCGTCCCTCTGAACCTTTCCTTTCCATGTCCAAATAATGATTGGCGTGGCTCTTTGCTGATTTCCGGGACTTCGATTTTCAAGTGATGTCAGAATTTATGTTCCTTCCCAAAGACTAGCCTGCAAAATGGATCAGAGTAATTGAGCCTTTTTAATAGTGTGAAAAATGTGTATACTGGCAAGGTAGTAATCTGAATGTTGAAGTTCGTTAGTTGAAATAGAACAAGGGTCTATGTTTTGCGTTACAGTCCAGCTGCTAGAGTAGTCTTTATTATCTGTGGGGTTTGAACATACTGCATGTTGAGAGGGTTGTAAAATTAGACGTCTAACTCCTAACCAGGGGCATGCGAGAGGGAGTTAGATTTAGATCTTGGGACTAAGGGAATCGAGGGATATGGTGGATTTTGGAGGATCAGCCATTAACATATTGAATGGCAACGCTGGCTCGAAGGGCTGAATGGCCTACTCCACCTATTTTCTATGTTTTTATGCCCTTGAAAGCCATGATTAAGAGAAGAGTTTGCTACTCCATAGGGATGGATGGGGATAAACTACACCTTGCAAGATAGCTGTGGGATTGTTGCTGAGGTGTTGGCTCCTTATAATCTTTGTGGATTCGCTGTCCGTTTTGCTGAACACTTGTGCTCAGTCCATCTGCCAAGGCCTACTGGATCTCTAGGTCAATACCCAATTTAATGCCCTGTTCCCATACTACTCTTTCTGTCCTGGGCCGCCTCCATTGCCAGAGTGAAGCCAGATGCAAACTAGAGGAACATCGTCTTGTATTCCGCTTGGATAGTTTACATACCAATGGTATGAACATTAAATTCTCTAAGTTTAGGTAGCCTCAAATCATCCCACATTGGGCAGAATGACCTTGTGTCCTTTGGTCTTCAGAAAATCAAGTGGCGTTCTCATTGAAATGTACAGGTTTCTATGGAGGAGGTGGATTGATAGAATATCTTGCTGCGAGAATGTTTACCAAGTATAGGAATCCAGATTTGGAGTGCAAGCTTTCACTACGAGGAGTTGGCCACAAGACTGCAGTGTGACTGGAATTTCTTTTCAAGGTTGTGAATTATTTGGATTTTATGTTTCCTTGCTTATTGAATATTTATTTGAACGATACATAGACTTTGGATTTTGTGGGTTATCAGAATCTGGCAGCAAAATGGAGTTGAGAGTAAAGATTAAATCAGCCGTAATTTTATTGAAAAATAGAGCAAAATTGGGAGGATTCGAAGAAGCTTTAAGCAGCGACATAAACATGCTATATCATGTAATTGTTTGATTATGTCTTGACCAGAGGAAAGTTCATAGCTGCAGTAAGTGTTCATCTTTGGCTGTTCATGTATTTTTTTAAACCATGAGTTTAGAAGCTGGCAAGTCATGTTGCAGTTATATAAGACGTTGGTGAGGTCGCCTTTAGAGTATTGTGTTCAGTTCTGGGCACCATGTTATAGGAACAATGTCATCAAGTTGGAAAGGGGACAGAGAAGATTTGAGGATGTTGCCAGGACTCGAGGGTCTGAGCTAAATGGAGGCGTTGAGCAGGCTTGGACTATATTCCTTGGAAGGCAGCAACATGAGGGGTGATCTTAGAGGTGTATAAAATCATATTTTATATGAGAGGAATAGATTGGGTAGATGCACAGTCTCTTGCACAGAGTGGGGGAATCGAGAACCAGAGGACATAGGTCTAAGGTGAAGGGGGAAAGATTTAATAGGAATCTGAGGGGCAACTTTTTCACACAAAGGGTGGTGGGCGTATGGAACGAGCTGTCAGAGGAGGTAGTTAAGGCAGATACTATTGCAATGTTTAAGAAACATTTAGGCGGGTACATGTTTAGAATATGATATAACAGGATATGTTTAAAGGATGTGAGCTAAACGCAGACAGATGGGACCAGTGTAGATGAGACACATTGGTCGGAGTAGGCAAGTTGGGCCAAAGGGCCTGATTCCACGCTCTATGACTTTATGTCGCTAAGATTTAAAAGACACAAAGTATCAGAGTAACTCAGTGGGACAGGCAGCATCTCTGGAGAACATGTATAGCAACGTTTCAGGTTCGGAGTGCAAAAGAAATGCATTTATGACAAAAAAAGTGGCGATTTGCTGAGAAAAGCACCGTAGATTATTGAATCATAAGCATGCTGCATATGTTCTTTGCTTTGTGAACTTGTGTAAAGAGAAGAATCACGGGTTGAAGTGAAGGATTGACCTTTTTTGTGCCAAGATAGACACAAAATGCTGGAGTAATTCAGCGGGACAAGCAGCATCTCTGGAGAGAAGGCAGTGGGTGTGAAGAAGGGTCTTGACCCGAAACGACTTATCTCCAGAGATGCTGCCCGCCCTGCTGAGTTACTCCAGCATTTTGTGTCTTTTTTGTGCACTGGTCCATCTGGTCTGCCATTAGGATCCTTGGGAAATGTCTAAAAGAGGAATGATTGAATTCCCCACTTTGGTTGGTTTGTAGTTATGGGAAATTCTACTTAATGCTTTATTTTGGTTATCCTTAACCGTTTCCTTTTAGAAATTGTTGTGCTGTATTTTTCCATGTTTGAGCGTATCTATTGTTACCGTGTTTCACTGGTGGTGTCATTATATTCTTACAAATCTGGTTGCATGTTTTCTTTGCAGCTACCGTGCAGTACTCGAGGCCTCGTCTAGCGACCTTTTGGAAATATGCTCGAGTAGAGCTGTCTCCTCCAACTCCTGGTGAAATCCCAGTGGCTGTTGAAAGCTTCAAGGGCCTTGTTGCATCATTCAAGGCTGGGAGTTACAAACAAATTACTGTCAAGGTAACTAAGGGTTGAGAAACACTTTTTAATCATAGCAGGTTCAATCTGTGCATTGAAAGATAAAAATGCTTGCTCCTTGCAGTAATTCCTTACTCATCAAATTGGCTTTCACAGTGTATGTAATCGTCAACCGTTCAGTATTGTGCTGCCACTTGACTGAATGGTTTCCAATGATTTCATTCAAAAATTTATGTTGTTAATTAAAAAATAATAATTTGCAGCCCTAGCATCACAGCTCGTTCTTACAATTAAGTTATATTTATTCCATTGCCCAGTTGCTCTAAAACTATTTACTTATCTCTCTGGCTGTGGAATTGTTTTAAACCATCGAAATATTTTTAATATTATCAATACTCTCACAAAAAAAAGCTCTTTGTTTCCCTAATCACTCCATGTACAATTGCTTTATCGTTAGTATCATTGTACATCCTCTCCTATTTTAAGGGATTGTCATCATTAAGAAAGAGTGATGCTGGAAGGAGCCACATTCTTTTATTTAGTGCCCAGCCAGCATTTTGTAAAGATGTTATATAGCTTGTTCTTTTAACTGAGTCTATTAGCAAACCCAAGGATCCTCTGTGCATTTTTAGACATTTTCTCTACTCAGACGTAATGGTATATGGGACAAATCTTGGACGCCATTAAAATTGGTACAATTTTATAATGCTTCTTGGCTGACAGTCCCAAGAAGTTGTTATTGTGTAATACAGAGCTATTGTAACATGGTGGAATCTCAAAGCTATCAGACAAGACTGATGGGCAATATGATCCCTTTATCTCTTAGACCCAGGGATGCACCGGAGTAACTTATTTGTTGATTGTGTTTCAGAGCTGTACCAGTTGTCTAATTCTTTATCAAACCTTTCTCTTGCATCCTTAACATCCACTACTCTCTCCCAAATTTGCTCTTATAACCTGGATGATACTGCGACTGCTTTCTGGCATGAAAATTGATACGTTGCCTTGTGTGATGCTGCTTATATGATTGATGTCCATTTTGCCTAAAGTGCAATGTAACTTTGGGCAAATTCTGACTCTTGTATGTTGATATGAATATCAAACAATAGGATGACTTGATGAATGAATGGTTGGGTTGGAAATATATGGTAGTTCAGTTCTGCCAGCATTTGTTGCTGCTGGAAGAGAGAATTTAACAGGTTTCAGCATTGTAGGCTGCTGCAGAAGGTTAGATCACATGGAATCCATGGAGAGTTAGCCGACTAGAAATAAATTTGGCTTCAGGAAGGAAGCAGAGGTTGATGGTGGTAGGTTTTTTTTCCGGACTGGAGGCCTGTGACTAGCGGTGTGCCTCAGGGTTCCGTGCTGAGCCCATTCCTGTTTGTCATCTATATCAATGATTTTGAAGAGAATGTGCAAGGTATGATTAGTAAGTTTGCAGATGACAACTAAAGTGGTTGGTATTGTAGATAGTGAGGATGGTTGTCAAAAATTGCAGCAGCATCTTGATTGGTTGAGCAGGTGGACTGAGAAATGTTAGATGGTTTAATACAGAGAATGTAAGGTGTTGGAATTTGGGAAGTCAAACCAGGGCAAGACCTACACAGTGAATGGCAGGGCTCCGGGGAATGTTGAAGCACAGAGGGATCTAGGAGTGTTTATACATAGTTCCATGAAAGTGACATCACAGGTAGAGAGAGTGGTCACGAAGGCTTTCTGTCAAAGTATTGAGTACAGAAGTCGGGAAGTGTTATTATAGTTGTACAAGGCATTAGTGAGGCCACATTTGTCGTATTTTGTTCAGTTTTAGTCACCCAGTTATAGGAAAGACGCTGTTAAGCTGGAGAGGGTGCAGGGAATATTTACGAGGATGTTGACAGGACTCTAGGCCCTGAGCTATAGGGAGAGACTGAGCAGGCTAGCACTCTATTCCTTGGAGTGCAGGAGGATAAGTGGTAATCATGTAGAGATGTATAAGATTAGGAGAAGAATGGATAGGATAAATGCACAGTGTTTCTTACCCAGAGTGGGGGAATCAAGAATCAGAGGACCTAGGTTTAAGGGGAGGGTGTGGGGAGAGGTTTAATAGGAACCTGAGGGGATACTTTTTTTACACAAAGGGTGGTAGGTAAATGGAGTGAGCTACCAGGGGAGGTAGTTGAGACAGGTACATGGTTAGAGTAAGTTTAGAACAATATGGGCCAAGTGCAGGCAGGTGGGACTAGTGTAGGAGGTGCAAAGTTGGGCCGAAGGGCCTGTATGAGTAGGTTAACATATGATGAGCATTTGACGGCACTGAGCCTGTACTCGTTGAGGGGGGGCCTCATTGAAACGTACAGAATAGTGAAAGACTTGGATAGAGTGGATGTGGAGAGGATGTTTCCGCTAGTGGGAGAGTCTAGGACCAGAGGTCATAGCCTCAGAATTAAAGGATGTTCCTTGAGGAAGGGGATGTGGAGGAATTTCTTTTTGCAGAGGGCAGTGAATCTGTGGAATTCTTTGCCACAGAAGGCTGTGGAGGACGTTAGTGGATATATTTAAGGTAGAGATAGATAAATACTTGATTAGTACAGATGTCAGAGGTTATGGGGAGAAGGCAGAAAAATTGGGTGTGGGCGAAGAGATAGATCAGCCATGGCGGAGTAGAATTGATGGGCTGAATGGTCTAGTTCTGCACCTATCACATAATCTTAACGCTTTCTTATGTAAAATTCTTTATTTTACTTTAAACCAATGTTGCAAGTAACCTAATGAAAAATTGTACCACCTGTGTTGGATGGAGCCCTGAGGTTCCAATCTTGATATGTGTTTGCTGGTGAACTAGCCGAGCTCCACTGCAGAGCAGGTAATTAGAACAGGTGGTGTCCTTGTGTGAAGAGATCTGCCAGTGTGTTTATTCATTGCTATCAAATAATTCCTACTGAGAAATGTATGGATGGAAAGGTAGTATGATCTCTTTCATGGCCCTGTCTCTTCTTATTCCTCAAGTTCTCTATTTAGGTTCTCTATTCCAGAAAAGACTGAATTAGCCCACTGATCCACCTAGAATTGTTTTCCTATATTTTCCAGTGGAGAAAAGATAATGAAATCTTTGTGAACTTTAATGCTAGCACCCTGGCTTCTCAGTTGTTGCACAGGGGGTGTATTACAAATTATTTCCAAACGTACTCGTTCAAGTTGTATTTCATGAGTTGATTTTTTGTTAAATAGCATACCCATGTGTAAAGTATGAACATCCGTTTTTATTTTCAATATAAGTAATTTCTTGGCGGAATTGGTATTTATTCTTCACAAAGTGCAATCCCATAGCTAAAGTGATATGATGCAAGTATATTATTCACAATTTCCTGACTCCCATAGCTAATCAGTTATAATAGTTTTCCTTAATTTGAGATTAATGAGAAAATTGTCACGACATTCCTTTTCTGTGGGAAGATATTATTTTTCAGACTGTAGTCTGTCATTGTTGTATTTTTCATTCATATGTAAATGGTCGATGCCATCTGCTCTTGCCGGCTGACATTGCAGGTTGTCAAATAGGGACTGGTTAAATAATGCTGTAAGTAAACTGTAAATGTGATGTTTGTATCTCATCTTGTGTGGAACATTGATAAAAGACAAGTATCGGACGATCCAACTTTAGGATTTTGAAATTTCATGGCTGCAAGTTTTGTGTGAGTGCTGGGTGAATGATGCAAAATGGGCCAGTTTTTTTTCCCCTCCCTGCTAATGATTGGATCTTTACAATTGTTTATAGGAAGATTTTTACACACAGCTGTTTCCCGTGATTTCTAGGATTTATGTGGTGCAAAGAAAGACCAGCTGAAGGGGTTAATTTACATATGAATGGAGATGTCAACAATAGATAACAGTTTGAGAATTGCATTTTGAATCTCCAGGGTAGTTTCATGTTGGAAATTATCAGTGATGAAAATCCTTATTTTAATGGGGTGAAGGTTTTACTGCATATAAATCTATGAGATTAACAAATCAACATTCAGGAAACTTGATGTCCTTGAGCACCAAACACTTGTCTTCCATGTTAAATTCAAGCCTTATTCAAGTGTAACAGTATTATGTTACACTCTTAACTAGTTCTTTCTAAGGATACAATAAATTATTTCTCCTTTCCACAATCTTAAGGCATTTGAATATATAATGATTGCATCCTGTTTTTCTATTTATTTTGCAGGATTCAATGAGGAATGCATTGGTTGCCACCGAAGTCCTGATGTGGTTTTACATTGGTGAGGTCATTGGCCGAGGAAGCTTGATCGGATACAATGTCTGAACTCCGTTGTATTCCATTGTATATGGATCACCGTAACAATATTCAAAATAAATCTATTATTACCACTTGAAACATTGGTACTGCCTTCTGTTTCATGCACTACACTTTTGATGAATCGTTTTATGCTTGTCAGGATGAGTGTGCTGGGATCATTTTGTACCATGGCACTCACTGGCAGACTTACACAGCCAATATATTTCATGGAAGGCACAAGCTCTTCATTCCAGCAAAATGCAAGTAGAACAGTAGCTAATGCAACAGTATGTTGATTGCTGAAAACTTTGCTTTGAATTAGGGTCACATCTGTTCTAGTCTCACTGGGCTACATTGACATTGTCTGCAGATTTTACTAGACGTTTTTAAGAAGCATTGTTGATTTTTGTGTGTTGTAATTTGATGTCTATCTGGAGTCTCAAAAGTAGATGCCTTAAACATTTAAACATTTATTTAAATAACTAATGTCCAGTGGTCAAAGTATAATATGTTGGTAAATTCTAATTGTTGATACTTCAGTAATTTTCCTTGGTTGTATTATTTGGTCCATCAATGGAAATAGATTCCGAATTGTTAATTTTTGCAAGTTTTAGGAAAGGAAGGGTATTTGTGCTCTTGATTTATTGGTATACCCTTCTTGCTGGGCTGTCACAAGCTGGAATTGCTGTGAGCTGAAGTAAGTAAAATTTTTGGGTTTGGTAAACAAAAAAATCTGATAATTCTATTTTTGGCCTGGTTTAAAGATGGGAGATAGTGCGAGTAAATGAGTGGGAAAAAAAAACAGGTGTCTTCCTCGTGTTAATTGGTGAATGCTGATTTTTTTATATAAGGCGAGCCTTACTTTCTCAGCTGTAGATCATTATGGAAAACTGTCCGTTTTCAGGAAGATGTTCATGACGGGAAGTAGATTGAAACAATTGACTACTAATTAACTAATATGAAAATGTAATATTATTATCTTTGCCAAAACCTGAATATATTCACTATGCTTTTCAATTTGCATTTTAACATCCTGTACCAGAATTATTAACAGGTTTTTGGATTGGTTATGGTTGGCGGACAGGGGCAATGTGAAATAATATGTGTGGGTGGTGAATAATTTTTCCTTCTGCTGGGCTATGTACAAAACATGACTGAGCATGTGAATTTCTGCCAGGTATGAAAAACTACCTGAATTGCCTAACTCCCCACCATCTGAACCCTTAATAAGCCAGGATTAATTGCCATGTGTAGATTTGAGTAGTGATTAGGTGACATCCTGGGATGTAAAAACTCTGCAGGAGAAAACGGAAGTTCTGCATTTTTAAGTTGGGAGGTCACGTAAGTTGAAATAGAATTCTCAAACAAACCATAGCAAATTGTAAAGATGATTCTGGGTGAGTATCATCTTTCCCTCTTGGCAATATTATAGGCACAGTGAAACCAGGTTCATAAAAATTGTCACCGAAGTAGAGATGGTGAAAATGCTGTGGCACTCTGATTACTTTACATATAGCATGAACATTTTTGTTCAAGATGAAAAGGGAAACAATTCACAATTTACTCAAATATTTCGTACTCACCCTGACTTCTCCCATAGCTCATTACGTTTGTTAGCATTGGACTCGCATTGTTTTTATCATCCCAATTTGTTTGTAGATAGTGAGTGCTTGCTATTGAATGGCTCATGAGTTGCCAGCCTTTTCAGTATCACCTAAATGATTCTTGCTCGTGTACAATTTTTAAATAGAAGGGAAAGGACCTACTGACATTACTAAGTCTGATTTTCTTTTTTTCATTTTTGCAGCCTAGTAAGTATTAGAATGTATTTTCCTACAGGATTTGGTTTAGGACACCGGCCTTTCTCGTTATCTGTATTGTAAAAAGTATACCACTTGTCATGTTCCCTTGGCCGCTCTGAGACCAACTAACTACATAAATTAAACTCAAAACTGGACATTGGCTTAATATAATTGCTGATTAACCCATTGCACATTGGTGGGGATCAATATTACATTGCTCAAGCTAATTTGTGATTTGGTGCTCCCTTGCTGTCCAAACATCAAATAAAGTTGCATCGAGTTTGTCATATCCACTTATGGTATCTTGCATGCAGAAGCATCCAAGACAAACACGAACAATTAATTTCCATAAATTTATAATGACATAAAATTACAAGAAATTCTGCAAGTCAATAACAATAGGACTGCAAAAAAACTAAAACATCAGTGCAAAACACAATTTGAATAAACTGCATGGTATTGAAGAGGTCATCTGTTGTCAAGGTCGGATGTATGGGCTGTTTCAAAAATCTGATAGTGGTCGGAAAAGGAATGATCTCAAAGCAGGTTGTGTGTGACGTAAGCATTCTGCACATTGTGATAGTTGATGTTAGCAATGAGAAGAGGATGATGGAGATACTTGATAATAGATGACATTACCTTAATGTGTAGGAAAGAACTGCAGATGCTGGTTTAAATCGGAGGTAGACACAAAATGCTGGAGTAACGCAGCGGGACGGGCAGCTTCTCTGGAGAGAAGAAATGGGCGACGTTTCGGGTCGAGACCCTTCTTCAGACTGAAGAAGTCTGATCCCCATTCCTTCTCTCCAGAGATGCTGCCTGTCCTGCTGAGTTACTCCAGCATTTTCTGCCATTACTTTAAGGCAGTACCGCATGGAGATGCTTTTGATGGTGGGGAGAGCTGTGCCCATGGTGGATCAGGCCAAGTCCCTGGAGCATCTTGTGTCCCTGTGTGTTTGAATTTGCGTACCAGGCCGTGATACAAACAGTCAGGATATTTTCTACAGTGCATCTAAAAAAGTAGAAAGACTGGCATGCTGTTTCTGTGATTTTGTCTATGTGCTGGGCCCAGAACAGGTCATCCAAGATGTTCATGCCCAGGAATATAAAGCTGCTAACTCCACTGCCAATCCAACAATGGAAACTGGCATGTGGTCTCCCGACTTCCCCTTTCTGAAATCAATGACTAGTTTCATGGTCCTGTTGAGCTAGAGGTTGTTGTGGCTCCTAACCGTGTGTTGATCATGTATACTTACATTTACTATCTTGAATTATTTACACCGTGAGTTTATTTTAATTTCAGGCCCACTTGTTTTATGGAGTGACCAATTTAACCTGCTGGTATTTTATTCCAGCTTTTATACATGGCCACTTAAGAACATTTTACTGGATATCTGAAATTGGTGCATGTTGTAACTGGCCTTCAGGCAATTATATTATTATGAGAATTAAACCATTCAAATTCATGTAAGTACTAACAAATAATTTTCAAGGAAAATTTACAAGACAGAACAAGGACATCTTGTCTTCTTGGTTTATAAAGAACTATATAACCTAATCAGTCTGAAGAAGGGTCTTGGCCTGAAACATCACCCATTGCTTCTCTCCAGAGATGCTGTCTGTCCCGCTGAGTTACTCCAGCATTTTGTGTCTACCTTCGATTTAAACCAGCATCTGCAGTTCTTTCTTACATATCCAACCTAATCCCAGTTCTTGATCCAATTCCCTTGGTTCTTCAAAAGCATCCAAACATTTTAAAATGATGCACAAGTTTCTGCCTGTACCAGCCTTAACATCAGCGAGGTTCTGACCCCTGCTAGCTTCTTGGTTTTAAATAAACTCTTCCCACGACCAATTAATTTGAATCTTTGATATCTCAGCTAAAGGAAATGTGTCCCTGTTTATTTTTTCAAAGAAAACACCCATAACATATCCTATATTTTTTCATGGTTATGGGTTTGCAGTCCTCAGATCTCTGCAGCCTCTCTTGATGGAATCAAACCCTTCTCGGAATGTGGGGTTGAGAACTATACATATACTTATGTTATGGTGTAACAAGCATTGAACACAATTCTGCATCTAGGTTTTAGTTTCACTGAATAAAGGAAAATGTTCTATATGCTTCTTTAATTGCAGTTATCAATAGATCCTGATATCATTTCAGCATCAGTAACCATACACTCAATGCATCTCATTATCCTCATTCACTCCCTTGTTATGTTGCTTCTCTCTAAGTGTATTACTTACTTTTCTTTGGATTGTATTCTGTTTGACACTTCTGTGTTCATCTAACCAGATGATGTAACTTCTGCTGAAGCTGACTGCTTTCCTCCTCCCTGCCAACCATATGGCCAAGTTTTATATCATCTGCAAACGTATATGTAATGCTTCTCCCCTACATTTGTGGTGCCCACAAACTGTTTGAATTATTTTGTTTTGGTAATTAGCAAGGTAGCAATTTAGGTCCTGGCCTGTGCCATCAGTTGTACTCCCCCGGGAGTCAATACTGTTATAATTGGTCTTGGCTTCCTTCCCATTGTCTTTTGTGAGAGAAGGGATCATATGATAAATTCCACTAATAGTGAAGGAAGGCGTGTGTACTTGATACCTTGGTGTTTTCCCCACCTGCCACGCTGTGTAGGCTGTATATTATTTACAAAATATTCGTGCTCTTGAAGAAATAGCTGAGGTCTGAAGACTAATGATGCTCATGGACAACTGCAATGTACAGTTGATCCCAAACATACTGTTAAAGCAACAAAGGAGTTTTTCAAAGCTAAACAATGAGCGGTCAAGTCAATCATCCGATCTGAACCCAATTGAGCATGCCTTTTATATGCTGAAGAGAAAACTGAGGGGGACTAGCCCCCAAAACAAGCATAAGCTAAAGATGGCTGCAATACAGGCCTAGCAGAGCATCACTAGAGAAGACACCCAGCAACTGGTGATGTCCATGAATCGCAGACTTCAAGCAGTCATTGCACGCAAAGGATATGCAACAACAAACTAAACATGACTGCTTTCATTTACATGACATTGCTGTGTCCTAAACATGGTGCCCTGAAATGGGGGGGGTGGGGGGGGGGGACTATGTATAAACACCGGCTGTAATTTCTACATGGAGAAACCAAAATGTATAAACATGTCCTTTATTAAAATCTGACACTGTGCACTTTAACCACATGTAATTTTCCATTACAAATCTCAAATTGTGGAGTACAGAGGCAAATAAATAAATGATGGGTCTTTGTCCCAAACATTATGGAGGGCACTGTATATTGGCCATTTTCTTTTCTGGAACTTTGAATGGTGAGAATGGAATACAGTGTGTCTGTATACATATTTCATGTAGAAATGTTGCCAGAACTTCACTTTCTTTATTTGTATCCTTCAACTTGCTTCTGAAAGCAGATAATATACCTGGAATGTGTATTAACTGTAATCTAGACCTGATAATGTCAAAGGATATTATTGGAGTAAACAAACTGTAGCAATATATCCAATTGACAAACGAACTAATACTTCCCACTTCTTATACAACCCTTTCTAGTCTTTAGGGCATGAGCTATCTGTAGGAAAACGAGCTGCTTGGGAAGAATTAAAACCAACAGGTCGAGGTTGATCTGAGCCAGGTGGGTGCTAGATAACGATTCTTGACCCACCCGTGTTTAAAACTAAGAGGTTGTGCCTCCCACTTCTGAACTCCACGCACAGTTCAGAACGGGGGATTGGGATAGCAGAACTGAGTTGCATAGAAGGGTTTAAGTCCTTACATCTCTAGATACGTTATGCAAAAATAGTTTTTTCTTAATGTCATCTCGGCAGGTGGCTATAACGATGTGCTTCCCACCCAACAAGAATTGCATGGTACCGTTTGAATTGACTGTAATGCAGCTTTTTATTTAGATTTCCGGGTGAACAGAAGGCAGTCACTTTGCTGTCAATGGAAAATTAAAACTCGTTCTCCCAGGCCGCGAAGGGGACACTGCGTCCAGACTCCTCTTATCAATAGCTGATGGTGTGCGTGTGTGGGGCGGGGGGCTTCCATCTGTTCCTGTGTTTAACTTTGAAAGCGTCTGCCTCTCAATTTGCATCTCAGCCCAGCCCTTTTCCCTCTCTGCGTTGATGCTTTCCAAGTTGCGCCACAGCATACAGGCAGCTGGAGTGCGAGTACCAGAAGTGTTACATTTGGACACTGATGATATTCTAACTCAAAGAACTTCCATAAGGGACGTTTTTATTTATTCCGTCTGTATTCACGCCAGATAATAGGCATAACTGCAATTTGTATCCAGAACGCAAGCAAACGTAATGTTAACATGACATTTTTGGAATGGCTGCGTTCTATGTAATGTTTCTAAAAACCCCACTCCGTTTAGAACCAATGCAGTTATTTTGTGTTTGTTATACATTTAATATTTTAGAGTAAATCATAATTCCAGAATTCCCCGTGGACCCCGGACCGTGTATAACGCTGAATTATTATTAGTTGACGCCGTATCATCTCTACGTTATTCTCTAGAGATAACGATGTCGTAATGTGGCCAAGTGCCCGACTCGTGTATATTAAAATCGTGCCTATTTACCACCGCTAAGTGCTGAACTATGCTGATACAGGGTTAATGGTGTCAGCCCTGGCTGCTGATTATTGTATACTTTTGCGAGGGACAGCTTCGACGTATCGATTATTTATTCAGCATCCTGTGGTTTTCCTTGGGGGCACAGTAGGCTGAATTTTAACGTCGCCTCTTGTATCAACACGTGTATCCATGGCTCTCCAATTCAGGGTTTGGGGTAGGCTAATAAATCCCTCCCACTTAATCCCGGAATCCTGAATAATGCAATTTCAACAGTCCCGTTGCTTGTGTGCCGCGCTATTCAGATTATGAGGTGAGCAGGTCTCTCTGGTGCATTCCGAACGGCTCCTCCCTCAGGCCCCTGAAGCTGAATGTGGTAGTGCCTTCCGGCGACGGCAGCTGCGCGGCGGCTGCTGCTGAATTCAGATTGCGGGGCGGCGGTCCTCCCCCACACACAAACAGACTCCCCAAAATGGCGCACACAGCTCGGACTCGCTTCCCAGCTCGGCCCTGGAAAAAATCAGGACGTTCACGGATCCTGGGCTTGAAGAAGGATTTTAAACACGGATTCGACGCCGCACTGCCAGTCTCTGCCGCTATCGGCAAAAACCTTCACAAGTTCCACGACCTCTTCGGAGAAAGCAGCAGCAGTGAGGTGAATTTTTTTGAGAAGAGGGGGAGAATTTTTTTATAAAGATAGTCCATTTTTTTTTAAAGAATGGACGGGGCAATAAACAGTGGCAGTGTTGAGTGAAGTGGGGAGGAGAGCTGAGTGAGTGCGAAGCTGGTGTGGAGCAGGAGCTGTCCGTGTGACAGTCAGATCTGACATCCAGCCACCAAGAGGGAGGGAGGGAGGGAGGGAGGGAGGTGGTCGCATTCTTTAGGGGGGCAGCAAAAAAAAGGCCAGGATTATTGAGAATGTGTTCTCCGTTAAAGTTCCACTTTGTAACAAAAAGTGTATATATATATATGTTATATATTGGATTGCGATATACATTAACGTTACGCTGCCCAGAGCTGGAGTTGCAGCCTGCCTCCTTCTGCATTTCTAATCACCTGTTTGGCGGGCTTTCCTCCAGCGACCGCCATCATGTTCATGATGCAAATTCAGCTCAGCATTTTTTATATATCGTCCTTGCACTCACTTCATGCCACTTATTTTCAGTGCCTATGTATGCAAATCTGCATTTTAAAATTGCATCATTAATTTTCCATTCACCGTATTTTTTTTGCAGCATTTACAAATATCTGGTCAACAACTTCACGCTGAAATTATTTTTTTTCTCTACGTCCAGTGCAGGCAGCTTTTTTTGAGGGGGTAGGGGGTTGCAGTTGTTGATACAGTCCCGTTAACCTTGACTCGTGCTTTTGAGTTGACAGGGAGTAAAGTTTGCATTATAATTTGGTGAATTCTTAGCCAACCTTTTCCTAACCACACCCCCGCTGTCCAGTATTTCAGTGCCTGTATGATTCATTTTAGTATACTGTTATAACTCGATTCAGATTGAAACCTGAGTAATTCAGATTGTTACAGTTTAAAATGAAAAAGCCCCTTTTGTCAGTGTTTAAAATTAAAGTAGCTTAATTCTTTGCAAACAGTTATATTGTGCAGTTTGTATAATGCAGCAGGTAATCATTTTTTTGCAGGAAGTGTATCGCCCCAATTATGGTTGGAATAATACACTTAGTTGTACTTGAGATCTTAAGGGTAGTTTTTTTCTTTGGGGACAATTTTTTATTTATTTTGTGGGGTGATAGCATTGAAAAACATAGTTCTCAGACTTGAATTTCCAGCAGAGACTTCAAGGGACTTTGGATTTAATCTTTTGGAGATGTCAAATCCATTTTAATGCTTAAGGTACTTACCACTGAAAATAAAATTTCATAATGTGTTTTTAGATGGGTGTAGGGTGTACCATTGTAAAATGCGCAGTTATTTATTGTTTATAATTAGAATGAAAATTTAGTGTGGCAGGAAAAATACCTTGAAATAACATGCAGCAGGTAAGTGTAGGAAACATACCAAGACATCAAAGTTGCATTAATTTAATTTATGTTATATTAATTATATTGTGACTAAAATGTTAAAGTCTACAGTGTTCAGATCTCCTTAACCATCCTTCCGTACAGCAGGTAGATCATTTCCTGATGGATGTCACATAATGTCACGTGTCACATAACTGGATCAGTTCCTGTGGACTGGAGGGTAGCCAATGTAATCCCACTTTTAAGAAAGGAGGGATAGAGAAAATGGGGAATTATAGACCAGTTAGCCTTACATTGATAGTGGGGAATATGCTTGTGTCGATTGTTAAAGATGTTATAGCAGCGCATTTGGAAAGCAGTGAGAGGATCGGTCAAAGTCAGCATGTATTTATGAAGGGGAAATCATGCTTGACTAATCTTCTGGAATTTTTTGAGAATGTAACAAGTAGAATGGATAAGGGAGAGCCAGTCGATGGTGTGTCTGGTGTTTCAAAAAGCCTTTGACAAGGTCCCACACAAGAGATTAGTGCAAAATTAGAGCACATGGTATTGGGGGTAAGGTATTGACATGGATAGAGAACTGGTTGGCAGACAGGAAGCAAAGAGTAGGAATTAACGGGTCCTTTTCATAATGGCAGGCAGTGACTAGCAGGGTGCCGCAAGGCTCGGTGCTGGGACCCCCGTTATTTGCAATATAAACGATTTAGACGAGGAAATTAAATGTGACATCCCTAAGTTTGCGGATGACATAAAACTGGGTGGCAGTGAGCTGCCATGAGGCTGCAGGGTGACTTGGATAGGATGGGTGAGTGAGCAGATGCAGTATAATGTGGATATATGTGAGGTTATGCACTTTGGTGGCAAGTACAGGAAGGCAGATTATTATCTGAATGGTATCAGATTAGGAAAAGGGGAAATGCAACGAGACCTGGGTGTGCTTTTACATCAGTTGCTGAAAGTAAGCATGCAGGTATTGCGGGCAGTGAAGAAAGCTAAAGGCACGTTGGCCTTCATTGTGAGAGGATTTGAGTTTAGGAGCAAGGAGGTCCAACTGCCGTTGGACAGAGCCCTGTTTTGAGGAAAGACATTATTGTTGTTGAGGGAGTTAGCTTAGGTTCACCAGGTTAATTCCTGGGATGTCGGGACTGACATGTGATGAAAGAATGGGTCGACTGGGATTGTATTCACTGGAATTTAGAAGGATGAGAGGGAGTCTTATAGAAACATATAAAATTCTTAGAGGATTGGACAGGGTAGATGCATGAAAAATGTTCCTGATGTTAGGGGAGTTCAGAACCAGGGGTCACAGTTTAAGAATAAGGGGTAGGCCATTTAGGACTGAGATGAGGAAAAACTTCTTCACCCAGAGAGTTGTGAATCTTTGGAATTTTCTGCCACAGAAGGCAGTGGAGGCCAATTCACTGGATGTTTTGAAGAGGGAATTAGATTTAGCTCTTGGGGCTAAAGGAATGAAGGGATATGGGGAAAAAGCAGGAATGGGGTACTGATTTTAGATGATCAGCCATGATCATATTGAATGGCGGTGCTGGCTCGAAGGGCCGAATGGCCTACTCCGTACTTATTTTCTATGTTTCTATAATAATTACCTTAAAATGCAGAAACTGACAATTTTTGAATTTGGATGAACTGTACTGCTGACGGGTATCCCAGATTTGATTTGAAGATGAGACCTACTTCAGAGGCTGACCATCATGAAAGTATTCAATTGTTTGTCGGCTTTTCTATTTAAGGCAGGTGGGACTTGTGCAGCTGGGACATGTTGGCCAGTGTGGGCAAGTTGTGCCGAAGGGCCTGTTTCCACACTGTATCACTATTATTCGAATATTATTATTTATTACTCTTGTATGAATGTGGCAGATGATTGCCAATTGGAAAAGGCCATCGCTGGTTTAAACCTTTCCATACTTGAATTACGCATTTCAATATTTTTGGGGGGAACCCATGCGTGAAAACCCTTTTCACTTTTCACAATTGCTCAACACTTGAAATATTAGGGACAACATAAAAGTTTTGGGGAAAAAACAGGCAAAGTCATCAGCTTGACTGAAGCGCTAAAAAGTCTTAGTTAGTTTTATTTGTATTTATAATATCCTTGTATAAAAATATGATGAAGATTCTCGACCCGAAACTTCACCTATTCCTTTTCTCCAGGGATGCTGCCTGCCCCGCTGAGTTTCTCCAGCTTTTTGTGTATATTTTCGGTGTAAACCAGCATCTGCAGTTTCTTATACTTTCTTATATGCAATGTTTCTAGTAGTTTATTTTGTTACCGCCTGATTGTGACTAACCATTTATTGTCCTCTTTTCAACCTCCTTCCCCACTGATCTTGGAGACTAAATGGCCAGTATTCAGCATATGCTAATCACATACTCCTGATACCCAGATTCCATAATCTCGCCTGATTTAAATTTATTTCTTCCCCATCATCGGTGATTTTTTCCAGAGCAATTTATCGTCATCTGGCTATGATTAGTGTCTAAGCAAGGGTACTGGTAATTGGACAGAGGTCTTTGAATCTCAATGGTTCAACACCTTGGATGGTGTGCTGAATTGTGTGCTTCCATGGTGAATGTTTTAAAAATAAGATTTCAAATGGTTTAAAGAACTTGGAAACACACAACTGCAGAAACTGGAATCTTGAGCAAAGTGTAAAAGGGTGGAGAAACTCACCAGGTCAGGCAGCACTGTGGAGGGAAATGGACAGGTTACATTGCAGATCGGGACTCTTCCTCAAACCTGACTTGAAATGTCACCTGTACTTCCCTCCACAGATGCTGCCTGACCCACAGTTCTTCCAGACTTTTTTTTTATCGCTCAAGTTTCTTGTCGTTTCTTATGTCTCTGATACTCTTGTTCTTTTTTAGCTCCTTTATATGTGCAGTTTGGCAGTGCATTTTTTTAATAACACTGATTACCTTCTGTCCTTTATTGATGTACTTTCCACTTGGTTTTAAATCTAAATCTTCCTCGGTAATCATTCAGGGATTATATCCCTGGAAGTGAATTTATTGATTTTTTAATTCAATGTATCCTAATAAAATACAGCAATGCTGTGGAGAGGGTAACGTAGAAGATAATTGATAGATACTTTATCAGCATACGAAGGTACTGGATACTTTAACAAATAAGAAAATGGTGGAAACACTCAACAGGTCAGTCAGCATCCATGGTCATCCAAAATGTTAACTGTTTCTCTTTCCATGCGTGCTTAGTGTTTTTATTTCAGATTTTCAATGACTGCGGTTTTTTCACATACTAGATGCGTTATTGGTTGAGACTTAAAAGGCATTAGAGGAGACTGCTTCTGTACGGTTATTTCCTTTGAGCAAAGCAGCCTGAGTGGAAATGTAATAAAAGCATAAAATTGAAGCTCAGGTGCAGTGTGCAGATGGATTTATTTCCTTTCGAAAAATTCAAGCAATACGAATTCAAGTTAATCAATAGAAGGATTGAATGAGTATTGACTTTTTTTCACATGGTTAGCAGGGATCTGAAACTTGTTATCTGAAAGGCTAGTGGATGTAGAAACATAGAAAATAGGTGCAGGAATTGGTCATTCGGCCATTCAATATGAACATGGCAGAAATTCCAAAATCAGTGCCCTGTTCCAGTTTTCTCCCCATATCCCTTTATTCCGTTAGCCCTAAGAGCTATATCTATCTCTTGAAAACATTCAGTGAATTGGCCTCCACTGCATTCTGTGGCAGAGAATTGCACAGATTCACAACTCTCTGGGTGAAAAAGTTTTTCTTCGTCACAGTCCTAAATGGCCTACCCTTTATTGTTACATTGTGACCCCTGGTTCTGGACTCCCCCAACATGGGGAACATTTTTCCTGCATCTAGCCTGTCCAAGCCCATAAGAATTTTATGTTTCTATAAGATCCCCTCTCATCCTTAGAAATGGTCAGCAAATATAAAAGTACCTCAATGAGCCATGAACTCTAATCTGCAAGGTTATAGTTTTGCCAGTCAAGTGGGATTGATTTCGTTAATTTTTGCTCAATGTCAACATGATGGACCGACTGGTCTATGGCTGTGGTGCAGTTTGTACGATTAACTGTGGTTGAGGTTCTATTTCCCCCCTCACCAGAAAAAACTCTGCTTGAGATCAGCTAATTTTGTTTCCCTAAATTTTAAATCTGAAAATGAAGGGGTTGTTACAATATTGGAATGTTGCTTTTAAGCTCTTGTGATACAGAGTTAGGAGTACTAAGTTCTGTCATAAAGTGCATCCATCCAGGCTGAAGGGATGCTTGCATTTTTTGCCAATATCAACATCCTCGATTGTTTACAATCAGATGATATCAACAATCTTCCTTTGTGATTACAGAAACGACCTCCTTGAGTCAAGTTCCTGTTGGAATCAGTGTAACTTTAAGTAGATGGGGAGTGAGTGACTCCTGTACAGCATCTTGTCTTATTTACAAATGGGATTGCCAGATTCAGACATCTCTGGATAATGATAAGGCATAAAGGAAGCCTAATAGGTCAAAGACTAGAATAAGCTGGATCGGGGTGAAAGGAAATTAAGAAAAACAAAGAAGTGGCAACATTGCTGTCAGATAAAATCAAATAGAATTTCTGAGTATATTAAGAATAGGATGATTTGTATGGAAAAAAAGTAGTGTCTGTTAGGACCAAAAGAATGTGGGTGAGTTCTCAATGAATATAACTGCACGATAAAGAACGATTGTGACAATGGTATTTAGGAAATGTGTGGAAGATTGGATGGGGTGAGTAAAAGAGGACCTATTAGGGGGAGTTTCTTTGAAAATGGATAAATTGCCAGGCCTAGAATTATATGTGAAGCATGTTAAAAGAAGCAAGAGAGCAAATTGCCGAGGCTCTGATCATTTTGCAGTAATTTCTGCCTGCAGGAGTGGTGCCAGGGAATTGTCAGGCTGCTAATATTGTATTGTTGGTATAAGAGGGAGGAATGGATAACCCCCCCAAAGTACAAGGCTGTTGTTTTAGCTTTGGTTATGGGCATATTCTTGGATCAGTTGCGAGGGATGATATAAACCTTCATTTAGATGGTCATAGATAAATTAAGGACAGTCAACAGGGATTTAAGATTGTGTCTACTTTAATTTCAAGGAGTTCTGTGAGGATAATGCATTAGATATGATGTATGTGATTTTAATTAGCCTCACAGTGTAGAGCAGTTGGGTTCGATTCTGAGCTCTTGTGGTGTATGTATGGAGTTTGCCCTGTGCATGTTTCCTTTGGCTGCTCCACAGTGTCCCATATCCTAAAGATGTGCTGATAGGTTAATTGGCTAATGTAAATATAAATTGCTCAAAGTGGGTAAGTGGTATAGAATTGAGGGATGAGGGTCAGTTATAGGACCGCTGGGAAATAAGAGTGGATGAAGGACACTGATAGGATTGTTGTGTGGGAACTTGTTTGACTGGACCATATCTTAAATGAACTAAGCAACTAATTTGGCAAATTTAACAAAGACCCTCGCAGCAGACTGGTTTGAAATGTAATTGGAGCAAAACTTGTACATGCAGGCATTCTGAAATTAACATGTCAGAAGAACATACAGGTCCAGCAGCATCTGTGGTGAATGAAATAGTTAGTGTATGAGTCGAGGATCTTTTGAATGCTGCCAGCATTTTCTGTTTTGGTCAAATAATGTAAATTTCCATTGGATTTGAAGAGTAATGTCTTGATTCAAATTTGGATCAGTGGCATAAAGCAGAGAGTAAGGATTGATAGATTTTTTTAATGATTAGAAGGCTCTTTACATTGGGATTCGCCAAAGCCTTTCACTTTGTATATATTGTTGACAGATTTAAGTATATGGGAGAAAGCAAATACTTTTCCCAATGATACAAAAATTGGCCATAAAGTTCAAGAAATAAATTACTTTACCTGCCGAGTTCTTCCAGTAGGGTCTATGGAGGTAAAAGGATGGTTGCCATTTCAGTTGAAGGTCAAAGAGCAGTAAGAAAGGGATTCAGATTGAAGAGAAGTGGAGAATTTCAAAGTGGGGTTACATTAGAAAATTTGCAGTGGTGTCGTTTGGAGATACAAGAGATTGCAAATGCAGTATCTGGAGCACAAAATGAACTGCTGGAAGAATGCTGCGGATCAGGAACCATCTGTGGCGGCAAGTTTAAAATTAAAACTAGCAAGATGATCGGCATTTACGGTTGCTGCAAGTTACAGAGAGCACCAAGGTCCAGATAGAATAAATGGGAAGAACATTGTTTTCCCTGTTGGAGATTTGGAAGTCAAAAATCAGGTAGCAGATTAAAATAGTTAGTGGAGGGATTAGATTACCTCATTGGTGCCCCTGGTCTATCTTTGATCAGACTTTACTGGCTTTGTCTTGCACTAATTATTATTCACATTATTTCCCCATATCGTGTATTTGTACACTATGAATGGCTCCACTGTAATCATGTATTGTCATTCCACTGTCTGGTTAGCACACAACAAAACATTTCACTGTACCTCGGTACACGTGACAATAAACTGAACTGAAGGGAGGCAACTGGTGGGTTTGGAATGCTGTCTGAAAGGCTGGTAGAGTAGAAACTTTTGCTGCATTCATAAAACTAGTTGAAATGCTTTAACGTTCATGAGTTTATGGTCAAGTGCTGGAGGTAGAATTAAGGTGAGTGGGTAGAACTTCGATTCAAAGGCAATCTCTGGAGTCTTAAATTATTTTGATTCATAAAATTGTTAGATGAGTTATGGGAATTTCCAGTTAAATGGTGTACCCATATATTATCCTATATCTCACTATGTATAGACTTGAACCTGATTTAATAGGAGTGTTATTTGGTGCTTGCTAACACAGTAGTCATTTGGTGATTGTGGTTAATTCATGAACTGAGACATAGTAACTGCTGTCCCCGCTTGAGGTATCTGACTTGTAGCATTAATTTTGTGTTTCAATGGTCCTTTAATGTCACGTGTACTGAGGTAGAGTGAAATTTGATTTACCATAGTCATTCAAAAAAGCAACAAGATACATAACTACATAAAGATTAAACATAGACTTAAACAGCCACCACAGTGGCGTGTGAGAATCCCTAAGGCACACAGCATAAGTGGAGACCCACAGCCATCAGTTCAATGTCCGGGCTACACACATGCTCGCTCGTTCATCGTGATGTGACCAGAGTTGTACCAACTGCTGTCACTCTCTCTGCAGTCCCTATCCGCCAAACAGTCAGAAAGCCGTCCGCACTAGACGAGATGTCCTCATGTGGCGATTTCCTCGCAAAACGCCGAGATCACTGCACTCACGGCACTCCCTCCGAGTCCTCACCAGTGCAGGCAGCACGTTCATCTTGTTTTCGGTGACCTCACATTCCCCACTGTGATGGAAGGCAAATAACGTATACCCTCTTTCCAGAACTGTTGCTTGGCCTACTGTGTGTTTCCAGCATTCTATTTTTATTTCAGATTTGTGACCTCTGCAGAGTTTTTAAATTTTCACTACTTGCCACGAGGCTTGGTGGGCCCTGCAGTAATAGTGGTAATAGGCAAGTAATAGTGACCAAATTTGAGACTGACTAGGCCAACATTTCAGAATTGTCCATTTTCGGATTGCTCTTTCACAGTTCCCTGTTTTCCTAAAGAGTGTGTTTTTCTTTGGAGTGTATGGGCATTCTATTAGATGAATGCCCTCTTACTTGTTCAAGTACCTAATTTTCATAAGATGCTGGGTACGTAATGTTTGGGACTAGGATGCTTCACAGTAGCACCTGGCACAGTAACCCCTGTTCTCAGCAGCACTGTTTTCCATTCAGATTTTGAGGGAAGAGGAGCCAGTGTCAGTCACTGGATGTTCAGTCTAGGGTTGTTTTTGTAGTGACAGGAATTGGAGGTCGACTTTTAATGGGGAAACACTGAAGCGTTATACTCTTGGTCTGAGATATTCAGGTAGGAACAATAACCAAAGCCACAGTTGAAAATTATAACTAGCTTCAGTATAATGTGAAATATCCTGCTTTAACCTTTTAAACCCCTTTTACCATCATTACACAATGTCTTGGTTGTTTTGCATTGCATCCCTGTTATTCTTTCTGCCTGGAAGTGATGATTGATGCTGGACTGTAGATCTAAATGGCATTCAATGCCTCTTTTGGTTATTGATGGGTTATTTGATTGTGGAAAGTGGATCTATTTTTATCCAATGTCCTATGACAAATCTTCCAGCAGAGGGAGCAATGTGTATGTTTGTTTATCTCACAGTGAAGCTAACTTTCTGAAGAAGGATCTCGACCTGAACGTCACCCATTCTTTCTCTACAGAGATGCTGCCTGTCCCGCTGAGTTACTCCAGCTTTTTATGTCAATCTTTGGTTTAAACCAGCATCTGCAGTTCCTTCCTGCACACTAACTATTTTGACTTGTCTTTGACTAGGTACAATGAGTCTGCTCCTTGTAAAACATCTTTCTGGTCTGTAAGATTCTATATTCATGCTTATCCACTTAACCTTGGAGCACCCCTATTTTGCAGAAGATCCTTTCATGGTATTTTACAAGCTTCACAATGTAACTGCTTGCTTTGTGTGAGCACTGAGTTACTTGGATGAAACGTCCCCTTTTCTATGCTCACGATTCGCTGATATTTGCAATGAGAGTAACTTTTGGATGGCATTAAAGTGCTCAATACAACTTCGGAATAAGAGATTGCCCTTGGTGGTACAGCATGTGCCTTTTAGGAAGAAATTGTAAATTCAAACACAAATATTAGAGACAAAATGACATATTTTCTGAATTCAATACTGGTCATAGATGGTGGAAACGTTCTGATTCTCGGTTAAGAGTTGAAGCAGAGTTGCTGCATGTGTGCTTACATGGGCATAAGGGTCCATGGTTCTTTTGAAGAGTGGAAGGTTATGTTGTTCTACCCATGTTTTCTTGTTCAATAGACATTAAAAGAATGACAATTTGCCATCTCGTTATGCATTTGTGGATCTACATTGTGTATATTTGGGCTGTTGTGTTTACATACGTTGAAGTGACTGGCATTTGAAAATAATTTCTCATCCATAGTCAATTTAAAATGAACCTTTCTCTGGACTTATTTATAAAATACATGCTTAATTTGTATCCTGGGGTCTATTTTCCGTATTAAGCATGAATGTTAGTTCAGAGTAATGATCATTTAAAATCTACTTGAGGAAGAATAGTCCTGTTAAATTACAATCTGGTTAGAAATTAGGAGGCTGAGGGGTGACCTTACTGAGATGTCAAGATTATAAGGGCGAGGATAAAGTGAACGCTTGGCCTATGTTCCAGAGTAGACGATTCTAAAACTAGACGTCAGAGGCTTAGGTGAGAGAGGTGAGATTTAAAGGACACCTTATGGGAGACCTTTTCACTTGTAGGATAGTCCGTATCTGGAATGTGTTGCTAGAGGAAGCTATAGAAGGAGATGTAATTGCAACTTTTAAGATATCTGGGCAGATTTATAGATATTGAGGGTTTAGAGATATGGGGCAAATGGGACTAGCCCAGAATGGGTTACTATGGGACTAGCCTAGTTGGCATGGGCAAAGTGTGCTGAAGTGCCTCTGTACTGTACAGCTCTATGGATTGAACTGAGATATAGACTGAAATATTCCCATGCTGCTTTTGATATCTCGTTATTTGAGTGGCGAATGAGGCTGGAAACCAGAGATGCAGCTAAAAGTAAGTCTTATTCTAGTCGTCTGTCAAGCGGAATTTATGTAGAAGCATACATTTAAGTTGCAATATGATCCATCGATTTGTTCAGAATTTTCAGAAGGAATGGTCAGGTTGGGTTCGGTGGCAATTAGGCTTAAATTGCGCATTGCATTAAATGATGACTAATTAGCATTCCCCTTTGGTCAACGTACATTTCTGGCCATGTGTAAGAGCTAAAACTCAGTTTAGCCTGGATTAGTGTATGTTTAAGTGTAAAAGACACCTAATATTGATGAACTTTTAATTTGTACCTTTAGTGCTCTCTACCTACTGGCAGAATTTCGTGAGGAACAGTGGCCCTCTCCTACCTTGTCAAAGTTATCTGACTAGCAATGACGTTATGTTTAGGAATGGAAGGTTGGAGGAGTAAGGGCCTGTCCCATCAGCATGCGACTCCATGCGGTGAGCGCGACCTAACGTGGTCGCTTGAGCCGTCTGGCCTCGCGGGGCAGGTCCCACTTCGATCGCCGGAGCCATATGGAGTTGTGCGGAGTTGGTCCCGACATGGCGCGGGGCTCCGAAAAACTGACCGTGTTCAAAAATTCCGCGCAGCAACGGCTTGTTGGCCCGCAGCCGCCGAGACGCATTACGCACTGCCGAGACATCGTGCCTCCGTGACCCTCTCTATATTTGCCTCTGTGACCCTCTCTGTGTGTGCCTCCGTGACCCTCTCTTTGTGTGCCTGTGTGTCCCTCTCTGTCCTTGCGAACTTACCGTGGACATCGCTCCAACTTCGCGCCACGTCGCGCCACTCACACGACCTCTGCGCGGCCCCCGCTTCCAGTTTGGTCGCGTTCACCGCATGGAGTTGCATGCTGGTGGGACAGGCCCTGTAGGCTTTTTTTTCAGTGAATAGCAAAAATAACTTTGGTACTTAATCTCTTGATCCATTTTTGTCTGTTTCCCCCAAATGATGCAGCTCACTCTGACAAATCTACTATTTGGGCAAAAAACAAATTAATCACCAACGAGCTTGGTCTGAATATGGGTGTTGACCCAAAACATCGCCTCTTTCTTCTCTCCAGAGATGCTGCTTGACCCGCTGAGTTACTCCAGCTCTTTGTCTTGTGTAAACCAGCAACTGCAGTTTCTTCCTACACAGCTTGTGAATAAACTCACTTGCTTATATCCCAATACAGCTAACAACAGGAGTTCAAACCTAACCTATTGGGAGGAGAAAAGCTATACAGGAGCTTATAGGAAGAGCCAGTAAAGGAGTTCTGCATTTTAAAAGGTATTATGGGATTTTACTTGGAGAAAGTGTACTTAGTCACAACTTATTACTCTTCAGTTATATATCAGCAGCAGATGCATAGCGGACCAGACCTAATAGCTTATTGTCAGCCATTTGTTGTAATGAACCGGACAGGAAACATAATTTACAATGCGCTTGGATGATGTTCCAAGAACTCCTAATGCTCTTGGTCTTAGAGGAAGTGCCGACGCTGTTGTGAATCTGCCTCATCGTTTTATAAAACAACTCTCTTTCCTCTACATAGAGATAAGTGCAGGCAACGTGGCTGTCAAGGAAGTCACCTGATTTGTGACTAAGTTCATTAAATTTTGCATATCAAATTGAATAATCACTTTGCATTTTGTTTTTAATGTTTGTACAAATACTTGTAAAGAATGGTCCGTCTTATTAGTATTTATTAGCACTGCTCAATTTAATTCTTCTTTACATTTTATACACTATTTCTCTCCTTTGCTGAAGTCCACAAAGTGCAATTCTGAACGTCACTAGTGGAGGATTAATTGTACCCACCAAATCGAAAGGACTGCCTTGCACAAAGTACAGTAAGGCTGACACTGGCACAGCTGGTAGCACTGTTGCCTCAGTGCTGGAGATCCGGTACGATCTTAACCTTGGGTGCTTTCTGTGTGGAGTTTGCACATTCTCCCTTTCCTCATGATGCTCCGATTTCCTCCCATATCCCAAAGAGGTGTAGATTTGTAGGTTAATTGGCCTCTAATTTTTACCTTTAGTGCACTCTACCTCTGCCCGTCGGAAACCAGCACCACTGCGTCGCTAATGTTTTCAACGATAACAATAAAAAAATATATAATAAAATGCCTTTAGCGTGTATGCGAAAGTGGGATAATATAGAAATAAAGATAGACACAAAAAGCTGGAGTAACTCAGCGGGGACAGGCAGCATCTCTGGAGAGAAGGAATGGGTGAGGTTTAGGGTCGAGACCCTTCAGACTGGTTAGGAATAAGGGAAATGAGGGATAACTAGTAATAGTAAGATTAAATGAGAACTTACCAGTTTGAAGTTTGATCTTTATTTTATGAGGAGTTGCGATGAGGGATTTCGTGAAGAACCCGCCAGGCACGCATGCGCGACATTCTTCAAAGCAGCGGTGTGGAATTACAGAACCAACAACAGAGAAATGACTTGTTATAGTAAGATTGAAGAGACTCTATATACCAGTTGATCTTATGGTAGAGGGTTGGGAGTGGAGGGCACGAAATCCCTCATCGCAACTCCTCATAAAATAAAGATCAAACTTCAAACTGGTAAGTTCTCGTTTAATCTTACTATTTCATTTCGGAGTCACGTGAGTGACTTCGTGAAGACTTCAAAGCTCTGTGATTACACGCCCTGGACCACGTCCATGTTCACACACTGCCGTAATACTGATGGAGGAAGTATGTTAACGTATTTCAGACTTGAACAAGCTGAAAAATAATAACATTATTGTTAATACAACAATAAACCCCTGAACTCGGGGACAAACGTTTAGGGACAGCACTTAACGTGCGTAACGTTGCGGGAAACGGCCACAGGTTAGTTATGAAACCTACTGAAATGTAGTTTCATTGGCCCAGCCCGCTATCGTGAGGACATGCTCCATGAGCACCTCCATGGTCCTCGTTCCTGATGTGGATGCAGCCTTGGTAGAATGACATTTCAAAATGTTTAGTGTCTTACCTGCTGCATCGAATACCACCTTAAGCCATCTGGAGATAGTCTGCACCGTCACCCTGTGACGTGGGTTTCCATGGCTGACAACAGATCCGCCTCCATATTCCTGATGGCCATTTCCAGACCTGTAGTCGCAGGTCTGTATAGTTTAAGTAACTCTTTCATAAAGAAGTTACTTTTTTATGGGTCGATCATTCTATCCAGGTTTAATTCCTGTAGAGTCTGGACCCGTTGTGCTGTATTCAGTGCTATTGCCATCACCACTTTTAAAGGTGAGTAAGTCCAGTGGTACCTCCGTCATAAGCGACCATCTCCTGAGTAGGGTCAATACCACCCTAATCTCTCAGATATTATATCGTGGTCGGGAAGGGATGGATAGAACATATCCCTCGTAGTTTGGATACCAGCTGGTGAGATCCCACTCCAATGTTGAGCTAGGATGACAGTGCACTCCTGGCACTGTATGCAGCACTGTAACTGAGGGCTCATCATAATGAAGACCCGTGAGGATGCCAGCACATTGGAGATCGTAGCAGATATGTAGGTGGTCTAGGTCCGACTACAAAAAACCTCTCTTATCCTGTGTAGGTGAGGTAGTGCTTCCCAGTGGACTTTCTCTGCACGATCTATATGACGTCCATGGTCCTGTATGTTCCAGACCTGGGTACGTTTTCTGCCACACCTGTCTGATGAGGCAGAATGGGGAAAGCATAGAAATCCATTTCCCCCAATGTAGCGAGAACTCATCCATCGCCACACTTGGAGACCACATTCTGCAGTTTCTCCTGGGTTTCCTCAGGTACTACAGGTTCCTCCAGAACTGAAGGACATCTGGTCCAGCTGCAGAGACTGTGCTCTAGGATACGCTCCATCATGCGCTTCATCCGAGCCATGCGACCACTGCCGCATCTGTGGACAATAAGTCGACTTCCTCAGGTTCTGGAGAATCTCTGTCATTGCCCCACACCTCGTCGAGGTGATGACAAGGGTGCCAAGACAGGATGTCGCTGCCTGCCGCTCCTGCGTGGCTAATCGACTCCCGCGCGGACCTGCCGCTGCTCCGCCGTCTTCCGGACGGAGGCGGCCCGCTGGTCTGATAAGACATGAGAGCGGTGATGAGTCGGTCCCAGCCGCCGAAGCGTGGTACCCCGACGTCCGCGCGGGCTTGCCGCCTGTCCTCCAAAGGCGACGTTTGGTCACGTCCTCCACTACAAGGGGGTGCGGTGACCGAGATGAGACTACACCGACCTGCAACCAGGCAGGCTCCCTCGGTGCTGAGTCTGTGTCCTCCTTAGGGACAAAGCGTCGTTCGGTCACGTCCTGCCGCTAAAGGGGGTGCGGTGACCGAGATGAGACTACACCGACCTGCAACCAGGCAGGCTCCCTCGGTGCTGAGTCTGTGCCGGCCGCACATGTGGTCCTACAGACCCAGGCCTCAATCCTTCACCGGTCCACGATCTGGTGGCCTGCTCCGGTGGAAGTCGACCCCGGCTCTATGGCGGGTTTACCGACTGCTGTGTGATACTTCCCCTGGTCCTCTCTCTGGTGACCTGCATATTTGGGGAGAGAGAACGTGCCAAGAATATAACACGTTACGCACCTTTGCTCCACTGTCACTATGGTTAAGTGACAGAGGTAGGGAGTCAGGGTCTTACCTACCCTGCTCCTGCGCGGTGCTCCTACCACTTGCGGCACCATGGTCAGTCGTGGTGGAGAATCGGGTCCTGACTGCGCAGGGCTCCCCTGATTTCCGCGTTTTTATCCCGACCCGCAGAGCGGGTGCTGCCGACGTTGCGGGCAGCTCCAGGAATGGTGGGCGTTGACTCACATCTGGAGGCGCCGGTATGTAGGTCCTTGCTGGCCTTCCGGTTTGACCCCGTGGCCTGGAATATGGAGTTTCCTGGCCGTTTGTCTGGTCAAGGTGTGCGACCTCATAAGACCCACTGTCTTGGCATGGTCGTCTGAATCCTTGACCTGCTTCAGAAGGTCTTCCCCGAATAGTTGTCTGGGTGGTGGTGTTGGAGATGCTCTGCGTAGCCCTGCAAATTTGGGATTTAGCGTGAGCTTGATGGTACTTTTTCGAAATGCATTTATTTCGCATTGCGTGTTACGTAATGATTCAAGAGCATCCTCCTGTTCGGTGTTCAAGTCCATCCCGTCCACCGACTTCGCAAAAGCGGTAATCCCAGATGTGAGCAGTTTAAGGATTTCCTGTAATTTATACTTCCTGTGCTCTTATGCCCGGGCTTATATTGCTCCAAATAGGCATGTTTACAATAGGTACATTGAGTGAGTTACAATTACTCGGTGCCTTGTACCCATTCATGGCCTCCGCAAGGACCTGATCCTGTAGCTGGTGGTTGGTGAGGAAATCAATGGTAGCGGCCAGTTTAGTTTTGAGAGGTTGTCCCGATGATTCGGGTAACGCAAACTTGGCTGCCATGTCCAAAAGTTCTTCCTGAGGAACCTCAGGTGCCACTGGTTCGTGTACCAAGATATCCTCTTCTCCTGGTTGCCTCATGCTACCCATTGACGATGGGGACATATCCAAAAGTTCCCTGGAACTGAACATTTCCTGCCGTTGATTTTGCTGCAGGATCCGTTCCATCATCCTCTCCATCTGTTCAATGTGCCCTTCATCGTGCGTAAATGGGAGGTCAGAGCCCTCATGCCCGAAGGAACTCCTGAGGCTCATATCATCGGCCCGTACCTCATCGAGGTAATCTCGGTGCCATGACGAAAAGTCGCTGCCAGCCGCCTCAGCGAAGCTGTACGACTCCCGCGCGGATCTGCTCATTCGCCTCCTTGGATGAGCTAGGCCCGACTGCCTCAAAGGGCATATGCGGTGTGAAGTCGGCACCTGACGCCTGCGGCGTGGTGACCCGACATCCGCGCGGGCTTGCCACCTGTCCTTCTCCTGGACTCAGGCGGGGGCGTACGGTCCCGTCCTGCCGTTATTGGGGAGTGCGGTGACCGTGGCGAGACTCCACCTGTATGACTCCACCTGGTCCAACTAGGTGGTGAGTCTACACTGGCCCTCCCTGGTCTGCCAGTGGACTCGGGTCTCGGTAAACCACCAGTCCACAATCTAGCGGTCTCTGGTGAAATTCTTGCCCTAAAGGGCTTTGTTGTTGAGCTCTATCGCTGGCTCTTTCACGAGGGCTCGGGGAGAAGGGCCGTGCAGCAGCACGTGAAACCCGTTTGCTCATATCAGCCAACGATTCTCGTCCTGTTGGCGATAGTGAAAAAATGGAGTCAGGGTCTACCTGCTCCGGCGCCGTACCGACTTCCTGCTCTGCGGGTACCCCGCTTGTACACAGCTGTCGGTGGGTCGGGTCCTGTAGTCACAGGGCTCCCCGACTTTTGCGCCTTTTTCCCGGCCCGTCTAGCGGGTGCTGTCGTCGTAGAGAGCTTCCGGGAATAATGGCCGACGACTCCTTTCGGAAGTCCTGCGGCCTGTACTTCTCTTATCCATGTCCCTGTTGGAGAAAACACAATTCAACACAGCAGGGACAACCAGCTCAAGGTTGCCTGTACTTACCTGAGTGGCCCTTATGAAGGGCTGGTGGTGAGCCGCGTTCTACGGGCTAGCCCCCGGGTATGTGAACCGACAGCCCACAGACCTTGCGGGCTGCGGTGCAGATGAGTGCTGTCGTTCTGCCATTGCTGTGCAATGGTGAGTGTTGAGCCCGGACCCCACAGGGTCAACGAGCTGCCCCATTGTAAAAATAAGTTGGGCTTAGAACAACATGATAATGGCTGCAACTCCATTCCCTCTTAATTACAGCACTGGGATAATGCAGGCTGTGTAGAGTTGAGTTGGGGCTAACCCCTACTCTGAGTAAATGCCGACAGCCCGCAGTATCCTGTGGGCTGCGGTGTAAATCGGGCTGCTGCTCTGCCATTGCTAACCGCGAATGGCGAGCCTGCAAGCCCCTACTTCAATATAAATGCCGACAGCCCGCAGTATCCTTGCGGGCTGCGGTGTAAAATTGGGCTGTGCTCTGCTGTTGCTTACTGCACACGGCGAGTCTGCAAGCCCCTACTTCAATATAAATGCCGACGGCCCGCAGTATCCTTGCGGGCTGCGGTGTAAAATTGGGCTGTGCTCTGCCGTTGCTTACTGCACACGGCGAGCCTGCAAGCCCCTACTTTAATATAAATGCCAACAGCCCGCAGTATCCTTGCGGGCTGCGGTGTAAAAACGGGCGGTTGCTCTGCCGTTGCTCACTGCACACGGCGAGCTTGCAAGCCCCACTCACTTATAAATGCCACCAGCCCGCGACCTGCGGGCTGCGGCGTAGAGTCGGCTGCCTCTGCCGTCCTCCGCCGGCGAGTGTGAACCCGGATCCACCTGGGTCAACGGGCTCTTCCCGACTCCATGAGTTAGAGCCGCCGCTGACTGCCCGCATTCCGCGGTCCGCAGTCAGTGCCGAAGCGGCCTGGAGCACTCTGAAAACAGAGTCTCTGAAAAGAACAGACGGCAGGTTAGTTTTTCCACTTACCTGCAGGTCCCAGCAGTAGAGGAGCAGCGCTCCTCCCTGCCCGTCGCTTGCACGCGCGTCGACGATATGTCGCGCATGCGTGCCTGGCGGGCTCTTCACGAAGCCACTCACGTGACTCCGAAATGAAATATAAGACTAGTATGAACGGGTTGGCGTGAATTCGGTGGGCTGAAAGGCCTGTCTCCGTAATTTATCTCTAAATTTGAAATTATAATTTCAAAGGTTTAAAATACACCAGGTGGATAAACAAACACAAGGTGGTAATTACTTAATGAAATTAGATGGTGGCAGTAAATTCCATTGCAGATGTTTGTGGCAATTTTTTTATTTTTTGTAAAAAGGACAGTGACTCTGGCAATGTTGTTCACATAATACAAAATCCTGCAGTAGCATTCTGTAAAACTGCAGCTGTGAAGAAAATGTTCTAAAGGTTATGGAGGCTAATCAGAGTAGTCTTTGTTAATGGTCATTGGCAACTTGAGTGTTTGGTTTTTATCATCCTTTTCATATCAACACCGGTGCCCCACAAGGATGTGTTCTTGTTCCCCTACTATATTCGCAATACACTCAAATTTGGCTCGAACTTGATCTGCAGGATTGTAGATGACACTGTGGTGAGCCAGATCACGAACAATGATGCGATGGAGTACTGGCAGGAGTGGAGAACTTAGTAACATGGTGTCAAGGCAGCAACCTCTCCCTCAATGTCAACAAGACGAAGGAGCTAGTGGTGCCGAAATAGAAATGGCTGAGAGCTTCAAGTTGGTAAATATTACCAACTGTATGTCATGGATCAACCACCTTGAAGTGACAGCCAAGAAGGCATACCAATACCTTTACTTACTCAGGAGAATGAGGAAATTAGGCACATCTCCAATAACTCTTACAAACCTCTACAGATGAATCATAGAAAGCATACTGTTGGGTTGCATTACCGCTTGGTTTAGCAACAACTCTGCCCAAGACCACAGAAAATTGCAGAGTTGCGGATATAGCCCAGTCCATCACACAGACCACACTTCCCACCATTGACTCCATCTACTCCTTCATGCTGCCTCTGGAAAGTAGCCAACATAATCAGAGACTTGCCCCACCCAAGTCATTCATGCTCTTCCCTCCTGTTGGGCAGAAGAAACAGAAGCTTGAAGGTATGCATCAACACTCAGGAACAGATTCTTCACGGTGTTATCAGGCTTGTAAATGGTCCTTCCATAAACTAGGGTACTGTCCAATTCACCTCTACCCCATCGCGGACATTGGGTTTTGTCTCTGCAACTGCTGCGTAATAATGCTGAGAAATATTTTCGGCAATCTGTATTTTTCCCATTGCTCTTCACATCATACTTCAGTTTGGCTTGTTGTATTTATGTATAGAATTATCTAATTTAATTGGATAGCATCCAAAGAAAAGCTTTTCACTGTACCTTGGTACACGTGATATTAATAAACCTAAGCCAGAGGAAGCAAATGTTATTATTTTACTTGGTTTGAAGACATTCACCTTCAATTTACTAGTTTTCTCTGGTTAGAAATCCAGTTGCAATGTAAACAAAGCATAGGATGTTTAAGAAGGAACTGCAGATGCTGGAAAATGGAAGGTAGACAAAAATGCTGGAGAAACTCAGCAGGTGAGGCAGCATCTATGGAGCGAAGGAAATAGGTGATGTTTCGGGTCGAAACCCTTCTTCATGTCTGGCAGTTTCAACTATGCAACATGAATGTCTGAATCGTTAAGTTAGATTTAAGTTTTTATTTATTTTTTAATAAAAGCATCAAAACTGTCACTGAAAATTGAGCGACTGCATTTAGTACTTCACACATGGTCATGTCAATTGAATGTGACATCAGCTTCTGAACACCTGAGCTTGGACCTTCACTGATGTTTGCAAAAAGTTGAAACTCGGGAGAATTTTCATATCATTCTGCTTCAGCAAAAGTGACAAACGATTTAACTGTGATCTTCCACATGTGTGGATATGACATTTTGCCATACAAAGATATATTTTTAATTGTACTGGTAAAATTAATTTGAACAATGTGATGTCCTTGATCTGATGGGTGATTCGAATTTCACTGTTCTTTAATTGATACATGTCACAATAAACTGACCTTGGATCCTCAACTTCCTCATTCACAGACCAGTCTGTTCATATTGGTGGTAATGTGTTAGACTCGATAACAATCAGCAGGGAAGCACCTCAAGGTTGCGTGCTCAGCCCCCTGCTGTACTCACTCTATATTCATGACTGCATAGCCGAACTCCATCATCAAATTTGCTGACGACACCACTGTTATGGGACGTATCACTGATGGAGATCGGTCAGAGTATAGAAGAGAGATCGAGCGACTGTCCATATGGTGCCAGCGCAGTAACCTGGCCCTCAACACTAGCAAAACCAAGGAACTGATTGTGGACTTTGGAAGGAGTCGGATGGGGACCCACAGTCCTGTTTATATAAACTGGTTGAAAGGGTCAAGGGCTTTAAATTCCTGGGCGTGCACATCTCTGAAGATCTTTCCTGGTCTGGGAACACAGATGCAATTATTAAGAAAGCTCATCAGTGCCTCTGCTTCCTGAGAAAATTACGGAGAGTCGGTCTGTCAAGGAGGACTCTCTCTAACGGCTACAGGTGCACAGTAGAGAGCATGCCGACCGGTTGCATCGTGGCTTGGTTCGGCAACTCGAACGCCCTGGAGAGGAAAAGACTACAAAAAGTAGTAACACTGCCCAGTCCATCATCGGCTCTGACCTTTCTTCCATCGAGGGGATCTATCACAGTCGTTGCCTCAAAAAGGCTGGCAGCATCATCAAGGACACCATCCTGGCCACACACTCATCTCCCTGCTACCTTCAGGTAGAAGGTACAGGAGCCTGAGGACTGCAACGACCAGGTTCGGGAATAGCTACTTCCCCACAGCCATCAGGCTATTAAACTGGGCTCGGACAAAACTCTGAACATTAATATCCCTTTATCTGTTATTTGCACTTTATCAATTTATTCATTCATGTGTGTATTTACATATTTAATGGTATATGGACACACTGATCTGTTTTGTAGTCAATGCCTACTATGTTCTGTTGTGCTAAGCAAAGAAAGAATTTCATTGTCCTGTCAGGAACACATGGCAATAAACTCTTTTGACTTTGAACCCTTGAAACTATTGTGAGCAAAGAAAATATAATTCTAAGCCACTCAAGCACTTCTCATTTAGTTACTGAAGTATGTTACAGGACTGTTCAATAGTTTGGTGACAACAGGGAAGAAGCTGTTCCTGAATTTGATAGTGTGTTATCAACGTTTGGATCTTCTACTGGATGGGAGAAGAGGGAATGACTGTGGTGAAAATGGTCCTTGATTGGTTATCTGTGTCCTGGTGCTATGGACTGCTTGTACATCTTCCATGCAGTCTTCAATTTTCTACCTTTACCCTGTTGGACAAGGGTAAGAAATGGGCTCCTCGGGATCCTTCTACCTATTCTGCGATCGCAGCCTGTCCCCAATCATTCACCAATTTAGAAAAGTTAATCTAAGGAATGACTGCCTTGTGGAATACTGTCTCAAAGTAATTCTCCCCGTTGCTGTGTTAAAGCATTTAGAGATCGGACTCTTGGGCCTGAGCTGAAGTCCCTTGAGTGGCGTATTGCAACTACAAAACATCGCCAGCCAAGCCACTTGTTTTAATTAGTTTTGGACAAAGGACTGCAAGAATTGTCAGATGCTGTGCATGTGCTTATAGTGCTTATAGCTAAACTGATCCATTACTGCAGATGGATGACCTGGCCTGTTCTGATGCAGACAGTAAGCAAGTTACCTGAAGTAATAGAAATTATGCAATATGAAATTGAGCCATCAGCACATGTGGCAGTTGGAGCAGAACAAGACTACTCAAGAACACTCAGCATCCTCAAGACTGCCCTGGCATTGATTATGATCATAGGTGCTCTGTCCCAGGCCTATCCTCTTCAAGTTCTCCATAGCTTCCAATTCACTAATCTTTCAAAAAATGTTTATTTTCTTTTTTTTTTAATACTTCAGTGAACTATCCTCTGCAACCCTCCAGGGCAGTGAACCCCAAATGTTTGGTGAGAAATTCATACGCAACTCAGTTACAAGATTAGCAGCTATTTAAAACAATGTCCCCGGTTACAAATTCTCACACTAGTGGAGAACATCCACCCTGTCACATCAAACAAGTGCCTGTGTGCTTCAGTAAGATCAGCCCTCATCAGTATGCGTCAGTAAGATCAGCCCTTATCAGTATGCTTCCCTCATCAGCCTTCATCACTGTGCTTCAGTAAGATCAACCCTCATTTTGCTAAACTATAAGAAATATAAATGTAAGGCTGTAAAATGATGAAGAGCTGTTTCTTAAGATTATGTTGGACCATATTATAACTATATAGGCCACAAAGAGTTCTGAGTATGAAGACGAATTGAAGTGGCATTCAAAAGGAAGCTTAAATCCCTGCATTCTGAATGAAGGTTGAATTTTTGTTTTATTGTGTACATTATATATTAAATTGCATTGTATACTAAATACTGTACACTAAATTGGAAGAAGAGCAAGTAAGTTGCTGCTCTGCCCGGAAGGGCAATTTGTCTCACTGGGTGGTGTGAAGGGAAGAAATAAAAGAGGTGTTGCATTTCAGACCAATCATATTAAACATTTAAGTACTACTGTTCGTAAATCAGTGAAATCGATACAGAGACAAACCGGCCAGTCAGCCGCCCGCCGACAAACTCTACCTGACTCTTCGTGTCGGCTGCAAACTTACTAATCGTGCCTTATACATTCTCATCCAAATTGTTCCTATAAACCACAAACAGAAATGGGCCTAGCACCAATTCCTGAGGCATTCATGAATCACAGGCCTCCATTCTGAACAAACCACGTTGAATCACCACCCTCTGCTTCCTTCCATTGAGCTAATACTGTGTCCTGTCACAGACCTCCAGTCCGAAAAACAACCTTCCTCCACCACCCTTTGCTTCCTTTCATTAAGCCAATTTTGTAACAGGTCAAGTCAAGAGAGTTTATTCTCATGTGTCCCAGATAGGATAATTAAATTATTGCTTGCTGCAGCACAACAGAATATTGTAGACATAAATACAGAACAGTTCGGAGATATATATATATATATATATATATATATATATATATATATATATATATATATATATATATATAAAAAGTGCAATAGGCTGTTATAGTTCAGAGTTTGAAGTTGTGTCTAATAGTCTGATGACTGGGGAAGAAGCTATTCCTGAATCTGGATGTTGCAAATTTCAGGCTCCTGAACGTTCTACCTGATGGCAGTGGAGAGATGAGTGTGTGGCCAGGATGGTGTGGGTCCTTGATGATGTTGGCAGCCTTTTTGAGGCAGCAACTGTGATAGATCCCCTCGATGGTAGGGAGGTCAGAGCCGATGATGGACTGGGCAGTGTTTACAACTTTTTGCAGCGTTTTCCGCTTCTGGATGCTCAAGGTGCTGTACCAAGCCACAATGCAACCGGTCAGCATGCCCTCTACTGTGCACCTGTAGAAGTCCGAGAGAGTCCTTGACATACCGACTCTCCATAATCTTCTCAGGAAGTAGAGGCGCTGATGTGCTTTCTTTATATATGCATCAGTGTTCTGGGACCAGGAGAGATCTTCGGAAATATGCATGTCCAAGAATTTGAAGCTCTTGACCCGTTCCACCATCGACCCATTGATATAAACGGAACTGTGGGTCCCCATCCTACCCCTTCCAAAGTCCACAATCAGTTCCTTGGATTTGCTGGTGTTGAGAGCCAGGTTATTGTGCTGGCACCATTTGGTCAATCGGTTGATCTCACTTCTATACTCTGACTCGTCCCCATCAGTCATACAACAGTGGTGTCGTTGGCGAACTTGATGGAGTTCACACTATGTCCGGCTACGCGGTCATGAGTATAGAGTGAGTAAAGCAGGGGGCTGAGCACGCAGCCTTGAGGTGCTCCTGTGCTGATTGTTATAGAGGATGACACATTTCCACCAATACGGACAGACTGTGGTCTGTGAATGAGGAAGTGGAGGATCCGATTGCAGAGGGATGCGCAGAGACCCAGATCTGAGAGCTTGGTAACCAGCTTGGAGGGGATGATGGTTAGCTGTCCCTGGATCCCATGCAATCATTCCGTCCAGAGCAACTATCATGTGGAACTTAATCAAAGGCCTTGCTGAACTCCATATTGAAAACGTCTACGGCCTTTCCCTAGTCAACTTTCACCATTACTTAAAAAAACACAAGCCAAACACCATCTCCTACATATAAAATCATGCTGAGTATCCCTATCAGCATCTGTTTATCCAAAAATATATATATATATATATATACACACACACACACACATATATATCTTGTTTGTAATATTGATATAATTTTGTTTACAGTGCTTATATTAATACCCAAAAATTGGATTAAATCAGAATTTATTTAAAAAGTGGTTCTATTTCAACTAAGCAAAAAAGTCCATCTTCCACATCAGGAACATTGAATTCTGCCTGGGTAACTGAGCCTGTTTTTCATGTTTGACTGCTTCAAGTGCTTCGTAACTATAACGATAAATATTGACTCTTATTAAGGTGAAGATATAAATATACAATTGTGGATGGACCTATTCCTTTTTGGAAAAAGATTCTGGAGTAATTTAGCAGGTCAGGCAGCATCTCAGGAGGACATGGATAGGTGATGTTCTGGGTCAACTCTAAGTGCTGAAGTGGGCGAGAGATGCTTCGGATGTGGGTCGGAAGGGGCTGGACAAGTGAGGACAAAATATAGGTAGAGGTAGAAACCGTCAGTACTGGATAGGGGACCTATAAGATTTGAGGCTGTAGAAGGGAGATTGCCAGAGGTGATGAGATCTGTAATGGTTTTGGAGATGGTGGCCTGCTGCCTGTCTGTAGCGTCATGGTCAAGGAGCAGGTATGAGTGAGGCGCCTGGCCTCAGCACGGTACAGATCAATCTGCCAGACTACAGCAAATCTCTCGTCGGTGGATTGCAACAATATTGGGGCTGTTAGTGAGTGGATCATTGTTTTTCCTCACTTAGGATGAGTCAGCCAGGGATAATGCAAGTCCAATTATTTTAATCATTAGATAGCTCGATAAGGAACTGAAAGAAAGGAATTGCAGGGTTATGGGAGTGGGGCATGCTTGATTGCTCTTGTGCTGGCTGCCTTCCATGCTGGAACCATTCTGTGAATTTTCCCCTCTCAGCAACCCAACAATTATTTTTTGTTACTTTTTGTCGGTTATTTGTCTGCTTGATCAGTATTAAGCTTACTCAGCCGTTGATTGGTCCCAAGTTATTCAAGATAATGTGACACCAGACAATTTTACACATTGCGTTTTGTGAATTTCTTAAGCTGCTGTTGTTATTTATAGCCATTTAGTTGCATAAATATATATCTGGCCATGCCCTCAGAATATGTGGTATTACATGGCATAACTTGGAATCATGTGACATAACGGGGAAAAGGTTATAAACAAATGCAACATTGAGATTTTAAACGGGGGAATACAATCAGGTAAAATCAGAAATAAACTTCGGCAAATGAAAATTTGTAACACATAGACAATACTGAAACCATGTAATTCAGTAAAATATGCTTGGTAATCTACCCAAACTTGCAGTTCACATGATTAGCTGCCCTTTTCAACGTTTTTTCTCTAAAATGCTTGTGGATTTAGTATGTTATAGACAATTTAAGAACCTTGTGTCTACAGAATAGATTTGAGTTGGAACAGGAAAATATGACCATTTCTCTTTGCATCACAGTGGCTTGTACTTGCAAAATAATAGGATTTTCCCACTGGTAAGGTGTCGTTGTTAAAATGAAAATCTCTTGCACTCTGCACAAACTGTTGACTGCACCTATTAAGCTAGAATAGCAGCAATCATACGGTTAGTTTCAATTTTATAGTTGAAGGCCATGTATGCTTTCTTCAAGGTGGTGCTACTGAATAGTATCCAAGAACAGCAATTTTCTAAACTGAATTTGGAAAGGAAGATGACTCTTGCAAACCTTTGGCCATTTCAAATCTCGTCACAAATGATTAATATCTGATTTGAAGTACACAGTCATACCTGGATTGCTCAGCATGACAAATCTACACAGGCTGGGAATATATCAATGAGCAAAATGGATAATGCTAGTGAATGGGTAGCTACTATAAAGGTGAGGAACCTGTCTAACCAATGAAAAGGTGGATATATAAAAATTATAAGAGGCATAGATAGGGTAGACGGTCAGAATCTTTTTTCCAGGATGGAAAAAATCAAATACTAGAGGGCATAGATTTAAGGTGAGAGGAGCAAAGTTTAAAGGAGTTGAGTGTTATTTTAGAGGGTGGTGAGTGCCTGGAACGTGCTGACGGGTGTGGTGGTTGAAGCAGATCTGTTAGTGGCATTTAACTGACCTTTGGATAGGTATATGGATATGGAGGGATATGGGTTATGTGCAGATAGATAAGTGTTGGTCTTGGCATCATGTTCAGCACAGACATCGTGGGCCGAAGAACCTGTTCTTTTCCGGTACTGTTCTATGTTCTACGCTTGGACTCTGCCAGACAATCCAACAGTTAAACAAAGTTGTTACCAATAAAATTCATCCAAGTGAAATCAGCATTTATAAAATGTGGATATTCTGATTTTTTTAAAATTATTTTCTTTCAGGATGAACAGTTTTTGGGTTTCTGCTCGGATGATAACAGTGTACGGAGCCCTGCAAGATGTAATTTCAGAGCCCTGCGAGGTAACTGTCATCTTTTCTATATAATATTAACATAATGCATCAACCTTCAAAGTATAAACAGTAAAGTTTGTTTTGAACTTGGGATTTAATTTCTAACGCTCAAGTTAGAAATTTTAAATCACTTCCTAATGTTCCTTTGGTTTCTGCTTGATGCAGATCCTGATTACTACTTTGTAAAATCTCATAAGTATCAGCAGCTCACACTGATGCTTACGAAATGTTTCAAGCAGAGCCCAAAGGAACATTAGGAAGTGATTTAAACTGGATAGCTTTACAAAAATGAGACTGCATTTGGTTTCTGCATGTCTGTTTTCTAATGTTGCGGCCACATAAGTACTTGAAATTTCAAGCACAGTTTTGATATTGCACCTTCAGGAATTCAGGTTAAATACAGCTATCATAGCCTCTGCAAATTTATGGCAACAGTTATCAAACACAAATAGAATTTCCACCTTTTGATTTCACAATTTCCTAACTATGCCTTTTAAAAGTAAAAGAGGAATTATTTGTGCAGTCACTTAAACGCCACTATTCAGGATTATCAATGTTGGAAGTAGTTGTGTGCTTGAGGACATTTTATAAAGGCCAGCTCCAACATATTGCTGACATTTGGTGAGGGATATAGCATAATTTTCAGGTTGCCATTGGAATCGTTCACAGTGGTTTGTGCACTCGTGTTATAGGGGATAAATGTAATTACTCTAAGCACTTGACTCCTGTTAAACTTAAACACAGTGGTTATAAATCTTTGGAATTTGACACATGCCGTTTTTTGAGGTTGCATCTTGGATATACTTTTTACATTTTGTCTCTGGAACTAAATAAAATGGAATTGCTGTTGGTTTATTAGTGTCGTGTGCTCCAAGATAGAGGGCAAAATCTTATTTCCTATCCAGGTTAATCATAGCATATATGAGTACATCAGGTTGTGCAAAAGTTAAAAGAGTGCAGAATATCATGTTACAACAATATGGAAAATGCAATTTTTTGTAAAAGTACAAGTGCCGCAATGAGGTCGATAGGGCTTCATTCATATCGTATGAGAAGTCCTCTCAAGAATTTGATACCGGGGGAAGAAGCAGTTCTGGATTCTGATGGTATGTGCTTTCCAGGAAGGAAGAGAGAAATGACCAGGGTGTGAATGGTCCTACATGATCTTGGCTACTTTGTCGAGGCAGCGTGAAAAACAGCTGAAGATGATGGTGGGGAGTCTGTTTTGTGTGATGGACTGTGCTGCAACTCTACAATTTCTTGGGGTCTTTGCAGAGCAGTTGCCAAACCACTTAGTGATGCGTCTAGACTATAAATCGCCTGTAGGAATCGGTAAGAATTGGCGACATGCCGAATTTCCCTTGCCCTCTGAGGAAGGAGAAGTGTTGATGTGCTTTCTTACTACCCAATACTTTCAAGAGAGAGCTAGAAAGGCCTCTTAAAGATAGCGGAATCGGGAGATAATGGGAGAAGGCAGGAACGGAGTACTGATTGGGGATGATCAGCCATGATCACATTGAATGGTGGTGCTGGCTCGAAGGGCCGAATGGCCTACTCCTGCATCTATTGTCTATTAGTCGCAGCATCAATGTGGTTGGACCAGGATGAATTGTTAGTGATATTTACACCCAGGATCTGAAGCTTTGGACCATCTCCTCTTCAGCACCATTGATTCAGACTGGGACCTGTACTCCACCCTGCTGGAAGTCGACAACTAGCTTCTTTGTTTTGTTAACATTGAGGGAGAGGTTGTTATCTTGACAAGTTCACTATCTGCTTCCTGTATTTTGTCTTATTATTGTATGAGAAGCAGCCTACTATGGTAGTGTTATCTTCCAACTATCTATCGTTGCTTGGGAAAATAGATTTTGAGCAGCTAGTGGTTAGTATTAAGAGTAGGATTACATTGGTAGCTTCCACTGATTGAGTAGGTTTTAATATTGGAACAAGACATGACTACACCTGACTGAATTTAACGTAGTTTTTTGAATGACAACTTTGTCATTACCATTGTGATAGATATCCCATCAAATCCATAATCTGCTCTTGCTTTATCTGTAACTCCATCTCCTTAATCTCTATAGGATCTAACCTATTTGCAGCAAAAGTAAATAGTTTTTTATGATCTATTTTCATGTGGAATTTCCCACAAATCTGACCTTTGCCGCAATGATTTAATTTGTTGACACAGTGATGTGTCTTCATGTATATTTCTATCCTGGATTACCTTTTCGTCACTCCTAGTTATAATGCCAGTACTTCAAACAGCTAGACTGCGATAAATGAGTTGCATCTTTCAATGGTAAAGCAGAGGGATAGAACCGGATGGTTAAACTCTTCGTCCTTGCCATTGGTTCTCTTCCTAAATTTCTGTAGTCTCACTGTGTCAACATAGCACAGTACAGCAGCAGAACGGGCCTTTCGGCCCACAATATTGGTGCTAAACATGATGCCAAGTTAAACTGATCCTATCTGCCTATGGTACATGATCTATATCCCATTATTCCCTGCGCTTCCGTGTGTCTAAAACCCTTTTAAACGCCACTATCGTATCTGTCTCCACCACCACCCCTGGCAATGCCTTCCAGGCACCCACCACTATCTGTTAAAATAACTTGTCCAGCACGTCGCCATTAAACCTTCCTACTCTCGCCTTATAGCTATACCTGCTTTTGTTAGAGATTTCCACCTTTGGATAAAGGTTCTGACTGTCTACCCTATTTATGCCTCTCATAATTTTATTTATTTCTATCATCTCCCCTCAACCATCATTCTGCAGAAAACAATCCTAAGTCTACCCAACCTCTCCTTGTAGCTGAAAGCCTCTAATCCAAGCATTATTGTGGTAAACCTCTGCATCCTCTCCAAAGCCACCGCATCTTTCCTGTAATGGGGCTACAAGAACTGCATGCAATGCTCCAAAAGTGGCCCTAATCAAAGTCTTATCGAGCTGCATCATGACTTTCTGACTTTTATAATCAATACAATGAAGGCAAGCATACCATACACCTTCATTACATCCTGCCTATTTGTGCTGCCATCTTCAGTGAGTTATGATGGGTCCAAGATCCCTCTGTACATCAATGCTGTAAAGGGTCTTGCCATTAACTGTGTACTTTTCCCTTGCATTCAACCTCCCAAAGTGCAACTTTGCTCTTCACACTTGCTTGGGTTAAGCTCCATCTGCCATTTCTCTGCCCATGTCTGCAGCTGATCTGTATCCCACACTAACTTCTGATAGCCTTTCTCATTGTCGATTTCCTCCAATTTTGCTGTCGCAAGCAAATTTACTCACCAACCATTCTACGTTTATATCCAAGTCATTTATATATAAACCAGAATCAAATTTTGACTGAACATTTGGTAATTTATGTGTGCACGGGTAGAAGTAGCTTTTGATCAGTGTTTTTAATTCCATTTGAGCTTGTATGGTTTACCTGGTAGCTGTATTGTTTATAATTCAACAGCAACAAGTATGGACAAAGTTCCCTTGATATCATTACCTCTGAATTGGGTGACTTGTGCAACATACAACAAAAGGCTGTTAGCGGGGATAAACATAAATTCGTAGGTATTGCCATTTGAGCTTTCTACGTGGCACACAGGGTTCTGATGTGCACACAGAATGGATCATGAAGACAACAAGATCAGTGACATTTGTGATCTTTCAACATGGGAAAATCTTATATCATCCAACTGGGTTGATCTTCATCCAATCCTTGTGCTACGGGAATGGATTATTTCAATGCACTATTGGGCTTCCTAGTTAATTCATGTACAAACAACATTAAATTGTATTCAATCCCCTGCACCATACGTACTTCAACCATCTTTATTTCACTGATGAAAACTTGACATGCAATCTATCATGTGTATTTTAATAACCAGCTAATCTTTCTGATAATATTATTTTCTTCTAAAACCCCAAGCCTTACTTTGGATAATGTTGAAAAATTAGTCCCATCAAGAAAAAAACTAAGGATGTTTTTAAAATCTGTCCATGCATTTAATGTTATAGTGAGACAACTATTGTGAATTTGCAAACATCCGATGTAAGTTATTACATATAAAATTCTGAAAATCATTCATTAGAAAGCATTTTCCCCCTTAAATTATTGATATGAACCAGAAAGGTACAACACTAATTTCATTCTGTCATTCTGTCGATGATTGGTCTCCATTGACATAAATGTCTGAGAATGGAACAGATTTCCAAGCAAATCTATATTGTATGTAATTCCACAGGATCCTGTTTTTACAAAATCATAGAATAATGTGATCCAGAATAAGGCCATTTGGCAATTGTCCCTGCTGTTAGAATATGCAAGAAAGGTAGAACCTTGCAACCATAAAAAGATTGCTGAGAGAAGAGGTTAATACACAAAGAGACTGCCAAAGATGCTGAAGCAGCTGAAGAGAGTGATTTGTGAGGAAATTCCAGCTCTAACAAACTACTGATAAGGAACATTTCTAAAGATGACTGTGCAAAGCACATCTGGGCAGAATCAATGAGAATCAAACTATTGATGGAATTGTGGGTATTAATCAAAAGGCTCTAAAAGCCATCCCTTTTCACATTTTTAAACAAAACTACCGATTGTTGAGTTAACCAAGCAGTCATCTGAGGCTTTTGAGACAAAACCTGAACCCTTGACATCAGAGTAAAACTGTCAGACAGGACTGTTGGAGGAGAAAGGTGATTCTAGACTTTTCTCAAGAGTGCATTTAGGCATCTTCTGCATAAGCTCTTCTACCTGACTTTAAAACTGAGTAATGTAGCGTGATGCCCGAGTGTGTTGGGAACCATGACTTGAATTTTCACCTTGCGTCCCCGAACTATATTGGTGTCAGTTTGTACAGGTAATTTTAAAAGGGCCATCAAAATGTAATATGGTTAGATGTATATGCTGTGGTGTGGACCAAGGGACCATGAATGTTCGTAATCATCATCCACTTTGTTCATTACTGACCCCATCCTTCTGACCCTGGCTACCAACGCCCTGCTGCGAACTGCAGATTGATCTCTCCCTGCAATTAACATCATTAAAATGTTCCAGTATTGCAACTTCAATTATCAATTGTCATCTTCTACACCGACTTTCAACAGCTCTGAAGGCTCTTGTTGCCTTTATTATTTTATCTAAATGTGATAGGTTCTTGCCTAATTTATGTGATAAGTAAAATATTCCTGTTCAAATCATATTACTTACTCACCTGGGGAGTGGCGGGAGAATGGGGTTAGGAGGGAGAGATAGTTCAGCAATGGCGGAGAAGACTTGATGGGCCGAATGGCCTGATTCTGTTCCTATCAGTTATGACCTTGGCTGCTTCTGATTTTGGGGACATTTACAACTTATGTTTATGTTGTATTTACAGCACTGGTGTGTGTAATTAGTGCTGCACTGGTTGTGGACAAAATTAATTACATTGATTAGATTGCAATGTTTTTACTATTTCTAATTTAAAATTATCTTTAATTTATAGTTGAATCTCCTCAAAGGAAGCTTCGGGGAAGACAACGGACATTTTCTTCGCAAAGTTCGGATGTATTATCAGATTCATCCTGTGCACTGTCACCTCCAAACAAGGTTGAGTCCAAGCCTGTTGATAAAGAAAAGAAGCAAGAATCAAACACCAGTGAGAGGAAGAGGGGTCGGCCTCCAGTGTTGAGCAATCCAAAGCTTCACGTTGCACAAGATAAGAAGGAAACAACAAATGGGAAAACAGAGAAACAAAAAAATGAAAAAGAAAAGAAAGAGAAGAAAAAACCTGCATTATTGCAGCAGGTGACAAAAATAAAGAAACTGCGAGTAGTTAAACTGTCACCTTTGCAGTCCAAATTGAAGAAAGCTAAACTACAGATTAATAGCAATGGGGGAAAGATTGAACGGAAGAGAGGGAGGCCACCATCTTCAGAGCGTTTGAAGACTGTTCCAAAACTCCTTGTTCCAACACAAACTAAAAAACAAAAGAGGCTATGCAAGGAGAAAGATGGAGCATCAACACAAAAGTCGTCCGTGACAAAAGAGATGAAGTCTTCTGTCAGACAGAGGCCCCGCAGGATAACCAAGCCAGTCAGAGTTGTTCCTGTCACTAAAAGGACTGATGCAGCTATTGCAAAACAGCTCTTACAGAGAGCCAAAAAAGGAGCTCAGAAACGCATGGCTTCACCTCAACTGAAAAATATTCGGCAGTTTATCATGCCAGTCATCAGTGCCATTTCTTCAAGGATAATTAAGACTCCAAAAAGATTTATTGAAGATGACAGCTATGTACCTCCTGTCAAAGCTCCACGCCTAGAGTCAACTCCAACTAGTCGGTTCAGCTCAATATCTTGTGGGTCTAGTGAGAAGTCTAGTGCTGTTTCACAGCATTCTTCACAAATGTCTTCTGATTCTTCGAGATCAAGCAGCCCCAGTGTTACCTCCACTGATTCACAGGTATCTGATGAATTGCAGACTCTTCCTGAAGTACCAACTCAGTCTCCAGATTTGCACAGTTGTTTAAATGCCTCACAGTCCAGTGAACCAGGGGGGGCAGATAAAAAAGGTCACCGATTTTCAATGCCAGAAAGAAGCAATACTACAAGCAAGAAATTGCCAACTTCTTCCCCACAGCCAACATCCTCATCTCCACCACCACCATTGCTTTCTCCTCCTCCTCCCCTACAGCAAACCTCAAATGTATCTGATCATTCTCCCTGGCTGATGCCTCCAACCATACCATTCATTTCACCACCAACAGGCTTGCCAGAAAAACGGAAGTCTATCTTAAGAGAACCAACATTCAAATGGACATCTCTGAAAAATTTGAGGCCTGAATCGCATCAGTATTTCTCCTCAGCAAAGTACGCCAAAGAAGGACTTATCCGCAAGCCAATATTTGATAACTTCATAACGTCACCACTAACCCCTGAAGATGTTGGTTTGTCAACCAGGTTTCATTCGTCTCCCAGCACACCACCACCACCTCGACTTTTCTCCTCGCTTCATCCTGCCTCCAGGTTTGATACTCACAAAAGAAGTCCACTGCTCCGCGCTCCGCGATTCACTCCTAGCGAAGCCCACTCCAGGATTTTTGAATCTGTTACTGTATCACCACGGAATCTGCTTCGATCTTCAGTTTCTTCCTCTGGTAAAGGACATTCTTCTAAAAGGAAGAACAAAGAGTTGCATATTTCAAGCCGTATTGATCCAAAATCTCCGTCACACTCCATGAGAACCAGAAGTGGGCGACTAATATCTGCTGATCTGTCACCTATCACTCCACAGACACCCGTAACGTCCTCATCTCCTGTAAGCTCCATAATAGCTGGTGCCTTAACTCCCCCTCTTGGTAGTTTGGTACAATCTGAAGGAACAGCAAAGGATAAAGATGGTAGAACAAAGTTATCATCTCGACAGACCAGCACTCCAGGGGACAGCTTCTCTGCAGACTCGTCCAGTCCAACATCTCCATTGTATCCATCAGTCACATCCAGTGCTCAAAAGGACAAAGGCAAAAGCAAGGATAGGCAAAGTGAAGGCATGGTCAAAGAGAGAGATTCTGAGAAAGGGTCAGAGAAAGACAGAGAACGAGATAAAGAGAAGGAAAATAAACGCGAATCAAGGAAAGAAAAGAAATTGCAAAGTAAGGGGACAGAGCCTCAGAGTCCTACACCAATGTTCCTTTACCCAGTGGCAGTGGCTGAAGACCAAACTGTTGGAGAGGATGTGGTGGCCTCATCATCAGTGAAAAAGGTTTCAGGGAGAGCCAAAAGGTCGAATTCAACTGATAAAGGTGCAGGGAGTTTGGGAGATGGGTCTTCCTCAACACTTCCTGATGGGAAGAATAAAAACTCAAAGAAAGGCAGATTGGGAAGTGAAGAGGTGATGCCCGTAACTGGTGGGACAGAAAGCAGTACAGCTACATCCATAGGCAACAAAGACAAGCCTCCTCGACATCCTTCTATAACTTCTATGCTCTCATCTGGCACTCTTAAGCATTCTGCACCTGCTATCAGTAGTATGTTAGCACAAGCAGACAAAATGCCAACAACTGATAAGCGAGTGGCAAACCTATTGAGAAAAGCTAAAGCACAGCTTTGCAAGATTGAAAAGAACAAATCGTTAAAAATTGCTAACCCAACAAAATCTCAGGTATGTACAACAAGGAACTGCAGTTGCTGGTTTACAAAAAAAAGACAAAGTGCTGGAGTAACTCAGCAGGTCAGGCAGCATCTCTGGAGAACATGGGCAATGTTTAGCGTCGGGACCTTCAATCTGATTGTGTTTGGGACAAACAAGAAACATGGAAGAAAGGAGAGACAGGACAAAGCCTGGCACCTCCTCCACAATCAATCTGAAGACGGGTCCCCACCCAAAAGTCACCTATCCATTTTCTCCAGAGTTGCTGCCTGATCTGATGAGTTATTCCAGCATTTAGTGCCAATCGTTGGTATAAGCCAGCATCTCCAGGTCCTTTTTATTATATTAACTAGCTGTTCATGTTGTGTAAGTATTGCCTCTACCCCAAGGCATTCTAAAGCTCTCTGCTCACTGAGATCTTGACAGCCCAGCTTTTGGAAAGAGATAGAGTGCACTTTGCTTGAATAAAAGTTTCCCATGGTTCGTAAGCGGTTATTCACTCAGAAGCATGAAGGCAGCTTTTGCTAGATAGCACGATCTTATCTTCTAACAAATCGGGAAGAGGCAGTTAAGTCCATGCTAGTACTCGGGAGAAATTCCTTTCCCCCTTCCTTATTTCCCTCTGCCCTGCAGCCAAGCATTGGATTCTGCCTTGTATTGAAGGACTTAGCCCAATTGGAATTATATTTCAATCAAATTGATGAAGGCGATTATAGAGAAAAGCTATTGTTTGAAGTGTAATCCATTCTATTTCATTTGTTGTTTTTATAGTGTTTAAGAATGCTGGTATTCAAGCAATGTTTTGGAAGTAAATTTTGCAGAATCCTGTTTTCAACCAAATCTGGTTAAATGTTGTGTGAGTGTGCAGCAACACAGAGTGCCTTGCGGGGTTAGTGAGGTATTGTTTTATATTTTGTATGATTGTGGAGATTCTGGTCAGATGTAGATTAATGAGCACAGGATCTGATTTGCTGGGCTGTTCTTGTGTACTCCTTTTGCAGCTTGAATTTGTGAATGTGTGTTTTTTCTCCTTGTTCCTCCTTTCCTGAGTCATGATGGTACTTTATGTACATAGGCCCTTTGGTCCAACTCAGCCAAGCTGACTGAGATGCCTCTCTATACTCATCCTATTTTCCTGCAACTGCCCCAATCTTCTGCTCTTTTCCTATTCGTGTACCTGTCCAAATGCCTTTTGAACACCGTGATTCAACCTGCTTGTACCATCACCGTTGGCATCTTGTTCCATATGCCCACCATTCTCCAGGTTAAAAACCTGCCCCTCTGATCACCTTTAAATATTTTATCTCTCTCCTTAAAACAATGTTCTCTAAATTTAGACACGCCTACCTGTAGAAAATATTGCGACTATCTACCCTATTATATAGCCTCATAATTTTATAAATCTATATGGTTGCCCGTCAGCCTCTTGCACAAAGGGGATTATTCCAGCCGATTCCATCTATCCTTGTACCTCAAGCCTCCATTCCAAGCAACATCCTGGTGTATCTCTTTTGCATTCTTTCTTGCATCAGCGCTTTTTTTCCCTATAGAGTGACGACCAGAACCACACACATTATTCCAAGGGTGGCCTAACCATTGTCTTGTATCATGCGTCATTTGCATCTGCATAATAATGTCCCCATTGCAGATGCCAGCCTCACCAGCATGTTGTTTCTCAGCTTATCCCAACACTCTTCTTCAATTGGGAACAACATTAACTTCCCTCTGGTCTTTGGCAAAAATCCCCATTAGAGCCCAGCCAACCCTTCAAGCGAAGGGTTCCATATCACCTAAGGTTTATCTTGCCCTGGGGATTTGTTCACTTTATTGTCCTTCAGTATCTTTAACACGAGCTCTTTCCTGAGACACACATGTCCCAGACTCTCAGCGTACACCTCACCTACTTCTCCCACATACAGATTTTTCCTCCAGATGCGCCCCATGGGTAGTTCTCGCCAAGGGTGTTCCTTCACTCGCTACCACATGTTGCGCTTCTTGCATGTTAATGGATTTATTCAAATTCATAGTGAATATTAAATGTTGCTCATTCCAAAGTGTTGAGCTTTATATAGATGCAGCTTGTGTAATTATGATGATAGAATCTTGTCACTTTTGTCTTGCTGAGGCTAGTAGGACGAAGACAACAGCTCTACAAATTCCCTTCCATGTCATAGGCCATCAATATACATTCCCAATCCTTCATTGACTGAGTTAAAGTCCTAAATTTCTCAACCTAACAACACTAGTGTTTCTTCAATACAAAAGCTCTAATTATTTAAGAAGGCACATCGCAAACATTTTCTCGAGGCCATTTTCAGGATAAGGAATAAATGCTGTCCTTTGCAGTGCCGCCCATATTACAAAAAATAAATTACTGATATTGCCACAAATTTACAACAAATTATAACACATGCAACTGTTGGAATCTTGAGCAAATCACAAAGTGCTGTAGGATCTGCTGAGTTCCTCTAGCATTGTGTGTTTAGAACAGACAATTACAGGATAAATAGATGTTGTCATTCTGATGTATTAATATTTCTGTATCATATGTTCACAAACCAGTTTTGACGATTAGAACGAGGTTAACCTGTTTATTGTTATGGATGATTATTACCATGCAAAGTTTGTGCAGTCAAAGAAATCGAACCAGTTCTCTTTTTTTCTTATGTATATCTGATGGATGACCTATTATATTTTGTTGATTAATTTAGGGTCAAGAGAGTGATTCTTCAGAAACATCAATACCAGGCCCTCGCATTAAACATGTTTGCAGACGGGCTGCTGTTGCACTTGGTCGGAAAAGGGCGGTGTTCCCTGACGACATGCCTACCCTGAGTGCCTTGCCATGGGAGGAGAGGGAGAAGATACTCTCTTCAATGGGAAATGATGGTAAGCAAATCAAATAATTAATGTTTACCTGATAGTGTTGAGTCGGACTTTACTATTTGTGGGTAGAATTAGACCTCTGTGCAATTGTTTTCAGGCACAATTGGAAAAAAAAACCTGGTTCTGCATAAATGCAGTTTCTAAAACGTGGATTCTTAAAAATATGACATCCGATAATTAATGTGGTTATTTCAAATTGGAATTTCACTCTGTGACATAAAGGATTATTTCAAACTATAATGGTAATTTTTCAGTCAAAATTGGATGAGAGCATAGTATTTGAACTAAATTATGCACACCACACCGAACAAGAAATATTAATGCAATCACCATTAGGTAATCTTCCAGGTCACCTTAACAAGTGATATTGTCTGGAAAATGCTGTTTACACATTTTTTCTGTGAAATATTAACTGAACTTGAGGTATAAATTAATTGACTGATGTGGTTTCACTGATTTCTAATTAGATAATTACTTTCCGGGCAAGGAGACCTGCACCCAGAGAATATAGGGCTGTTAAAATGGACATGAAGTCCTACACTTAGTCATGTATCATGGAAACCGTCCCTTTGGCCAAACTCATCCATGCTGACCAAGCTGCCCCATCTAAAGTAGTCCCATATCCCCACATTTGGCCCATATCTCTCTAAACCTATCCGTGCACCTGTCCAAATGTCTTAATTGCTGTTACAGCACCTTTCTGAACTACCTCCTCTGGCAGTTCGTTCCCTATACCCACCACCCTTTGTAGAGAAAAAAGTTGCCTGTAGGTTCATATTAAATCTTGCCCCTCTCACCATAAACTTGCGTCATTTGGTTGTTTGACTCCCCTACCATGGGAAAATTAATTTTATAAACTCAAATTAATTGTATAAAAATGCTGACATTCTATTAACATTTGTTAGAAATGAACAGTTTTAAAAGGACACCATATGACATAGTTAGAAAAAGCACTGGTTCTTCCTCCTTTGTAAGAGAGCTCTGTTACGCGATGATGACTTTAATGGATTACCTCAGTGAGTGTATAGTTTGAGGAAGCCAGTGCTTCATTTGTTGAATGAAAGACATATTGTAGCTTGGACTTAAAAAAAAAACTTAATAGCATTCCAACCGTGGAATGGGGAGCATGCGAACTTTACTACAAAAATGTGACGGTAGTGAAAGAGATTGTTGAGGCAAGCAAAAGTCCGTAGCAACTATGGTTTACAGTCGTAGTTTATTTGTGAGTTGGAAATTGCTTTGCAATTATTGTCCTACCCAGGTGTCTGACTGAAATTTAACAGCCATTCCTGGAAATGTTCTGTGCATGTCTGAACACAGCTGTCTTCCAGCAGCTGAAGATTTAAATATTTGAAATGGTGCACTCTAAATATTTAAACTATGGTTTGATGTGTTTACGACGTTCTTGGAAGGGTTTGTAAGGCATGTTTGAGATTTCTCTCCCTGTGATCAAGTTGTGAGGCTGAATTTCTACAGAATTGCTGCTTTGGAGTTGGTTTGGATTGTACAGTGCCCTCCATAATGTTTGGGACAAAAAGCCGTCATTCATTTATTTGCTTCTGTACTCCACAATTTGTGATTTGTAATAGAAAAAATCACACGTGGTTAATGTGCACGTTGTCAGATTTTAGTAAAGGCCATTTTTATACATTTTGGTGTAACCATGTAGAAATTACAGCTGTGTTTATACATAGTCCCCCCCATTGAAGGGCACCATAATGTTTGGGACACATGGCTTCACAGGTGTTTGTAATTGCTCAGGTGTGTTTAAATGCCTCCTTAATGCAGGTATAAGAGAACTTTCAGCGCCTAGTATTTCCTCCAGTCTTTCCATCACCTTTTGGAAGCTTTTATTGCTGTTTATCAACATGAGGACCAAATTGTGCCAATGGAAGTCAAAGAAGCCATTATGAGACTGAGAAACAAGAATAAAAGTGCAAGACTCCAGCCAAACCTCAGGCTGACCAAAATGAACTGTTTGAAACATCATTAAGAAGAAAGAGAGCACTGGTGAGCGTACTAATCGCAAAGGGTCAGGCAGGCCAAGGAAGACCGCCACAGCTGATGACAGAATAATTCTCTCTATAAGAAAGAAAAATCCCCAAACACCTGTCCGACAGAAAGAAGCACTCTTCAATAGTCAGGTGTGGATTTGTCAATGATCACTGTCTGCAGAAGACTTTGTGAACAGAAATACAGAGGCTACACTGCAATATGCAAACCACTGGTTAGCTACAAAAATAAGATGGCCAGGTTACGGCTAAGAAGCCCTTAAAAGAGCAACCACAGTTCTGGAAAAATGTCTTGTGGACAGATGAGACGAAGATTAACTTATATCAGAGTGATGGCAAGAGCAAAGTATGGAGGAGAAGGAACTGCCCAAAGCATACCACCTCATCTGTGAAACACGGTGGTGGGAATGTTATGTCCTGGGCATGTATGGCTGCTGAAGGTACTGGCTCACTTATCTGATGATACAACTGCTGATGGGAGTAGCATAATGATTTCTGAAGTGTATAGACACATCTTATCTGCTCAAGTTCAAACAAATGCCTCAAAACTCATTAGCTGGTGGTTCATTCTACAGCAAGACAATGATCCCAAACATATTACTGAAGCAACAAAGGAGTTTTTCAAAGCTTAAAAATGTTTAATTCTTGAGTGGCCAAGTCCATCACCCGATCTGAACCCAATTGAGCATGCCTTTTATATGCTGAAGTGAAAACTAAAGGGGACTAGCCCCCAAAACAAGCATAAGGTGAGGATGGCTGCAATACAGGCCTGGCAGAGCATCACCAGAGAAGACACCCAGCAACTGGTGATGTCCATGAATTACAGACTTCAAGCAGTCATTGCATGCAAAGGATATGCAACAAAATACTAAACATGACTACTTTCATTTACATGACATTGCTGTGTCCCAAACATTATGGTGCCCTGAAATAAGAGGACTATGTATAATCACTGCTGTCATTTCTAGTGACTGGAAATGTAAATACTGTCGAGCAATGAATCAATGAAAACATGTTCTCCAGTGATTCACCACTGCATGGAGGATACAGCAGAAATGTATTAGATCAGATTTTAACCACTTGTGCATAAGGGAACAATTAATATGTAACCATTTCTGTAACCATTGCAGATAAATCATCAGTCGCTGGGTCAGAGGATGCTGAACCACCCACACCAGTAATTAAACCAGTAGCCAAGCACAAAGTCCCACAGGAGCCTATTGTTCGTAAAGGGAGGAGGTCACGTAGGTGTGGACAGTGTCCGGGCTGCCAAGTTCCAGATGACTGTGGCCAGTGTACAAATTGCTTGGATAAGCCCAAGTTTGGTGGTCGAAATGTAAAAAAGCAATGTTGCAAGTGAGTAAAATTTCGTATGCACCTATTTGAAAGGAAAAATTAGTTAAATTTGTTGCTTTTCTGAAATGGTCGTGTGATAGGAGTAGAATGAGGCCATTCAGCCTATTGTCCACTCCGCCATTCAATCATGGCAGATCTATCTCTCCCTCCTAGCCCCATTCTCCTACTTTCTCCCCATAATCTCTTGACACCCATACTAATCAAGAATCTATCTATCTCTGCCATAAATATCCACTGACAACCTCCACAGCCTTCTGTGGCAAAGAATTCCACAGATTCACCACCTTCTGACTAAATACATTTCTCCTCATCTCCTTCCTAAAAGAATGTCCCTTAATTCTGAGGCTGTGACCTCTAGTCCTAAACGCTCCCACTAGTGGAAACATCCTCTCCACATCCACTCTATCCAAGCCTTTCAACATTCTGTATCTTTTAATGAGGTCCCCCGTCATTCTTCCAAACTCAGGCGAGTACAGGCCCAGTGCCGACAAACGCTCATCATATGTTAACCCACTCATTCCTGTAATCATGGTAGGACTATACACACACTTATCCGAGAAATATTTCACATGGTTTACAAATAACTTTTACGGTGTGGAGCCGTGCTGCATATGGATATGTAGTTTCTAATTTGTTCAGAATGTGTGTTCTTAAACAGTAAAGGAGATGAATCATTGGTTTTGTGGTTTGGTAGAGAGATGAATTTGTGGTAGAAAGATCTTGGATTGTATTATGCCCTTTTCTGGCTGATTGGCATCCCAGCTTTATCTTTGCCAGTTGTATGGACACTTGAATGGGTTATTTAGAAGTTGCTGGTGCCCATGTCCCCCCCCCCCCCCCCCCCCCATCCCAGTAAAAGTTGACGTTAGGCAAAATAAGGACTGATAACATGATTGGTATGTTCAGAATAAAGTGTTTTTCTGGGATAGTTTTCTGCAGCCAAATAGAGAACATGTTTTACTGGATGTGATATTGAATGTTGGCTGGATTAATTAATGACATCGTATGGAGGTGTCCCATGGTAACAATGATGTCAATATGATGGAATGTCACTTTCAACGAGAGAAGAATGTGTCCATGTAAGGGCGATTATGAGGCCATTAGCACCAGCTAAAGTGAACTAGGGGATAGATTAGTCAAGAAACCGTGACAGATATTTAAGTCGCAGAGCAGATGCAGTCCAGTGAGAAAGAGAATATTCAACAATGGACCTCCGATCTGTGATTAACTAAAAAGTTAAATACTGAGCCGAAAGAAAATGCAAATCATTGTGCAAAGATGGGTGGCAGGTGTGATGAGTGGATAACATTTAAATAATTGTGCAGAATGATTAAGATTAATAAAGAAGGAATTAAATGTGAGAAAGCAAATCTGAGGGATTAATGTGAAAATGATATTAAACTGGGCATGAATCTGCATCGTCTGGGCATTGAGCTTAAACGTTAGCAAGTCATGTTGTAGTTGTATAATACTTTGGTTCAGCCACATTTGGAGTTTTCTGTGCTGTTATAGCCGTTACACCATAGACAGGATGTTGAAGTTTTGGAGAGGGCAAAGAGGATGTTTACCACGACAATGATGCATTTGAGTGTATTATAGAAGAGATTTGACAAACTTGGGATTTTTTTTCCTGTGCTGCGTTGGAAGCTGAGGAACATGCTGATAGAATTATGTAATATGAGAAGCATAGATCGGGCAGAACCCTTTCCCAGGATGGAAACATTGAACAGGAGAGGGCATAGGTTTAAGGTGAGAGGGGGGGAAGGAGGAGGTGTTTTAAAGGAGATGTGAGAGGTAAGATATTCTACGCAGCGTGGGATAGGTGCCTGAAACATTCTTCCAGGGAAGGTGATGTCGCAAGGAAAGTGGTACTCAGTAAATTTGTTGGATTGTGGACTTCATCCAGGGTCTCAAGAAGGGTCTCGACCCAAAACGTCTCCTATTCCTTCTCTCCAGAGATGCTGCCTGTCCCACTGAATTACTCCAGCTTTTTGTGTCTATCTTCATCTTAAAAGCATGATAGTTAATGTGTTTGTTTCCACATTTTCAGGAAAAGTTCTGTTCATTAGAAGATTGGTAAATGCAACTCCATTAAAAAAGGGATGGAGAAACAAAAATATATTCCACAGGCTAGTCAGTTTATCATCTGTCATAGAAAACAAATTAGTAGCTTAAGTATTACTGTAGGGCACTCGGAAACATTCAATATAATCCGGCAAAGTCGACGTGGTTTTGTGACAGAGTTTTTCCATTTTATTGGAGTTATTTGAAGAAGTGCTGTAAATAAAGGAAAGCTGGTCGATATGCTGCACTTGCATTTATGAACGCAATTGATAAGGTGCTTTTGAAGTTTATATAAGAAAATAAAAATTTATGGTGTAAGTGGCAATGATTTGGTATGGATGGAAGATTGGCTGGCTAGCAGCAAACTGACCAGGAATAAATGAGCTCTTTCTAATTTGGAAGATGTAATAAATGACGTGCTGCAAGTATTGGTACGTGGGCTTCAACTATTTACAATTTGTCTAAATGACATTGAAGGCACCAAAAATGTCATAAACTTTGATGCATAAATATGTTGGAAGGTAAATAATGAAACGGGCAAAATTTGGGTAGGAAAAAATAACAGTGTATCAGTGAAATAACAAGATTATTAAAATATTCTCTCAGATGGTCTTGAGCAGTTATAACTCTTCTGAAACCTTGGGGAAGCAGAATCTGTGACTGCTTTTAAGGCAGAGATAGATATATTTTTACTAAATGAGAACACAACACCTATCTGGGCTAAGGTGAATTGTGAGGGCTCATAATAAGCACATCAGCCTTAAACATTTTGAATAGCAGAACAAGCTCGAGAGATCAAATGACCTGAACCTATTCTTAATTCTTATATTTGTATGTATGCATGTGCCATAGCATTTACCTATAGACAGCAATCCATAGGCTAGAGATTTCTGTCTTGAGTAGTAGAGAATGATCAGATCAAAATATAGAAGTCTACCATGAACTCCAGGCCCTTTTGAGCTTTCAGGCTTCCCAAATACACTTCATGTGGGATCGGTGTATATTTATGTATAACCCCTGATTAAGGAAGTCATTTGATATGATTTGTAATATTACTGAGGTTTTAGGGAAACTCCATGTAACTGCTCCCGTTGATTGTACTCAGTCAGAATTGAGACCAAGCTATAAAAGGTGTAGTGTCTGCAAATGTAAGTGACTGCCACAGCTCATTAACCTGTTCCCTTTTGTGCCATATCTATAAAACATCTCACTAACTCTTTTTAAATGCAGAATGCGGAAATGTCAGAATCTTCAATGGATGCCTTCTAAAGTACCTCCTCCAAAATCTGTTAAAGGTGAGTATGTCCTTATCTGTCCAGAGCTGGACTCTTGAGTTGGATTGGTTAAGCTGTTGAATTAGGAGTGGGTTAACAGAAAATGAATGCATGTACCTGGCATCTGATGCACATTAAACTATATTGCATCTTTGATCACTGCCTTCAGGAGAGAATAAAGGAATTTGGGTGAGCTTGACTAGAATTGTGTCAGTTTATAATTTGGCTTATGAATTTTAACTTTGATTCTCAGTGAAGAAAAAGGAAAAGAAAACAAAAATACAAGAGAGAAAGGAGGTGCCACCAGAAAAACAACAGACTGACATCAGCCATAAAAGCTCTCCACAGAGTGTTTCGCAAGAACACTCACAGAAAGTAAACCAGGTTCCTCATCAACACAGTGACCAGCCGTTTGAGGATGGCAGCTCTTCCCCACCCTCTGAAGCTCGGCAACAGGCTATAATAGTTTCACCTCTGCGGAAACCTAGCAAACAACCTCCTCAGCCACCTGAACCCAGTATGCCTCTGCAGCCAGGTCACGTGCAATTAAAGAAGGAATCAATCAAGCCTGTTCTGAATGACTCAAAGAAAAAACAGCCACCGCAAACTGAATCAGGTAATCTGAACATGACTAGGTCAAGTTTACACACTTTGTTGCTGGGTGTTCGTGCTGAGTAGAATTTCTTATGAAGCTCGTCCATCTTTTCCAAGAAGGTGCCAGCTCAGTTGAAAAAAAAGGATGTTGATCAATATTGCAGGGCTTAAACTTCATCATATGCTGGGACTTCCCTCCACTTCGGCCACACTCTTATGTGGCATAGAGGGCTTGCAGCTTGCACCTGCTGATAAACCTTGTTGTAAGTTGGATATGAGGTTGATTCCTTGCAGGAGGGGGGAGGGGGTGGGGTGTTGCAGTGAGCGTGAATAGAGTGAAGCTAGAATCAGATCGAACACCTCTGCAAGAAGCATTGTAATTTGCTAGCTTGTGTCCCTTTGCCTAGGGTTGCCTGGTCATCTGTCACATTATAAAACTGATCAGCGCTGTGTCTTGCAAGGTAAATATCCTGTGTTACAGTGTGAGGCTGGAGATAGCTAACCTTGCAGGCAGGTACTGGGAAATTCTGTAACATGTTTGCATAACAATCAGATTAATTTAATTTAGATCTCTCCTACTTCTAAAGAGTAATCATCTCCGTGTTGCTGCCATAATTATTTATCTCCGAGCAAGAAATTTTCCATAAACTTATTTTGTCTGCTGCCATTCGTTAGTGCATTTGCTTTGGGGGAAATGTGCTGAACACAAAGTGGCCTTCTGTGATTGACGTGAAATATATAATGAATTTTCCATGTTTATTTATTTAGTTTAATTCCCTCGCTTGGGGTTCTTGATCAACATACTGTCTCCTAACAAAACTGAAGGCAAGCAGGTTATTTGCTTAAATATTGTAATTCCCGTCTTCAATGTGCATCTTGGGTGACAATGTGGCTTATTTCCCATTCCATGAGGGCGCTTCCTAACAAAATTGAGCCCCTGCCATGAGAGAAAATAGATTTACACGTATCTCCTGTTATGGGCATGCATATTGCTCATCCCTTACTGGCCTTGAGCGGGTTGATGGTGGGTTACCGTATTGAATTATTGCAGTCCACCGTATGAGGGTGCAGCCGTAAGGCTGTTGGGAAAGGTCGAGGATTTAGATCCAGTGATACTGAAGGAAAGTTGATACTTTTCCAAGTCGGAAGGGTTTGCGACTTGGAGGTGATGTTCCTGTGCTGTGCCTATGTTGAGTCACTGAAGCTGGAGTCTTGCTTGATTCCTGTTCTCTTTTCTGGAGTGCTGAAACCATTCATCGAGTCCAAAATGCTGCACTGGGTGAGATTTTAATTAAAGACATTACTGTGTGACCTTGTGGTCCATATAGCTCAGTTATATTCTGTTTTTATAACTTTAATTGTTAGGATGCTCCATAGTGCTGACATTCATTGAAGGTTCCACAAAGTTCTCAATATTTTCAGTCATAAAAGCCAGCTGTGCCTTCTGTCAGATATCAGGATTTTATTGCATTTATCGTATTTAGTGGGGAAAATGCCTCCTAAAGTGTGACCCTGTTGTCAGTGAAAGGTTCATCTTGGCTTGTCACTTAATAAAAATCTTTGTTTCCCCAGCACTAGAGCTGAACAAGCAGAAGAAACCCCCTGCTCGTTTCAATATTCAGTTAAAAACTAAAAAGCCGAAAGAAAAGGTGAGATTTAAATTTTCATCCTAGGTTTTTAATTCTACCTTAAAGATCAACTCCAAAACATTCTGGTGCACACATGTTCTGCTAGGTTATTCCGGTGACATTAAAAAGTATGCCACTGTATCAAAGCTTTTGGTGATTGCGTTTGTCTAAGATGTCTTTTGTAGGTCCCTGAAATCAGTTGTCTTTTTACAATGCTATTCTATTTCAGCTGAATGGTAGAACAGTGTCATCAAACTTTGTTTCATGTTGAGGCCAAAACGTTATTGCTGTGTTACCTTGGCTAAATTTCACATTTAGAATTTCCATTGCAAACTGGGAATTCAGGTGTGCAATGATCAATGTGCCAGATATTTTTACTGTGATTTTCCATCTAGTAAGGTTATTACAGATAACTGTGTAGGCTACAAATCAGGTGTGTACTTGCATTCTTAGACCACGCTTGTGTTGTGCAAAATTGTGTCGAGGAATGCCCAATTGTAAATCTTACATAGCTGTGCATCTCTTGCCTTGTAGTTACTTCTTCTCTACACCTATCTCTTTTTCTTCATGCCATGCACAAATGCAACATGTGGACTATGGGATTTCAGAGTTGTCCTAGATGTACACAAGGAGCCTGTTGTCGATTCTCCTTGGGACTTTATTTGCTATTGGAAGGAAAGCATCATGTCTCTTCCTGATGTCTTCCTTAGTCTTTCCCATCTGTTTAGAATCATTTCATGGGATTGGAGAAACTTGGGTTGGTGATTTTGGTTCACGTAGAAGTGTATGGTTTGAAAGGGAGATTACCTTGTTTTAAAATGAATTCCCTTATTTCCTCCCCACCTCCTACTTTGTGCAGGTACAATTCCACTAAGGCTGGCAGTTTCCTGGTGCATTGCCAAATGTGCATTTTAATGTATGCGAATCCTGACAGTGAGTGTCATAAACTCCTTGACTCTATGGAGCATTACAGACATTTTACTTGATAATTTTCTTTTTACATTTGTACTGGATACTGAGACCATTTGTAGCATCAACTGTTGCCCCGACTGAGAGCACATTCTGGGCCTGTATGCCTTAGTCCAGTATGAAGTAGTGCCTTTTACCTATGTGGACAGCTGTGAGTAGCTTTGGAATAAAATCCAGTGTTGGCTAACTTTTTTGAGTTAATTTCACCAATTAACCAGAGACCAAGACTTGCTGGCTGGGAGCAGCATGTAGTAAGACATTGGAAGCAAACTCCCCATAATGGACGATCATGGAAACTAAATCTATAATTTCCCAGTGTGTGCTCTGCACGTGATCAGGCTCCACAGGGAATGCTATTGCTTGGGTTTTATTACTTTAATATAAGCATTGTCATTTCTAGCTGTTCAGGAAGACTTTATTTCATTGCTGGACAAATGATGATTTCTTTCCTGATGATGTTAAAATAGACAAATCAACACCTAAATAGATAAATTGTTAAGATAGACAAATCAAAATATAAATATAGATTGTAGGATGTTTACTTTGAACATCGATAATCAGGAACCATCTTCCATCACCACTCTCTGCTTCCTACCAGGAAGCCAATTCTCGATCCTGTTATGAGGGAAAGCAGATACAAGCAGCAGGAATCAGAGAGTGGGCGCAGGGTAATTCCCTCTACAGATGCTGCCTGACATGCCTATAATACACATATAAAATCTCTGGTTCTCCTTAATTTTATCTGCCTGAGATATATCTCAAGTCCCCCTTTTTGTCTTCCTGATTTCCTTCTTAAAAATGCTCCTCAATACCCTATACTCCCACTGGGAAACACTTGATCTGAGCTACTTATACCTGACGTTTGAATTAATACTAAGGTTATCATTTTATAAGCATTCAGGCTTTCTTGCAACCTGTAAACGTGCTACTAACATGGCAGTTGTTTGAAATATCTACAAGAACTTTACCTAATATCCACGTTTCATGAATTTTGATAGAAAACATTAATTGATGTATTTATAAGAGTGGTGCTTCTCCGTTTCATCTTCCTGTCAGGACAGAACTATGTCAACTATCTGTTGGAGCTGCCCTGGCATTCTGTGAGCAGGTGGAACTCGGGTTGATTTTGCTGTTCAACATTCCTACACTCTTAGGATCCATGACACCTGCAGCTTGGCTTGGGTGTATCTGGGACCTTTTATTTGATAAAGTAAACCTGAACACATGTCTACCTGTTTTATAAGGCAGTGCGTCTATACAACATCTCATTAGACTGCCTGGCTACTTCATGAAAAGTTTCTGTTTCGCGAAAGAGGGAGTACTGAAAAAGAGCATGAATCAAGGCATGAAAATTTAGAGGAGAAAACTGAGGCAGGGAAAATAAGAACAGGGGATGTTGAGGAAGGATAGTGATGAATTAGAAAGTTTCAACTGAGATATTAATGCATGGAAGTGTGAAAAAGGAAAAAAGGATGTATAAAAAGTGAGGCACAGGAAAAAAGTAGAAGAGAATGATAAGGAAATATTAATCACCAAATGGATTTTGCAAGGTGTAGCACTGCTGTAAGTACTGGAATCGGTTTGTATAGTTCCATTTACTGGAGTCTACGATGGTCTTTTCATTTCAACCTGTTCATGAAGTGAAACTACCTTTTCTGTTCTGCATTTTATATATATATGTATATATGCTTTCTGAGCTTTATCTCAATCATGTTTTCCAACACTTTGTTTATTTCCAGCTCTAACTTAGTTTTCTTCTCAAAATCCCATTTCACTGTAGGTTTATTGTTGCTCCCAATAGCAAGATTAAGTCGGGGGTATTGGTGATAAAAATGTTAATACTTCACTGGTTTGGAACAATGAAGTTTACATTTTCTTTGTTCCGAGGTAATACAAAAGGCTACTGTTGATATATTTACATAGAACAGGATAGGAACAGGCCCTGGGCCCACAATGTCTGTCCCCAACATGATGCTAAGACTAACCCGAATCTGCCTGTACACAATGCATATTCGTCCAATCCCTGCATATCTGTGTGCTTATCCAAAAGTGGCTCAAATGCCACTATTGTATCTGCCTGCACAACCACCACCCCTGGCAGCTCATTCCTTGCCCTTGCCACTCTGTGTTTTAAAAAAAACTTGACCCTCTCATCTCCTTTAAATTGTGACCTCCCACCTTAAAGCTGTGCCCTTGAGTATTTGATATTTCCATCCTGGGAAAATGATTCTGCCTACCATATTTGTGTCAACTACTATAGCACTATAATTGGCTTTTGGCTGTGAGCCCCCGTTCATCAGGATAAACAGGAGTCAGCATTAATGCAAACGTATATTAGCGGTTAAATCACACGATTCGTAATTAAATTATTTCCCCTCCCAATCATAAAGAATTTTTCATTGGCTTGTGCAGTGTCCATTGAATTGAAATGGATTGAACTACATTAGATACAGATTCATGACAACCTAGATGCTTGGCCTTGGAAAGAAAATGTATAGGTTATTAATTAATGATAATTGGCCTAGTTTATTACTGTTAACACTGGATCGGTGAGTGCCAGTGTACTTAATTTGGGAGTTGACTTGTTAGATTTTCATGCTCTTTCTACAGTTGAGTTATTCACTAAGTTTTGTTTGAGAGCACAGTACTCCATTCAGGGTTATTGAGCATTTTTCTGTAGAACGCTATAAGGTACTCAATGCAAGAGTGATTGGGTGTGGACTTGTGCTGGGTTTCCCCCATATGGGCCAGTCCTAATTTGAATTTGTTCTCTGGAACATCTCCATTGAAAGAAAATGCAAAATCCAATGGCGAGTAAATCTGTTTTCACAAATTTTGAGATGCACTTGCTTTAAAGCAGGGTTAGGCTATAAAAAAAATATCCCAAGCTTTGAACATCTCACGGAGCACTGTTCAATCCATCATCCGAAAATGGAAAGAGTATGGCACAACTGCAAACCCACCAAGACCTGGCCGTCCACCTAAACTGACAGGCCGGGCAAGGAGAACATTGATCAGAGAAGCAGCCAAGAGGCCCATGGTTATTCTGGAGGAGCTGCAGAGATCCACAGCTCAGGTGGGAGAATCTGTCCACAGGACAACTATTAGTCGTGCACACCACAAATTGGGCCTTTATGGAAGAGTGGCAAGAAGAAAGCCATTGTTGAAACAAAGCCATAAGAAGTCCCGTTTGCAGTTTGCCACAAGCCATATGGGGGACACAGCAAACATGTGGAGGAATGTGCTCTGGTCTGATGAGACCAAAATTGACGTTTTTGGCTTAAATGCAAAACGCTATGTGTGGCGGAAAACTAACACTGCACATCACCCTGAACACACCATCCCCACTGTGAAACATGGTGGTGGCAGCATCATGATGTGGGGATGCTTTTCTTCAGCAGGGACAGGGAAGCTGGTCAGAGTTGATGGGAAGATGGATGGAGCCAAATACAGGGCAATCTTGGAAGAAAACCTGTTAGTCTGCAAAAGATTTGAGACTGGGGCGGAGGTTCACCTTCCAGCAGGACAATGACCCTAAACATACAGCCAGAGCTACAATGGAATGGTTTAGATCAAAGCATATTCATGTGTTAGAATGGCCCAGTCAAAGCCCAGACCCAAATCCAATTGAGAATCTCTGGCAAGACTTGAAAATTGCTGTTCACAGACGCTCTCCATCCAATCTGACTGAGCTTGAGCTATTTTGCAAAGAAGAATGGGCAAACATTTCAGTCTCTAGATGTGCAAAGCTGGTAGAGACATACCCCAAAAGACTTGCAGCTGTAATTGCAGCGACAGGTGGTTCTACAAAGTATTGACTCAGGGGGGCTGAATACTTTTGCACGCCACACTTTTCCCGTTTTTATTTGTAATAAAATTTGGAAACCATGTATCATTTTCCTTCCACTTCACAATTATGTGCCACTTTGTGTTGGTCTATCACATAAAACCCCAATAAAATACATTTACGTTTGTGGTTGTAACGTGACAAAATGTGGAAAAGTTCAAGGGGTATGAATACTTTTGCAAGCCACTGTATTTGAGGGGTTAAGGCAAGATTTGGAGAGACAAGTCTCATTGGTGGTTTTGAGGATATTAGGGAGGGGACTTGGAAGGTATTGGAGAGAAATCTTATAGATTGGAGAGTTGGAAAAACAAAAGACTGCAGTTGCTGAACAAAAATAGACCACTGGTTTATTTGAGGGTAAAGCAACATATGTGAAGGTAAAGGGAAAGTCATTGTTTCGGGGGTTGACCCTGCGTCAGGGTTGAAATTTTGGCTATACCTTTGCCTCCACAGATGCTGCACGATCTTCTGAGTTTCTCTGCCAGTTTGCTGATTGGGGAGTTTTTGGGGCAAATGATGATGTTTAGGTAGGTTTCCTACATGATGGTTAACATTTAAATGATTAAAATACAAAACATGATGGTAATGGTATACAGCTAACACATTTGTAACAGTGCATAGTGTAAAGAATCTTTGGCACCTTCTCCCCGAAGGCACTAAAGTGATCGGCAGTAGAAGCGTGTTGTGCTTGAGGTAGCTCTCAATGGACTACCTGTTTGACATAGCCTCTCTCCCCAGTATTTATCCTGAAATGATTCAAAAATATTCTAGCTGTTGAAGTGTTTACTACAAGGGTTCTACATGCAGTCGGTATGGTTTTGAAATTGGAGGTTTCCATTTTATTTTGCTCAGTTTAGAAATATAATTCCCCACACCAATTGCATCAGTCCCATTCCACCAATGCTCCCCTGGATGAAACGGTATTTTGTAACACTGAGGCATGCAGATGATAAGCTTTCAATTCCTCATGCATGCTGATTGAGCTGATCTCAGCTGGGACAGCAACTGAACCTCTGCAGATGGTCTCAACTCCTCTCGACTAGGATAGGAAACATTAATTGGTCGGGGGAGGGGTTTGATATAAACCACATTCCAGTGACATTCCTTTTATTTATTGTACAGAAAGTGGCTTGCATAGAGATCTGTTGTATTTGAACTTGCTTACAGAAATGTTATGCTTTGAGAATGTTGACCCCCCCCCCCCCGCCCAAGTAAAGGCTTTCATTTAGAAATATTTGGATTTTTTTTAAGTAGTGTTACCTACACAGGCACTGCTTTTATATTTGGCAACAGATACAGCTTTACACAAAACAATTGTATTGATTTCATGCTTCTTATTTTTAGGACAAAGTGATTCCTGTCAGTAAGTTTGAACCCAGTACTCTGAATCTACTCACCACGTTCACAAACGTCAGTTGTGGAAAACAGAAGCCGTTATTGGATGGAGTCCACAGGATCAGAGTGGATTTCAAGGTAGAAACAAGAACTCTGAGGCTTCACATTTGCACAATGGACCACATTGGCCCTGGGAAATGGCGGCTGCAATACTCATTTACGTTACCTTCCTGCCATTAACCATCATTTCTACACGCATGCATGCAAAGCTCTATAAACATTTAAACATGTTTTTGTGACTGTCAACCCAAGGACAATAGTCTAAAACACTAAAATCTTGGACAGCATTATTTCATAAGGGACACATCAACATATTCTCATTCTATGGGTGTAATGTGCAATGATGAATCTTATTATTTTCCCACTATACCCCCAAGTTACTACTTTGTAGTATATTGCTTGGCTAACTTGTGGAACTGTCTGTAACAAGCTTATGTATCCAGGCCATGCCAACAACCCCATCAATCTTCAGGACGGTTTTGATCTACATTGAGCTTATTTCTGACTTTGAAGGGAATTGCAGGCACACTATGGATGTGTGTCTTAAATTTTCACAATAATACAAGGAATATTGCTGATAGTGTTTCTGGGATTATCATGGAAACCACTGTAATCTGAATTAAAGATTGAGATAAATCGTATTTACTCCAGTTAGTGCCAGAATTTAACAGAACACTGCCTGTAATGAACATGTGTTCTGGGATGGTTATGATACTGTTTATCCTATATCAATGTTCTCCATGTGGATGCATGTTCATCCTGGCATTGATTACTTCACTTTCATCATATTATATCTAGAATGTTATGTATTATTTATTGTAAATTGCACATAATGTTCTCCTTCTGAAGAACTGAGTGGTTATTCCCAATGAACCACAACGATATGAAGCAATGTATTCAGAACCTGTTGCATGAATGTTGACTTGAGTTAGATGTTCATGTACTTGTTGCAATTATCTGCAGAACTCTAACTGAATTTGATCCAAAAGGAATAACTAGCTTGCTGTTTATTTTCTGATATAATTCTATTGACTTTTTAGGAGGACTGTGATGTGGAGAATGTGTGGGAATTGGGTGGACTTAGCATCCTGACCTCTGTACCCATCACTCCCAGGGTGGTGTGTTTCCTCTGCGCCAGCAGTGGACATGTGGAGGTATGGTTCCCTGCTAATGTTCATTTAATTAGAGGTCTGTTTGGATGTAATATCAAATATCACTGCATTGAGGGAAGCTCATTTCTGTTTTGAGCAACTTATCTCAACACTGGGTATGAGAGGAATCTCACTGCACCTACTTAGTCTTTTGGTTTAGACAGCAAGCAGCATGAAGGCAAATTGGAATGCAGAATTTAAACGTTTTGGGAGCATGAAAGCTACAAAGTTGTCAGTTTCTCTTAACGGGACATACATTCTCTGATCATGTTTGCTGCTACAATATAACATTTGAACTGCTATTCTCATTGGAGAGGAAAGGTCTGACTTTATCTGTTAATCTCAGTGGACTTTATAATAGTTTGTACACCAGAATATCTTAACTAAGATGTGGATCTTGTAATAATGTTGAATAAGACTTTCTGCTTAATTCATGCTATTGCAGTGGTGATGTGTTTACCTCAGATCCAGGATATGCTCTGCAAATTCTCCTGCATGGATTTGGATTCACAACCTCAGCAGACTTACCAACTGCAATCCTGTGGGACTGCCATACTGTCAGGAGTCACTGCTTTGTGCACGGGATGTGGAAATGGTGTTCTGTTTATACATAGGTGCATTTATAAGATGCCAGAGCACTGTTTTGACGAAGATCTACAGTGTAATTCCCCAGTCAATATTTATCTCCCTATCATCATCACTAAAATAGATTATATGTTTATCTATAGGAGATATGTTTGTTATCTCCTTATTAATTGAGAAAACTTTAGTTCTGTGTGAATTGTCCCTTGTTCCTTACAATGCACCAATGACCACCGTAACAGGTTTTAATTAGCAATAATATGCTTTAGCACTTTGTGAACGTGCTGTTTGCTCATTTGTTCTCTGTTTCGATTGTTTTGCAGTTTATTTACTGTCAGGTTTGCTGTGAGCCCTTCCACCTCTTCTGCCTGGAGGAGAGTGAGCGCCCTCTGGAGGAGCAGTGGGAGAACTGGTGTTGCCGGCGCTGCAAGTTTTGCCATGTCTGTTGCCGACAAAATAAATCTTCAAAGGTAACGGTATCAGATAATGAGCTACCTTTGAATATTTCCGATGAGTCATTGTGGTAACACTAGTGCAACATTTGTGCGGGCGTAATCCGGAATTTAGGATTGCCTACAAGATTAATTGTGAGTCGTGTATCCCTAGAAAGATTTTCATTGTCTGTTCTAGTGGTACCAGACTTTTATTCCTTTCCTATTCCCTCCACTTTGTACGCTATAGAGACCTGTAGGAAGAAACTGCAGATGCTGGTTTACACTGAAGATAGACATAAAATGTTGGAGTAACTCAGCGAGACAGGCAGCATTGCTGGAGAGATGGAATGGGTGACGTTTCGGGTCGAGACCCATCTTCAGACTGAAAGTTATGGTAAAGGGAAACGAGAGTACCTTTCCCGTGACTTTCGGTCTGAAGAAGGGTCTCGACCCGAAACGTCACCCTTTCCTTCTTTCTAGAGATGCTCCCAGTCCCGCTGAGTTACTCTAGCATTTTGTGTCTCTACATTATAAGACTACAGAAATGGAATAAGTGCGTCATAGTAAGGGCATTCATAGTAAGAATAAATTAACTCAAACTCAGACTTATTAGGATATTCTGCCTTCTCAAACATGTCAACAACTCCTCCCACAAGAAAAATCACCAGTTTCTTTCAGTATCAGTTATTTCTGTCAAAGACCATATTATAAAAAGATAGGTATATTCTCCCATTTTAAGTTAAGCTGTTATCTTCACCCTTCTACATGTTCCTGTTTGTGAACATTAGCTCTGGTGAATGACCTGTTTTCATTCCATGCTGTTGCTACTGAGGGACAAGGCCAAGAGATGCCAAAGGCTGGGACATTTTGTGCATCTGAGCTTCACTGCTCAGATTTCCCAGTGAGGTTCAGCTGAAATCAGGAGATATTGTGTGTTATCGGAACTGTCATAACATCTGTTTGGAGAGAACGTGTCTTATCTTGATTGACCATTGCATGAATGCGCTATCTATCTCGTATCAATATGTTATTCAGATAAAGATAGTCCATTTAAATGTCCTTTTGATTATTTTTTGCATGACTAGTTTTTGCAAGAGTTCTGGTGCTTCCCCGTACAATAGTCAGTTTGGAATTTACATTTAAAACCTCAGTTTGTCTTTGTTTTTACAAGCTGATGAACTGTAACCAGCAGTTTTTAAAACTTATTTCTGACTCCATGTTAATGAGAATGGAGGTAGGGTGCGTGGAACTGAATAATGCTGAATTTCCCCAAGGAAGAGAGGAGTTCTGAATAATTTGTTTCTTGTGCTGAATCATGAGAAAAGTAAAACATCAATTCATAAAACATTTATTTTAACACAGCAGCTTCTTGAGTGTGGCAAGTGCAGAAACAGCTATCATCCAGAGTGCCTGGGACCCAACTACCCAACAAAACCAACTAAGAAAAAGAAAGTCTGGGTAAATTTTGTTAATTCGCGCAAAGTTGTGACTGTTGAACCATTTAATTTCTTCATTATGTGGGCATATCTATGACCTGCTTCTATTTTAATGTAGAATTCACGCTGATAATATAGATTGGGTGTTTGAAACATCTTTGTGCTGATCAAACTAACAGTGCAATTCATATATTAATGTGGTTATTCATTATGAAACACATAATACAGGATCAGCCCAAGCTCTTGGAGAGCAACATTTAATTGATGTGTGTTTAATACTTCAATTCAGGATTGAATTGCCTCTTCCTTCTCAAACATCTGCAGGTACCCTTCCGCCCCTCCTCCACCACCATCTGCTCATCATTTTCCCAGACCCCCTCTGGGTTCCCTTGATCTCCCAACTGAACACAGGAAAATTAATAACCTCTCCAGCTTGGGTTTAAATTGGTATATTCATGTGCTCAGGATTTATAAAAAAAGATATTTTTAAAAAGTCCAAAAATTTGAACTGAAAGCAAACAAATGTTGTAAATACGCAGCAATCTCTTTAGAATGTGAAAGATGAAGGCCACCATCAGTTTGGATTCTTTATCGGAACAAATGGTTTATCCTTTAGATGTCACTATTTTCTAGTCCGCTTCTATCTCTTTCAGTTGGTGATCTTTTTCTCGTCTTATTTTCTGTTTTAATTTGACATCACCTTAATGTTTTCTAATAAAGATCTCCTCCGCTGTAGATATGCACCAAATGTGTACGTTGTAAAAGTTGTGGAGCAACAACACCAGGGAAAGGCTGGGAAGCACAGTGGTCACATGATTTTTCTTTATGTCACGAATGTGCAAAACTTTTTGATAAAGGTAAGTGTGTGTATTTTGGCCATCAATCTGTCATTCCTGGACACCAGTTGTAATGCAGCAATTTAATTAATGTCAGATTTCTTGTCAAGCTTTGCCCACAACAAGTTAGATTATGAGAATCATGGTTGTCAATTGTACTGTTAAAGAAAATAGAACATTTGATTCTCAAGTGAAAGGAACTTTACAGTTATGGAAAAACATGATGTTTGGCAGAAGATATGAGTGTAGAAACAAGAAACTGGGGGTGCTGATTTACTGAAAAAAACACAGTGCTGGAGTAACTGCAGAACATGGGTAGGTGACATTTCAGGTCAGGACATTCCCAACCTGAAACATCAGCAATCCTTATTCTCCAGAGAATGGGGATTCTCTGGAGATTAAGAGACCTGCAGAGTTACTCCAGCATTTTGTGTCTTTTGCAGCTGTAGTTTTTTTATTTTTTAAAGAAAACCTATTAGTAAATATTTGCTGGGGTTGTGGGAGGGGTCTTGTACATCACAAAATTACTTTCACTTTCAATATACGTTTGTGTGTTATACAAACTTACATGTTATAGATGTAAAAAAATATTATTAAAAGCCAAATAGAGAAAGAAGAATGTTGAAGTTGTCGTGCAAACTAAACAGCAATCCTGGGATGATCTATAATTGGAAATATCTTCACATGGCTTTGGTTTAACTTTCAAGTTTCTACCTAGTAAAAGACCAGCTTGTCTGGAGGAACTTCCACAAACAGCATCAGTAACTTGTACAGCTTTGACACTTGAACTCTTTGTTTCTTGATTTTGAGTCATTTTCCGGGTTAGGTTTAGGGGACTTTGATTGTCCTTCTGACCCTTGCACTCCTCACAAGGAGCGAGAGAGATGCCAGGCCATTTCATAGCAGGATAATCCTGATTCTGATGTGGACCATGCATGAACGATAAGGTGATGGGAAATGCAATGAGATGAGAGCTAACTTGGGAGACTGAGATCTCTGTGGTTTGATTGGTGGGGCCAGCTGCTTAATGCCCACATCAAATTTGGGATGCATTTGTTGACCTTTTAAAAAATGAAATCAGTTTGTCACTACTGTTGTATTCACTGATTAAATTGTGTGATTACCACGTCAGTGTTGAGATACAACATTCATCAGTTGGTCTGCTCTGCCAAGGAGCTGAAACCCAAGAAAAGATAAAACTGGTTTAACCATATTCATGAGTCCCTTTGTTTTCTGGTGACAGAATAAGTACATTTCTGATTTAATTAAATCCATTTGGTCGAATTTTGGTCAGTGATTCTCTTCTATTTGTTCATGAATCCATTTAAAAAGCTATTTTTGTTTTCCTCAGTGAATTGTTGGTTGGTGGTGTAACCTAGCAGCTGCCTGATTAGCCTCCATTATGTATGCTTTATGTTATTAAGTGAATCAAAATGCATTGAGCAATAGAATGCAAACACGTTTTCATAAAATTATGACCAGGCGTGTGTCAGCAGTGTTGTGCGTTGTCAAGAGAACTGGAAGGACACATGGTACATTGATGGTAATTTCCTGTTTATTTTTAGGAAACTTTTGTCCACTGTGTGACAAGTGCTATGATGATGATGATTATGAAAGCAAGATGATGCAGTGTGGAAAGTGTGATCGTTGGGTTCATGCAAAGTGTGAAAGCTTGTCAGGTATATGGAAGCGCAGACCTTGTATTATGGATGAAATCTGAAAGCCCTTTTAAAAAGATACAATTGCTGGTTGATGTGTTTTTGCTTTGTTTAGATTTAATTTGTTTCGAGCTCCCAGTGCGAAGTATAGATGCAGAATGCTTTCTATAACAGTAGCTTATCAAGTTCACGTTTAGTTTTTCATGTTACCATTTCTGGCCAAATGTTGTTGGAATCCCTCTTTTTTTTCTAGCCTTAATGCGACATTACTTTTGCTTGTACTTTCCTCCCATTTCCACACCCGACCCTCCCCGATTTTCTTCCACAACCGAACAAGTATTTGTGCCCCAATAATATGGCGCATAGTGCTAGAGTAATTGAGCAGGTCAGACATCATCTCTGGAGAGCATGGACAGGTGACATTTTGGGTCGGGGTACTCCTTCAGACTCTTCTGAAGAACGATCCTCACCTGAAAGGTCACCTATTCATGTTCTCCCGAGATGCTGCCCAACCCACTGAGTATTCCAGCACTTTGTGTCCTTTTGTGTAAACCAACATCTGTGGTTTCTGTTTCTGTCCCAATAATTTGGATAGTTAATTAAAATCATTTGTATCTTCGTATAGGAACAGAGAGAATCGTGCATCATTAAGATAAGCTTCAGTTAGTCATTGTTAAGCTGCCCATCCATGTAAGAAATTGCCTACCGTAAGAAGATTCATACTGTATAATTGTCACTAGGTTCAGTTACACATTTGGAGAGATGGCAGGGATCAGCTTTGAACTTGTTTCAAATGTAATCTATTTTATCTAGCTTGCTCTCTTCTGTAGGAGTGCTCTACTTGTCCACTTCCTCTATTGCCCACCAACACTGTATCTAAAACAAACCCAATTTAAATGGGTGGCATAAGTTTGATTGTCTAGCTGATTCCATATTTATCATTGGCTGGAACCTGCTCAATTCAGATGACGGGAAGTTACCGCGTCCCTTTTGTTTAGTGGAACATGTATCTTCATTAGTGCTTTGCACCCTTTATAGTGCACTGTTTTTCCCATTCATAAATATTCCTCATATATTGATGATAAACTTACACAGAACCTGTTCTATTAAAATCAGAAAAGTGTCTTGCTATGCATGACAATTTTTACCATTGATTTTATCTTCATCCAGATGAGATGTATGAAATCTTGTCAAATCTTCCAGAAAGTGTGGCATACACATGCATAAATTGCACGGAGCAACACCCTGCAGAATGGAGGCTGGCATTAGGCAAGGAGCTGCAAATCTCTTTAAAGCAAGTCTTGACTGCATTGCTAAACTCTAGAACAACCAGTCACTTGTTGCGATATAGGCAGGTAAGTCTAAGCTGCTCATTCATCACAATGTCAAAGAAATCATTAGCAAAAGCATATTAATAATTTCACCTCTGGTTTTCATGCATTGATTGCTGTTATTGATTCATGTTTTTAAGCTTGTTTTTTATGTAATCAGAAATGAATCAAACCGATAACTGGAAGAAGGCTTTTAGCCTTGAAGTATATTGGAACCTTTGAGTTTTGGCTTGATTTGATGAATGCTGTTTCCATTTTCCATTCTTTTCCTTGGTCAGGAGAGAACACGAGTGAAACAATGGCCTTTCTGGGTCTGTTTTGATGCCCATCTTTTAAAGCGCAAGATAGCTGAGGATATGCTTAGGACAGGACCATACATCTAGGTTGTGCTGGTCCAGGCATTACCATTTTGATGAAATTAAATCCTCGAGTTTGTCTGATTAAATGGATAAAAATAATGATTTGGCATAATTTGAAGAGTTGGTTTGTATTTGTGGGGAGGGGAGCAGTGGTTTTGATGCAGCTGGTGTATACTGCCTTGGCCAGCATTCTGTAATTAATTGCTCAGCGTTCATAGATATTTGTGAAACTTATTTATAACTTGGCTGCTATATTTAACTCTACTACAACAGTCATGCACTTCAAAGAACAAACTTGTTAAATATGGATGCCAATCGATTCCCTGAGGGCAAGGAAATTAATTGGTTTATTGCTCTTTTGTGTATTCCTGTGAGAAATTACTTTCATTCCAATGGATTCCTGATGGGAGACAAGGACTTTTCAATATTGTATTATGGATACGGTGTCAAAACACTTCATCACTGAACTCTTTCAAATTTATGAAATGCTGCATGCTGAAGAGAATATCTAATATTATTAACTATGATAGGAACTGTAAAGTTGAAGGCAAATAAATGGATTGCCCACAAAGGTACAGCATTAGGAAGCAAAGGAAAACCATGTTTGGTTGTGGACTCATCACTAAGAAATCATTGGTGTCTAAGGTGTTGGATGCTGCTGAATTGGCCTTGCTCTAAGCGCAAAGAGCACCAAATGAGATGAGTAAATTGGGGAAGGGGCCAATTTGTGGGGTTCATGAAAGTTAAAGGCCAATGGTTTGGTAAGATTATTGATTGGACAGTGGTGTGAGGGTGGGTTGAATGCTGGTGAACCTTGAGTAAGGTGTCTCTGATTATGTTGGCCAATCAAGAGGCTGTACTTGGGGGAAAGGTGTGGGTGAGGTTTGGTTATCAGGACCTGGGGGTATGACATTATTGTGTGTTCACCAAAAGGAATTAATTAATGAATTATGATTCATGACATAAGTCAAGTCATATTTCCTGAGTAGCATAAATCAACCAGAAACATTCACAATTGCATTCCCCTCTGGGGAAATATCAATTTCCAAAAATATCATCCAAAAAGAAAACAGCCCTGCCTGATTGAACTTTAAGGCCTTGTTGTTTGCTGTAAGAGACTAATTTCATTTCAATTTTTATCTTGAAATTCAATGAAGGAGGGCTGTTCTTTTAAAAAAGCTAAGCTGCTGGTTGCGATATATAATTTGCAGAAATTGCACAAAAGATGTGCTCTCAATAACAATATATGGAATGAGAATCTCTGGAGGAGCATTGTAAAATAAACACTTGTTTGAGATTGTCCTCTCTTTGTTTACATCTTATGTTATTCGGATATCAACATTTGATTTGGATTATAAAATAGTGAGAAACGTTTTTTTCTTTGTCAAGCAGACCACAGTTATTGCTCGGACTTGTTCTGTTCATACCTGTCATTCATTTGTTCTTTGCACCTTTACATATCTCTAGTTTCCCTCTCCCCTGACTCTGTCCGAAGAAGGGTCTCGACCCAAAATGTCCCCTACTGCTTTTCTCCAGAGATGCTGCCTGACATACTGAGTTACTCCAGCATGCTGTGTCTATCTTTGATGTAAACCAGCATCTGCAGTTCCTTCCTCCAAATTTGATAATGCGATTTGAAGTTTTCACAACATAGAAATTGAGATGGTCTGTAAGTGATGTGAAAGATTTTCCAGCTGAATTCCATTTGCTGTCATTTTAACCAGGCTGCTAAACCACCTGATTTAAATCCAGAGACAGAAGAAGCTGTCTCTGTTAGAAGTTCACCTGAAGGTCCTGATCCTCCCGTTCTTACGGAAGTAAATCAGCAGGATGAGCAACCTCTCGATCTGGAGGGTGTGAAGAGGAAGATGGAACAGGAGAGATATAATTCGGTGGTAAGGTTGCCATTACATTACTTGCCTAGAATTAATAGAAATACACTTTGATTAATTTGTCTGCATTGGGCCCATATCGCCTCTAAACCTTTCTGCTCCACCCCCATATAGCTAGACCGGTCCTATCCCTAAGAAAAATGTAAGACTATTCCATGTTCTGCATCTTATGTTCTCCATCATATGAGTCGAGGTCCTCTCACTAAAGTATGCTATCTGTTGCCAAACACTTTAGAGGCTGATTATCTCCCTGTTCTGTGTTCAGCTCGAGTTCAGCGATGACATTGTGAAGATCATCCAAACAGCTATGAACTGCGATGGTGGGCAGCCTGAAAACAAAAAAGCCAATAGCATGGTCAAGGCTTTCTTTATACGGGTAAGAGGGAAAAAGAGCAATTTCTCTGGGATTTTCAGTGCCTATTTTATATCAATACAAAATAATGGTGCAATATTAAAGTGTTAAGATGCAATCGTGCTGCACAAATTCTGTCTTCAACCAACAGTTATCGACAGTTAATCATAGCAGCCTATGTGTTGTTTCTCTTGCTGAATGATCGAATGTTCATCTTAGATCTAATGTTCTTGGTCGGAATATTTCAGCAGTGTTTTGAAATAATTCTGTTCCAGAGATCCACTTAAGTTTTCTTTTAAGTTTTAAAATTGTAGTGTTAATGTTGTGATCAGGTTTTTTTTTATCTTTGTATCTCCTCTCATGCTCATCCTTTCAATGTGACCCAACTCCTGAATCCCTAGACTGCATTTCCACTAAAATGCTGACCAACTAGCTTCCCTTCCTGGCCTCATGGATTCCTGTCTGCAGGTACTGTTTCCTCACTTTGAAATGTATTGTCATCGGCCTCTCAGAAATAAGTTCCCCTACTCCTCTCACCACCACCCTGCTTTTCCCCTTCCCCTCCCTCTCGCCCCGCAATCTTTGACAATTATTTTTTGGAGGATAAAGGAAAGAGAAGTGATGTTTCTCAATTTATTTTTAATTTGTGTATTTTCATCCCTTGTATCCTCTGAAGCTGACTTCTCAACTTCTGCAGTCAATAACTTAATTTATTTTTAGCTACCGAGTTATAACTTTCTCGTATACTTTTGTCTTTCAAATTCCCAAGAACTCTCCTATTCCTTTCCTCTTTCTTGCCTAGATGCTGATTATTGGCAATAGCTCGTAAAGATGTGTTTAGAAGTCTAAAGGAGTAGAGCTCCAATAATACTTGCTACCATCCATTAACAAAGTAGAATGATTGCACTTGGTTTGTTACCCATTCCATGACCTTAAACGTTCATTCCTTCCACCACAGGTGGACAATGCGACGGTTTGTACTAATTGAAAAAGGCACTGGGCATCACCTGAATGTTCCTCTCCCCATTGAACATCATCTTGAAAATACATTGCTGTTCCTTTATTATTGCTATCATTGGAACCCTCCACCGACCAGCATCGTGGCAGTTATTTCATCCAAAAGATCCAGTGGTTCAAATTGGCAGGTCATGCCCAGATTGGGAAAAATAGATACATTCCATATTCCCACAAAAAAAAGACTCAAAATCCTAGAGTAACTCAATGGGTTATCAATCCATGTTCTCCAAAGATGTTGCCTGACCTGCTGAGTTACTCCAACACTTTGTCCTTTTTTGGAAATCAGCATCTGCAGTTCCTTATATCTTCATGTTACTGCAATTAATTTTATGCTTTGTGTTTTTGCTTGAGCTTCAATGATCAGAAGTGAACAACAGTTTATTTGGTTATCCCATTGATAAAATGTTGGCTTGCTGGGATAGATGGTCTTTCCCAATTCTTACAGTATTCACATCCAATGAGAAAAATATAAATTGTTTGAAAGTAAACCTTTTGATAAAGCAAAAGTGTTACCAAAAAGTGCATAAAAATATTGACTTCATTATTTGCAAACTTTTCTACTATTTCTGTAAGAATTCGATTATAGACAATAGGTGCAGGAGTAGGCCATTCAGCACTTCGAGCCAGCACTGCCATTCAAGTTTTCCCTCTCCTAGATGGACTGCCTTCCCAGGCTGACGAGCCCCATCTGCCCGAGACTCGTGGGCACGGGAGCGTCTACGCTCCCGTGCAGGTCTATAGTCATGCAGTTATAAGGAAGCTGAATGTATTAGACATGTGGATAAATTAACATTAGTAGTTTCAACAAACAATAGCTTGCAAGTGAAGAAATGACAGAAAACATAGAGATGGCAGTGAAAGTTTTTATATTTGGAGCATGTCACATCTAATGGCTTTTTAAAGCTTTTGAATGCCTTTGTAGGTTTTCAGACCCATATTTGAAATGGAAATGGGGACAGTTTACTTGGTAAGAATTATGCTGAAAGCGAGGAAGTTTGAAATATTTCTGCGCATCAGGAGGAAAATAAATTTGCTAATTACAACAGATAGTCCTCCGCCAGTTTCGCCACCTCCAACGTGACCCCTCCACGCGCCACATCTTCCCATCTTCCCCCCCCCTGTCTGCCTTCCGCAACCGCAAGAGATGCTACACTTGTCCCTTCACCTCCCCCATCCACTCCTTTCAGGGACCCAAGCAGTCATTCCAAGTCCGACAGAGGTTCACCTGCACCTCCTCCAACCTCATCTACTGCATCCGTTGCTCCAGATGCCAGCTGATCTACATCGGTGAGACCAAGCGGAGGCTGGGCGATCGTTTCGCCGAACACCTCCGCTCGGTCCGCAATAACCAACCCGACCTCCCGGTGGCTCAGCACTTCAACTCCCCCTCCCATTCCGTATCCGACCTCTCGGTCCTGGGCCTCCTCCACGGCCAGAGTGAGCAACACCGCAAGTTGGAGGAACAGCACCTCATATTCCGCTTGGGGAGTCTGCATCCTCTGGGCTTAAACATTGAATTTTCTCAATTCTGTTAACCCAGACTGCCCCCTCCCCTCCCCACCTCTCCCTCAGCCCTCGGGCCCTGACATTCCTTCTCCATCTCCCCCCCCCCCCCCACCCCAGTCGCACTAGCTTCTCATTTTCACACCACAAACAGCTTACAATGGCCTGTTTACTTTATCATCGATACTTTTTTGCATATCTTTCATTCATTGTTCTTTATCTCTCCACATCACTGTCTATATCTCTAGTTTCCCTGATCCCTGACCAGTCTGAAGAAGGGTCTCGACCCGAAACGTCGCCTATCTCCTTCGCTCCTTAGATGCTGCTGCACCCGCTGAGTTTCTCCAGCTTTTTGTGTAACCCATGATTAATCACAGCTTTTGAACGTGTTTATATACACAATTTGGAACATACATATACATTTTACCAATTTTATTCTTAACATAAAACATGAAACTACAAAGGAGTGCATTCAGAGTCTTTTTTTGCATATTTCAAAATTTTTATAAAATAAGTATTAATTTTGGTGTCTCCAATCTGAATATCAGAGCACTATTCTGCAGGAAAATCCCCTACACAAACGGTAATTAACCTAAGAGTTAAGGTCAGTACGCAATTAAACCCAACTTCCGTTTGCTTCTGGAAGTTATTATGAAATGTTGTTACCTCACTGAAGAAATATTAAGCCTGGATGGTCAAGCAGTATTAATAGTATAACAATGTGAGCTGCCTTCTTCACAATTGAACCAATCACCTTAAACCAGGGGTTCCCAACCTTTTGTTGTCCCGTTTACCCCTGGCAACTTTAATAGCATATAATAATGTTATTTCACTTATTTATGAACAACTAATGATGAACAGATACCGGTATATCAGAACCAAACACAGCCAGTCAATGAGAAACAATGTACAAATCCAGAATCAACAAATTTACCCCCTGGGTAGGCACAATTTTCCCAGGTAATTTTTCTACATGGTGAAACCAAAATGTATAAAAATGGCCTTTATTAAAATCTGACAATGTGCACTTTAACCACATGTGATTTTTTTTTCTCTTACAAATCTCAAATTGTGGAGTACAGAGGCAAATAAATAAATGATGGGTCTTTGTCCCAAACATTATTGAGGACACTGTATGTGTGTAACAAACTAATGATTATACTTTTCCACAGGCATTATCCTAATCTGCTGAGTTTTTGCAACATTGTTTTTGTTCAGTTCTAGAGGATAGGCTATTTGCTTGGTTTATTTATGCATAATTGCTTGGCTCAAATTTAAGATTTGGGATGATAATTGAAACGATAACTTTACAAATCACATGACCTCTTGGACAGCCTTCCATCTAACTTTACCTGTGTTTGCACCTTACATAGCAAATGGAACGATTCTTCCCATGGTTTAGTGTGAAGGAGTCCAAGTTCTGGGAGCCCAATAAGGTCACTCCAAAGTGAGTATTATTAGTATTATTGGCCATTGTGTAAAATAAGGTAGTATGTTTATTGTGTTAATTTTGATTTGTGACATTAAAGCCTGAAGCTGTGAAACTACCCAGTCTCTGAGATGTTGAGCTTTTCATTATTCCTGCCGGTGGAGACTGACTACAATGTGCACAAGCAAGGATGCATCAGACATTTACATTATGACCACATTTGAACTTCCAATACCATTCTGTCAACCTTTACCTCTCTCTCCCCCCCCCCCCACATCAATTACACACGTTTGAGATTTGCATTCTTATTTGAGAGAAGAATGATAAACTGAATTAATTATTGAGAAGTACAATCAAAACTTGATTTGGGGATTTAGAAATGTAAACACGAGCATCTTAATTTAACGGCAATATGGGTCTGAATCAGAAAGATAGAAGTCCAAGATGTGGAGGGTGGGATGGGAAACGACTCGTGGCGACGCAGATTACTTTCATTGCATCATCTGTTTTTGAGGTGCTTTTTTGTAATTAGGGTCTGGGGGCGAGATGGTTTGAAGATAACAACTAGACAGTTTTGGAAGATATTGGGCGGAAGGGGGAGATTGCCTCTTAGAGAGAAACCTATAGCAATCGGGTCAGTGCCACCTCGACAGGCTCGGTTGTTCAGATTGAAGTGTATGTGAGTGCCAGAGATAGGGGGCTCTCTAGTCAGTGACATAAATAGACTGTCTGGGGCCAGACTAGACTCCAGGATGAAACAGGCTGCCAAGGAAGTGTTGGAAGTACACATGATAGCAGCATTTAAGAGGCATTTAGACAGATGCATAGACTGGGAATAGAGAGACACAGGCCATGTACAGGCTTATGTCGGTTGGCATCATAGTCAGCACAGCCATGGTGGGCCAAAGGGTCAGACGCTATGCAGTTCTATTTTCTATTGGTACCAATTAGGGACAGGATGGTAGACTTAATAGAAATGGGACTTCAATCACTGACAGAAATGAAATTGTATTTCTTAACATGGAACAATAATGGAAAGTGGTATTGGAATTGAGGCCAGGACGGTTGATTTGAATCTTCAGTGAGGTAGAAGGACTGGAATGATAATTGGAATTTTAGCCAGAGAGGAATGCATTTTTATATCCTACATTGGCACAGAAATAAAGAATGGCTTTTAGTCAGGCACTGGCAGGATTGTAGATTAAAATGTGGAACTGGGTCAGGAATGCAGATTGAATGTTTCTGGCATTGACGGTACGAAAACTGATTTCCCAGCATCTTTTTCTCTTGCTTCATTTTAGTGCTTCCTGTTCAGGATTACAAAATGCCTCAAAACAAGTTTAAAAAAATCAATATTGAGAATATGATTGAAATTTGTCAGGTGTATTACAGTCAGTCACAGGATTTAAATCTATCAATGTATAGTATCATGTAAAATCCCCACTCTGTCAACAGAAGTTTGAAAACCAGTTCTGCTTGTCGTGTTTCAGCTTAATATTTCTATTCTATGAGATTCTATTGGCTTTCTGCTGACTGGTTAGCACGCAACAGCATGCTTTTCACTGTACCAATACACGTGACAATAAACTGAACTCTTGACTGGATTTTGGTTAATTGTCAGACAATTTAATGAAACATAATTGGCTTAGTAAGAGCAGTATGACATTTGACTTTACAGTAGCTGAATACTAGAAACATAGAAAATAGGTGCAGGAGGAGGCCATTCGGCCCTTCGAGCCAGCACCGCCATTCATTGTGATCATGGCAGATCGTTCGCTATCAATAACCCGTGCCTGCCTTCTCCCCATATCCCTTGACTCCACTAGCCCCTAGAGCTCTATTCAACTCTCTCTTAAATCCATCCAGTGATTTGGCCTCCACTGCCCTCTGTGTCAGGGAATTCCATAAATTCACAACTCTCTGGGTAAAAAAGATTTTTCTCACCTCATTCTTAAATGACCTCCCCTTTATTCTAAGACTGTGGCCCCTGGTTCTAGACTCACCCATAATTGGGAACATTTTGCTTGCATCTAGCTTGTCCAGTCCTTTTATAATTTTATATGTTTCTATAAGATTCCCCCTCATCCTCCTAAACTCCAGTGAATACAAGCCTAGTCTTTTCAATCTTTCCTCATATGACAGTCCCGCCATCCCAGGGATCAATCTCGTGAACCTACGCTGCACTCCCTCAATCACAAGGATGTCTTTCCTCAAATTGGAGACCAAAACTGTACACAATACTCCAGATGTGGTCTCACCAGAGCCCTATACAACTGAACTACCTCCTTCAATATAGTGTTAAGTCATTTTCATCCCATGTCCTAAACTGTATTGGATACTTGTGTGGTAGTTTCCTTTTCTTTTGGCCAAATTACAAGTTTCTGCTCTTGCTGGAAATGCATTTGTGCAAAGGTCTGATAAGGATTGGAGTGAACTTAATTGTAACGCCCAGGCGGCACTTGGTGTCGTTTATGCTTGTACCCTAATACTGGCTATTGCAATGGTACATGAATTTGCATTTAGTGGAAGTATATTGCAGAGATAACTAACCAACTCATGTGAATTGAAGTGGAGAAAATTGGCCAAAAAAGGAGAGTACTGAGATGGGATATGGCCCATTCCGTTTGTATTATCATGAACTTTACTTAATTTTTTTTTTGTGATTTTCACGTCTTATATTTAAAATGTGGAGATAATTACCTTTATTTGGTGGTTTGTGGATGGGCCATCAGATCTTCCTAACAGACTGCTGTGCACACCATTAAAATACCATAAAATAGATTAAAGTGCTTCTGAGTTCAATAGAGCAAATTTTAAAGAGAAGATATTAATTGTTGAATCTAATGTATTTCAGTAGCGGAATGCTTCCCAATGCCGTGTTGCCACCATCATCTGATCACAACTATGCTCAGTGGCAAGAGAGGGATGACTGCACACGTACTGAACAGCCTGTGCTTACTAAGAAGATTATCCCAGCACCGCAGCCAAAAGGACCCGGAGATCCAGACTCGCCAGTTCCTCTCCCCACACCCCCGCTTGCAATAACAGCAGGTATAACTCAAATCTTAATACCATGCTACATTTTTTGTTTGCATAGAGATATGAAACGGAGCATGGTGAATGGAGTTAAGATGGTTCGGGTGCAATTTTACTGGATGAAGAAAATAAAGGGGTTGAATGGGCCATTGTTATTGTTTAAATTAATTCCTGGCTGCAAAAGGAGCTTGGGGCCGGTGATTAGTCTCCTTGGTACTGGAGTTTGAATTACATGGCATTTCTCTTGTCTCTCTCGCTCCAAGATCTGCTTGGTATAAAATTAAAATCTGTCCTAGCCACAGCCAATCTGAACCTGAGCCGAACCCAAGGACGTAGCATTGTCTGGGTAACTGAGCTAGACTCTGCTCACTACTTTTCTGAAGGTTTCAAACAGTCTTCAACAGACTGTTTAGTTGGCCGTTTGGGATGAGCTCGAGGTGTTTGTGTTGTCTCATAGCTTATTTTGAAAGCATGCAATTCTAGTTTTGTAGTATGAGCTGCATATTGTAAAGACACGCTGGAGTGTTTACTGTGCACGTTGGTCATCTAGTGGTCTGTAATGGTATTGTATTTTCAAAACAAGCTGTGAATGGAGATTTTCAAATTACAGAAAAAGACTTATCTTTCAAATGCCAAATCTAGATGGAAAGTCATCCTGCCATCAACGCCGAGATTTTTCTGCCTATTTGTTTTTAGTGAGCATAGTATATTAAAATTGTAATTTTCACATACAATCCAAAAACAAGGGTGCATCGAGGGAGAGGCTATTTAAGAAAATGGAACCTTGTGTCTTCAATGCACCTAACACCAATGTTGAAACCACAGTCAATATGGTTCGTAAAACCAGACCCCGGTTTGCTCGCTCGTGGCTGTGACACAATTTACAACAGTGCTGCAGAAACTGATGCTTGCTCAGCCCTGGTTGTGTTCTGCTCTTGTGTTAGTGTGATCACACTGATAATTGGTCAACAGATGTGAAACTGTAATTGCCCCAATAGAAGACTAGATCGTTTCTGATTAAGGTTGCTGGTTGTCCCCTTTTGTCCTGCAATTTGAAAGACGTTCTTCTGTTCAACTTTTGGAAGAATCACAGTGTGGTGTAGGCAGGAGCATAGCCGATAAAGATGCTGGAACCCGTGATGCTATAATTACAAGCTAGAAAGAATATTGGAGCTTGACTCCAATCAATTGTGCGCAGTGGAATCCACAGATATCAAATGGCAGCCCATTTGTCTTTCTGTGTGTGAAATTCGATTAAAACTGCAAATTACACTTAATTCAAAGTCTGGAACTAAATAAAGATCAAATCATAACACAGCTGGTATTTATTTTGTGATTCTTTCATTTTATCTTCTTTCTGCATCCATTGATCCGCAAATGCCCATGAAATCTAAATGCAAAAAATTGCTTTGCATGAAGAGTGAGTCTTTGAATTCTAAGAATGAGGTGAGTCCTGACCTCACTTCCCTAAGCCTTTCCACTGTTTACAAGGCTCAAGTCGGGAGCGTGATGGAATACTCTCCACTTGCCTGGATGAATAAAGCTTAAGAAGCTCTACACCATGCAGGATGTAGCAGTCCTTGCGATTAGCACCCCATTCCCTCACTCCATTGCCGATGCACAGTAGCAGCATATGTACCATCTACGGAATGCACTACAGCCACTTGCCAAGACTCCATACATGGCACCTTCCAAACCCACCAGGCCGTTACCAGCTAGAAGGAAAAGGGCAGTAGAAGCAAGAGAACATCATCACCTGGATGTTGCACTCCAAGCCACACACAATTCTGGCTTGGAAATATATTGCTGTTCCTTCCTTAGTGCTGGGTCAAAATCCAGTGTTGCAGGTATACCACATCTTGAGGGATGCACTGTTCAAAAAGGCCGTTCACCAGCACCCTCTCAAGGACATTAGGGATGGTCAATAAAATGCTGGCTCTGCCTACAGAGCCAATAACCCTTTAATGTAAGAAAAACTCCCCTGTGGGCCTGCGGATAGATATTCTTATTTTTGATATACAAAACATTGTCCTTTTGAAAGTTACTGCAGAATCAGTTTTCCCTACCGGTCAGCATGTTCTGATCATCATAAAATTATTATCCTCAGGTTGTTTGTTCCTTTGAAAAAAAATATTGATCTTAAATCTATCATCTGGTTACCAGTCCTTTTATTTCAAGATGATGCTGGTGCTTCACTTTCAGCATCTTTGTTAAATGTCCGCCATCTCCTCAGAAGAACAATCAGTGACCTTTAATTTTCAGTACTATATCAATGGCCACCAAACAAATGAGAAACAATTTCTGCAATCAGTCCAGATCTGGAATCCATACCTATCTTCCATCCCAGCATCTTGCCAACAGAATTTATTTGTTCTTGTCATTTAACTGAATTAATGGAAGATCCCTGCAGTTAATTCTGTTAAAACACCAGTTACCTACCTTTCACCCTTAAGCCCAGTTCCGAGACCACCACGACATTGAGCATTTCTGTTGCCTGCAGCAGCCATTTTTCTCTGGTAAGGAGTCCTTGCCACCCAGTGATGATCCCTTCTTTCATCTCCAACACTGTGCCGCTTGTTAGTCCATATTTTGTGTTTTCTTTTGTCTCTCGTATTTTGGTGTTCCCAGGCAAATACCAATTCTGACCAACAGTTGACAGAATATTTTGGTCAGTTCATTTCGATCTGGGTAGCATCTTGTGGAAGTTTTGAAAGTGTCAAAGAGAGGAACGTTTGCGATTAATCATTGGCAATGTTAATTAAGTGAAGTATGAAGAAATAAAATGCTTGTTTTCTTGGTAAGGCTCGGACAGAAGTCGAGAGGAGAGCCCTGATATCGACCCTCCACCAGATGTCGAAGACAACAGGCAGTGTGTACTTTGCCTGAAGTACGGCGATGACAACAAAAACGTGAGTATCTGCAACCAATTAAAATTTAACAGTATTTCATATGAGTTATCGCAAAGAATATCTTTAGATTGCACTAACTTACTATTGGGACACAGAGATTCCAGTGGTATTGTCAACCTAGAATTCAAGTATTGACATAGCTGAACTTTCCAGGATTCTGGGCGTCTTCTGTATATCGGTCAGAATGAATGGACACACATAAACTGTGCCTTGTGGTCAGCGGAAGTCTTTGAGGATGATGATGGCTCGTTGAAGAATGTGCACATGGCTGTGATCAGAGGCAAACAACTGGTGAGTTATTATTGGTTTATTGTACTGAGTTACAGTGGAAAAACTTTGCCTGCTATCCAGCCAAATCTTACCATATAGGAGTACAATCAACAGGTAGTGCTAAAAGAGAAAGGAACCCAAAGGTGCACTTCAGCACCATTCCCAAAAAATACTCCGTCTGGATTAAATAGTCAAGGACTTTGATGTTCTCTCATTGATCTGTAAAGAGGGCTGCTCAGACAAATAAACAGTACAACCTTGAGAGGATAAAAATAGACACAAAGTGCTGGAGTAACTCATGTAGCCGATCATGTAGCATCACTGGAGAAAATGGATAGGTGACGTTTTGGGTCGGGACCCTTCATCAGACTCGGAGAATAAAGTTAACGATTGTTGAAGAAATTCTTTATATTTCACTGCATATACTTTATATCCACAAAGGGTGTTTTTAAAACATTTACACTAGTGATTTTCCTGGTCATCCTTTCCAATCTATATGGTGGTGCGATGTAATAGATTAGTTAGTAATTGCATTATAATGATAGAGATAAGAAAATGAACAGTAAATAACAAAAACATTTTTAAAATAAGTCTTGAAGTATAAATCTCCTAAGAAGAGAACAGTTACGTCTGGAATCTTATTAATCTTGATTACTCATCATTCTCGACATTTGCTGTACAGATAGATCACTCTGGAACAAACAAAAGTCAGTGTTTAGCACAGAGCACTCATGGGGAACAAGTTCAAAGGAGCAACATTTGCCTCTGATGGTGATTTCATACCATTGCCCCAGAGTCAAACTTTAGCAAGCTATTTCATCACAATTGACAGCCCAAAGTTTCCAATTATGCAGCAAGGATCTGATGTTTAATAGCCAATGTCAATTCATCCTTTTGTTTCAGCGTTGTGAACGTTGTCAGAAATCCGGGGCTACTGTTGGCTGCTGCCTTACATCTTGCCAGAGCAACTATCACTTCATGTGTGCTCGAGCAAAGAACTGTGTCTTCCTGGATGACAAGAAAGTATATTGTCAGCGACATAAAGATCTGGTCAAGGGAGAGGTAGGTTCAAGGTATATGAGCAATTTACCTCAATAATTCGGTCCATCAATGGAAGCATCTACTGGCAGTGCAAGTCCCAACAAATAGTATGATGGAGTAGGGCTGATAATGAATTGGGGCTGTAGAATAGTGTTTTTCCTCCGTTTGTTAAAGGAAAAACTTTCTGAATGATTGAATTTGTTTCAACCAAGAAATTAACATAGCATTTAAGACCATTTTGCCATCAAGCTGGTGCTACTGGATCTTTCATGAGAAACAAAAATATATTCTACACACCCTTATGAGATCATTTGATTCTCATAGTGCTCAGACTATAGGATATTGGAAAAGGATGGAGAAGGGCTGTTGATGTTAGACATTCAGCTTTGATCGTATTTGATCTTGGTCTGAAGGGGTGATTATACATTCTCGTATTTCCTTTGTTCTTATGGGCCATCAGTATCTTCATTAGACATTGCTCATTGGCAGCACTCTGGTCCGAGTCATGGTGTTGGGTTTGTCCCATTCAACCCTAACCATCAAGGTTGGTATTCCAGTATAATACTGAGACCATGCTGCATTGATAGAGGTGTTACCATTCAGATTAGTTATTAAATCCTCTCTCTCTGGTAGGCATTAAATATCCCATGATCTGTTCTTGCAGAATGGCACTAAAAACAGTTGTGGTCATAATGATAGAGTTGAAAGCTTTCTGAGAATGCTAACATATGATGAGCGTTTGACGGCATTGGGCCTGTACTTGCTGGAGTTTAGAAGGATGAGGGGGAGCCTCATTGAAACGTACCAAATAGTGAAAGACTTGGATAGAGTGGATGTGGAGAGGATGTTTCCACTGGTGGCAGAGACTAGGACTAGAGGTCGTAGCCTCAGAATTAAAGGATGTTCCTTTACGAAGGAGATAAGAGCAATTTCTTTAGTCGGAGGGTGGTGATTCTGTGGAATCTTTTGCCACGGAAGACTGTGGAGGCCAAGTAAATGACTATTTTTAAAGTTCTTGATTAGTAGGGGTGTCGGGGGTTATTGGGAGAAGGCAGGAGAATGGGGTTAGGAGGGAGAGACAAATCAGCCATGATTGAATGGCGGATTAGACTTGATGGGCTGAATGGTCTAATTCTGCTATCACATAACCTTATGGGAAGCTACTTTGTGTATAGTACAACAGTGATTATAATCAAAACTACTTGAGACTGCAACAGTGCCCTTGTTGAACAAATATTCTGTGACATCAGTTTTGAAAATTTCCATCTTAATAACTTTTAGGAGGGACTGTTGGAGATGAGAAGGAATTTTTTCACACAGAGAGTGGTGGGCCACAGAGGGTAGTTGAGGCCAGTTCATTGGATATATTTAAGAGGGAGTTAGATGTGGCCCTTGTGGCTAAGGGGATCAGAGGGTATGGAGAGAAGGCAAGTATGGGATACTGAGTTGGATGATCAGCCATGATCATGTTGAATGGCGGTGCAGGCTCGAAGGGCCGAATGGCCTATTCCTGCACCTAATTTCTATGTTTCTATGTTTCTATTTCCAGTATGCATTAGATGAAGCACTCATTTCTGAATTCCCCCCCCCCCGGCCTACCATTTCTGATTTTAAGCATTTACCCGTTATTTTGGATCATCCTCCCTGTCAAACTCAATCAATTCAAGCATTCATAGACTTTACCAACATGCTCAATGTCACTTTAAAAGTTTCAGCTAGATTTATTAGACAGGACTTGCCCATTACAAATGCTTGCCCATTACTTTCTGATCAGCTGACATTTATCCAAATACTTATCCACGTGTCCCAAATAAGAGTTAGGAAAATAGGGATGTGACTACTTTGGGTCAGGCAGCATATCTGGAGATAACCCGCTGAGTTACTCCAGCATTTAATGTCCATCTTCGGTGAAAACCAGTCTCCGCAGTTCCTTCCCACACAGGGATATCATTTATGATATTTACAACTTTCCAATCTAAGGGATAATTTCTAATCAATAAGGATTTTAGGATGGTCATAACTAGCATGTGAACAATTGTCTCAGCTGCTTACAGCACTTTAATATTGAAACTGATGTTCCATTAATTCCTCCCTTTTTGACCTCAATAGTTTCTCTTGGCATTAGCGATATATTTCTAAACTTGTGCTGAATCTAATTAGATTCTCCCTTAGATTTATTTTTAGTTTCCCTGTATCATGTTTTTTTTTAAATATTCATACTCTTAAAATGAGGATGGCTAGAAATGTAGTTATTTAACAAGCCTACCTACTTTTGAATTTTAGAATATTTACTCCAAATACCTTTAGGAAATCCACAGAACTTTGTTTTTCTCTTGATATATTTGTAAATTGTTTAGTGGGGGCTTGATATTCAGAGCAAGATGTTTTTGCAGTTCTTATCACCTGGTATACCGTTCGTTATTTATGTCTCCCAATTCAATTTCTGCCGCCTTAGTTGAAAGAGCTACTCAGTTGGTCTCACTTCTTTTCCTGTTGTACTCTTAGTTTTCCATTGGTGAAATTGATTGTACCCATTTGTGACAGTGTGGATACACGTGTACATGCCAATATCACTCTGGAGCAGCTAGTGCAAGATGTCTGAACTGTTTCTGTGGTTGAAGCTGATTTGTTTTTATTCATATTTTGAGAAAGGTTTTGTCCACTGATAACAGGGTCGGCGTAACTTGTTTTCATTGTGTTGTTTGAGAAATACACCGCAGCTTGCATGATTTTCTTTGTCAGAGAAGTCTGAATAGTAATTTTAGAGCCTTGAGTGAAACCTTATTATTTGTTTTGCAAGCTGAATGTGGCGTTTAAATCTATTATTTTCTGCGTGGAGTGAAATGCTATGTGATTATATGTTCCCACTCATTTCTAATGTAACATGCGATCTTTGTTGCAGACTGTTGCTGAGGATGGGTTTGAGGTGTTAAGGAGGATTTTTGTTGACTTTGAAGACATCACTCTAAGAAGGAAGTTTCTGACGGGCCTGGAGCCAGAGAGTATTCACATGATGATTGGTTAGTATAATGGCAAAACATTGCATTTAAACAATGACAGTATGTGAATGTTAGGCAGGTGAACAAATGTGTGTGAGCACTTGTGTGAGAACATAGAGACGGGGTTAGGCTGGTCATCATTGTGACCACAGCTGATCTCAGATCTGACTCTAAAGTATGCACCTTTGTCAAATATCTCTGAAATAGAACTTTGTTAATCAAAGATATTACAGTTCGTTCTGTAACATAACAGTGTGTTGCTAAGAAACCTTGTGTTAAAAAATCATGTTGTAAAGAAAATTTTGACAATGGCGAAAAGATGTTAAGAGTTTCAAACTCGCAGTAGCAAATGTATTTTCCTGCAGGATTTTCAAAAATAAGGTTTTTTTTCCAATGGCAATAAGTTTATTTTTTTGTTACAGCAAACTAAAAGTTCTAAAGGTTGTATGTTACATTGTTTAATAGCGTTTTGTTGCACACATGCAAATAAATGGGATTGCAATGGTCTCTGGTGGTGGAAGTCCTAGATGTTCTTAAGAGGCAATGGTATCTGATTACTTTGGGGAGGTTACATATTTCTTAGTCCCTTATACTGTTTAAATCCAAGGCAACATTATTCTGCTTGTCAATTTATGTAGCTTTTTAGTGGATTACCAGTTGCCAGTAGAAAGTATGTTATAATCAGTTTGACCCACGTAATACAATTAAGGTACAGGGTCTCGACCCGAATCGTCACCCTTTCCTTCTCTTCAGAGATCTGGCATGTCCCGCTGAGTTAGTCCAGCATTTGGTGTCTACCCTAATTATAACTTGTGTTATTGCTAATTCATGATATGGAAACATGGTTTTAGCAATATCACCTGTATATCTTTGATATTATCTACAACCTGTAATGAAAATGCATCCTTTGTGAATTCACCTATGGAGTCCAAACATAATTTTGGTAAATTTTCATTGTACTTTCAAGATACGATTCACAAAACTATTCTGTGGTCTAACCAGGACCTTGTGTATCTGCAGCATTATTTCAACGGGTGTTAGTTCTTTTCCAGAGGTATGCTGAGTGACAGTCAAGCTCTTTTCAACAGCCAGCTTTTGAAAACATTTAAAAATGAATGGACTTTCACACAGAATTGCATCGGCAATTTTAAATTTGTGGTGAATTGTGTGGATTTGTTGGGGTATGCAGTCAGTCAGAATAATGGCGCATTTCTGTTAGCATGAGTCAGCTTTAGTTTAGTTTATTGTGGTTATTGCTACACCTCTTTTGACCAAACTATTGGTATTATAAATCATGCTTCTGATGAACTAAACCTTATTTAGATTTGCTTACCAGATGTAATGCCATATACATGTATTATCTGAATCCAGATCAACTTTTTTTTAAACTCATGAGTAGGAATAGTAAGATTGAACGAGAACTTACCAGTTCGAAGGTTGATCTTTATTTTATGAGGAGTCGAAGTGAGGGATTTCGTGAAGAGCCCGCCGGCGCGCATGCTCGACATACTTCAAAGTAGCGGCGTGGAATCACAGAAACCAACAAAGAAATGACTTCGCATAGTAAGATTGAAGTGACTAAGATTACCAGATGAAGGTGATTGAGGGTTGGGCGAGGAGGGCACGAAATCCCTCACTTCGACTCCTCATAAAATAAAGATCAACCTTCGAACTGGTAAGTTCTCGTTCAATCTTACTATTTCATTTCGGAGTCACGTGAGTGACTTCGTGAAGACTTCAAAGCTTCTGTGATTACACGCCCTGGACCACGTCCATGCTGACACACCACTACCAGGGATGGATGGGAGGAACAAACTTGCTCAATAGTTCATACTGCAAAACAAGAGCAGAGTTATTAATAACAAATCAAAACCCCTCATGCGGGGACATCTCCACGTTCGTGACCTGCATTCAGCACGGCTTCTGTAAACTGTAGAGGAGCAGCAACAGGCTTGTTATAAAAACGCTGGAACACAGCTTCATTAGCCCATCCTGCTGTGGCGAGAATTTTGTCCATGGGCACCTCCATGACCCTCGCCGTTGACGTCGATGCAGCCCTGTTGGAAAGAGACTTGAACACATTAGTGTCGATACCTGACTTACCCAAAACGACTGGAAGCCACATGGATATCGTCTGGACTGTCACTCGATGATGAGGTCTCTTATGAGTGACAAGCAGGTATCGCTCCATTCCTCTGATGCGTGCCGTCACCTTGACATAGTGGCGGATATGTGAGGCTACACATAGCCTAGCATCTGCGGGGTATGCCGGGAACTTCAGCTGCAGCCCTGTGCACCCAGGTCTATGCTGCTTCAGTAGCTCGTCAATGAAAAAGACTACTTCTGTGGGGGTAGACGTCATTCTGTCGACACGAAGTTTGTGTAGTGTCTGTACCCTCTGAGCTGAAGTCAGCGCTAGTAACATCACCAGCTTCATGGTGCGTTGGTCCAGTTGGAGCCCTTCCATGGGTGACCACGTCCTGAGCAGGGTTAATACGTCCCTGACATCCCAGGTGATATTATAGCGTGGTGTAGGCGGATTCATATTGAATATACCCCGCATGAGTCTGGACACTAGCCTGTTGGATCCTACCTCCAAACTGAGGTAGAATGATAGCGCACTTCTGGCGCTGTTGATGGCACTGTAACTTAAGTGTTCATCATGGTGCAACCCCGCGAGGAGTTCCAGGACGTCGGTTGTTGTCACGTCATCGTACGTGATGCGAGAGCGGCTGCAGTAGGCTTCCCACTTCTTAATATGCGTGCGGTATCTTCGCCTTGTAGACTCTCGACACGACGCCCCGGTGGTATCCATGGTCCGAGCCGAGAGGCCGTATTGGACTAACGGCCTGTTCAGAACCTGCAAGCCAACAAATTTAAATAGCCATGGCAGGGATGCGGCTCCCCTGAGACAGGGTGAGTAACCAATTGTGGGCAACCCTTCAAAAGGACCCAAGGTTCGTTGAGCATGTCAAAGACCACCGGATACCAAGGCTGTGTGGGCCAGTCGGGTATAATAAGGATGCCCTTGGCAGCATCTGCCTGAATCTTTCCCAATACCCGACTGATGAGGCAAAATGGGGGGAAGGCATAGAAAAACCACTTCCCCCAGTCCAGCGAGAATGCATCTAGCGCTATTGCCCCAGGATCTGGTTCCCATGAACGTAGGTTGGTACCTGATGGTTCCACCGTGACGCAAAGAGGTCAATGTCCGGTTTACCAAATTTGGCTGTGACTTTAGAAAAGATCTCAGGATGCAACATCCATTCAATGTTGTCATTAAATTTGCGTGACCTGGTGTCCGCCACAGTATTAAGCTCACCTGGCAAATAGGTAGCTGAAATCCAAATGTCTCTTTGAACACACCAGAGCCAAATTGAGTTTGCCAATTTGTCACACGAAACAGGCCTGGTACCACCCATATGGTTTAAATATGCTACTGCTGTGGTGTTGTCTATTTGGAGACGGACATGTGCTCCAACAAGCTTAGAACAATACGCACGAAGTCCGTGGAATGCTGCCAGCAACTCCAAATAGTTAATCCCTTGAGTTAACAACATCGTTGATTCAAGGGTGTCCCATCTGCCACCACAACTAGAGCAATTATTCGTGGATCCCCAACCATTGGAGCTTGCATCAGTTTGCAAATATACCACCGGATTAGCCTCCCTAATAGGCTTGAATGAGTTGCTAATGTGACACACCCACCATTGCAACTCATTTATCGCTTCGGGCGGCAGCTGCATGGACCGATCATAATAACCAGCGTTCTGTTTTAACGCAGCAATTTTAGCTCTTTGCAAATTCTGATAATGCAAAGGTCCATATCGCGCTGCCGAAAACAAAGCTCCCAGCTTCCCAATTATTGTAGCTAAGTGCCGAATCGATGGTATATTGGTGCGGATTAAATCTTGACACACCTGGGTAACCTCCTCAATCTTGTTAATTGGAATGGTAACCCTCATGCTTATAGAGTTCACCGTGAACCCTAGGTAATTAATCACCTGGGCAGGGTAGAACTTTGATTTCTCTGGATGGACAATAAACCCCAATTGTTGAAATATATTGACAGCAGCTGCAACACCCTGTTCAGCCAATTCCAGGGTGTGGCCCACAATTAAGACATCATCTAAATAGGCCATACTATATGGTGTCGTTGTCTCAAATAAGCCATAATTGGCTTCACTAATTTAGTGAACAATCTAGGGCTGTGGTGAGCTCATTAGGCAAAGCCTTGTACTGCCAGAGTTGCCCCATCCAGATGAAATTTTTAAAACCTTCTGTCACATTTCTGGACGGATACGGAATAATATGCGTCTTTTAAACTGATGCATGCCATAAAAACAACCATGAGAAATCAATGATTTGGTTGTTTCATCGTATCCATTTTAAAATGAGAATATGTTACAAAAGTATTCAAACGGGTTAGATCAATAATGACACGACAACTTCCATCCTTCTTAGGTCTGGTGAATATGTTCGAAACAAATTCAACTGGCTCATGCACCACTCTCTTAATGTCTTTTAAACCGATGCATGCCATAAAACAACCATGAGAAATCAATGATTTGGTTGTTTCATCGTATCCATTTTAAAATGAGAATATGTTACAAAAGTATTCAAACGGGTTAGATCAATAATGACACGACAACTTCCATCCTTCTTAGGTCTGGTGAATATGTTCGAAACAAATTCAACTGGCTCATGCACCACTCTCTTAATCACTCCTTTGCTCAAGACTTAACAATTCCTTATAGCCGGCTGCCTGTTCTGCAGCAGATAATTTTAAATGTTCGAGCGGGCATGTGCTGGGATGGAGGAATGTCGCCATTAATAAACTCAATTTTATGCCCCTGAATATTCTGCAACACATACTCGTCACCAGTGAAATTACCTCATGCACCCAAAAAACCACCGAAGGTGACCACCAACATGTGAAGTTAAACAGAGAGAAAAGAGAGAACCAGACCCCCTCACCTCCGTGGTTACCGGCGGTCCTTGACACGCGTGTGTGGACGTGGAGGTGCTGGGTTGGCTTGAGGGCGCTGCGTCTTCGTTTTCCACCAGGGTCTCTGCCGACCCTGTCCTACAAAAGACCCCTGGTGCTGGGTCTGATGTTGCTGTCGTTGTGGAGCTTGAGGGTGGGTCCTCGTTGAGGTACTGGCAGACCCTCGTGATCGAATGTATGGAGACTTTGAGCCTGACGGTGTGGGGGCACTCTGAGGGCGCATGATCCCCACCGTTTTGGCTTGCTCGTCAAGCTCTTTGACTCTCTTCGAGAGGTCCTTCCCAAAGAGCTGACGGGGCGGGGGCGGCGGCGGTGGTTTGCACACTCCTGCAAACTTTGGATTGAGCGCTGGGCGGATGCTGGTTTTGCGAAACCCGTTAATTTCGTGCTGGGTCGCGCACAGGAGGGCCAGGGCATCTCCCTGGTCCAAATTCAATTCGTCCCCGTCCACCGACCGCACAAAGGCGGTAATACCGGCCGTGAGGAGCTTCAGGATCCGCTGCAGTTTTACCTCCTGTTGACGGATAGCCGCACTGATGTTGCCCCATATCGGCGTATTGACCACAGGCACGTTGAGGGAGTTGCAATTGGATGGAGCCTTGTGACGGCTCATTGCCTGGATGAGGACTTCTTCCTGCTGCTCCAGGCTGATAGTAGATGTTTGTGAAGACGCCCTGTGCCTGTTGCTGCCCTGCTGTTGTTGACGTTGAAGCAGGAGCTCCAGCAGCCGCTCCATACGGTCAATACGCCCTTCACCCTGAACACTCAGGTGGTCGGAGTCCTCCGGCTCTGAAAAGAAAACCGGGCTCCTGTCATCGGCCCGCACCTCGTCGAGGCCCTGCCGGTGCCGGTAGTTGTCGCTAACAGCCGCCGAGGCGAACTGCGCGATTCCTGCGCGGGCGTGTTCAACCGCCTCCGTTTAGCGGGAGCTGAAGCCGCTGCCACTAAGGGCACTTGCGGCGAGGTGTCGGCACCAGCCGAAGCATGGCTGCCTGGGGCCCGCGCAGTCTTGCCGGCTGCCCACATCGTGGACGTTGCCGACGCATGGTCTTGCCCACCCATCCATGGGGGGCTCGGCGACCGTGACGAGACCCGACTCGACCGACCCGTCCCGGCGTCGAGAGTCGGGGCGTGCCGGCTGGACCTCACAGCCGCCCCGGGTCTTTCCCTGGAACCTGACCGCTCCTCCGTGTCAGGCAATGCCTTAGCCCTGGTAGGGTTAGGCTTCTGGGCTCCTGCCCTTCCCCTTCTCGGAGTGGAACAGGCCGTGCAGCTGCACGCACCCAGCTCGAGGTCGCCAGCGAGCCCGCTGACGACCTGACTGCCATGGCAGGGTCCCCCTGCTCTGGCGGCACACCACACTCCTCCTCGTCGAACTCCTCCGAGCTGTGGTGTGCTGGCGGATCTGGACCTGTAAACACAGGGCTTACCCACATCTCCGCCTGAGTCCCGGCCTGCGATGCAGGTACTGCCGATGGTAAAGGCCCCGGAACTGTTGACCGGCGAACTCGTCCTGACGTCCTCCGGCCCTTGGAACTCCCATCCATGTCCTTGCTGCAAGACAAACCCAACAACAAGGACCACCAACTAAAGGTAGAATACTTACCTCCGTGGCCCCTTCTGAAGGGCTGGCGAGGAGCGCGCTCCACCGCCAGCCGTCGCAGCAACGCGGTACGACGATATGTCGAGCATGCGCGCCGGCGGGCTCTTCACGAAGTCACTCACGTGACTCCGAAATGAAATTATAAACTTGACCTTAGAAGTTTGTATATTGTGGGCAGCTAGAGGTGATTCATGAAGAGTGTAGATCACGGGCAGAATGGCCACTTGGTGTATTCTATGTAGTTCCTCACTGCAATTCCCAGATGTCCGATATGTACCATCTGGAACTTAATTTTACGATGAATCAGTTAATGCTTGCACTGCATAAGGGGAAAAAGGCATCTGTGACTGGCTGACTTCTTGCAGTCGAGTAAACAACTGTTTTAACTATGTACTGATGAAGATGTTTCCCATAATATTAATTTTGTTCCATCCTTTAATTTAGGTTCCATGACAATAGATTCTTTGGGGATACTCAATGATCTTTCTGATTGTGAAGCAAAGCTTTTTCCCATTGGCTATCAGTAAGTTTTCTTTATGTTCTTAAGGCATGAAGTGCCACAGGATGTTTTCTGTGCACAATTCCTCAATGTGGTTTACAACCCTGTTGTTAATTTCAGCAGCACTTGTTACTGCATGATACACCGGATGTCCATAGCTGCTCTGGCATTTGTCAATGAGGATGTAAATAATTAATGTAGAAATGGCACTTTATTTTTGGTTCCTTTGGATTGTTCTTATCTACACAAGCAGATCCTATTTAGATTGCTATTGTGTTGGAAATACTGCAAAATGCAAACTTTTAAATTGAGATTTATTGTTCTAAATTTGAAATGTTGTAAATATTTCTTTGTGTTGCTGATTTATCAATGAAATGAGTTATGATACATGAACATTAGTTCACGTTAAGTGCAGAGACTCCATTTGAAAGAAATGGGCTGAATGTGGAGATGTAACACCGTATCCCCGAGTCCTGTGATCTCTATCAGACCTGTGGGAGTAGTACCTTGTTGCAAAATTGTCCTCAATTGCTGTCTGTATTCACTTCTTTATCATCACTTCTGCCAATTATTTTTAAGATTTTAGTCCTCATGGAAAATAAACCTGGTATAAAAGTTGAAAGGTGTGGGGCTTTTAAGTTTGGTAACAACTATCATCTGTCTCATGAATCGGTTCACCATTTTCCGCCTTAGAGTTGGTTATGTTGGACTTTGAGAATTCACCTTAATTGATGAACTATAAAACATTTCAAATATGAGTTGAAGAAATTAAAGTTAGCTCTTTTATTTTGTTGTTGGCTAGCACTGCTTCTGGCCTGCTTTGATTTTCTCTCTCTCACATGTGCTTCTGATAACTGTTGTTGCCATGTTATGTACATTTACAGGTGCTCAAGGGTCTACTGGAGCACAACTGATGCTAGGAAGCGATGTGTGTACACCTGCAAGATCCTGGAACATAGACCCCCTCCTGTGGCTGCAGAAGAAAACAGCACTTTAGAGCACAGTGAAAACAGAACTGTTGTACACAGTCCGCACAGTCCAGCAGGTACACAAATGGTGCAAGCAAAGAACATTGTGTCGGAAAGAACATTGTTAGATTATGATGTATGCTGTAACCACATGTGACCTACCCTTGTGATTACTGATAACTCCAGCATTGTAGGTAGCACTGCACAGAAAGAGAAACTTTCCTCAAGCTCTCGGGAGAAGGCTAAATGCTTGAATACCCATTGTTATAAAGGAATGGGGAAAGAAAAATAGATGCTTTCGGCAAGGTAGAGTTTATTTTAATTGTGCCCTTGGAATCTGAATAGCTTCAAGTTACTTTACATTATTGATTAAAGAATTTGCAAATGAATTCAATTGTCAAAAGGTATGCACTACTGACTACTTTTAATGCTTGTACCTTGTGTCTGTCTCAACCAGGAGCTTCCTTCAGGCTCTTTCATTGTTCTGTAGCTAGTCAGTACAGACTTTATTTGTAAATTGTATTTTCTTGGAATATGTGGGTAGACAATTTAGTTCATTGAGTCCGTGACTGTTTTCAGAGCAGTCCTATTTGTCCAATCTCCCGACTTATTTCCATACAGCCTATTCTCCCTCGTGTGCCTTTAACTCCATTGTGATTCTCCCACCACCCACCTGCACCAGCACACAAGCCAGCCATCACATCCTTGGGATGTGGGAGGAAGCTGGAACAACTGGGGAATCTCTTTCAATCACAGGAAGAATATGTAAACTCTAAATTGACAGCACCCAGGGTATGGATTGAATCCAAATTGCTGTGCCATTTGTCAGTAGTACAGCCTTATGCTGAAATATGTAGAGATTCAGGGAGTGAATGCAGTGCACCCAGCTCGGAATATAACATTTTCCAGTATAATGACCGTCAAAATGTGATGGAGAGTTTGATTTTGTAGATGGAAGTGGCACACAGGAGCAGCTGGTGGAGCCACTGCCTGACTGCAAGTCTTTATACTTTAGAGATACAGTGTGGAAATGGGCCCTTTAGCCCACCAAGTCTGCACTGTAACATAGAAACATAGAAAATAGGTGCAGGAGGAGGCCATTCAGCCCTTCGAGCCAGCACCGCCATTCATTGTGATCATGGCTGATCGTCCGCTATCAATAACCCGTGCCTGCCTTCTCCCCATATCCATTGACTCCACTAGCCCCTAGAGTTCTATCCAACTCTCTCTTAAATCCTAACACTATCCTAAACAGTAGGAACAATTTTCATTTCCAGCAGCCAATTAACTTACAAAACTGCATGTGTTTGAAAAAAAAAACCCTGAAAACCAGTGGGGAACAAAACAGAACGCCCGGAGAAAACCCACACAATCATGGGGGGACGTGCAAACTCCATGCAGACTGCACCCATCGTCATGATCGAACACCTGTCTCTGGCGCTGTAAGGCAGCAGCTCTACCACTGTGCCGCAAAAACCTTAAACAGTGTTCCGGTTTCAGTCCTGACCTCGGATACGGTTTGTCTTCCTGTGACCGTATGCTTTTGATTCCTTGCGTGTCCTAAAACATGCCAAGTGGTAGGTTAATTGCCCACTGTAAAATTGCCCCCCATGGCTCGAAGAGTGGCTGAAACTGGGGAGTTGGTGGGAGCGTGTGCAGAACAGAATAGGATGCATGTAGGATGTTAAATGGGTGCTTGATGATAGCTATGGACATGATGGGCTGAATGGTCTTTCTGGATTGTACGCCTATGATGCATCCTGTCAGTCCATTGAAACTCCCATTGTTTATCTTCACGAGTGTGGCTGGTAAAGGAACATTTAGATCTCTACCTCGTTGAAGTCGGGTCAGTTGTAACGTAATGAGATATCTATCTTAGCGGGAGGATTTTGACCTCCATCAAACAATGTATCATGCATGGGCTGTGCTGCGAGATGGCTTTATTGCTATAGTACTAACTTGAAGTATCCCACTTCCCTTGGTCAAATGCTAACAATTTACTTGGTTTCTCCTTGACAGAAATTGACACAACAGAGAATCAAAACACAGGTTTATCTGAAATACCAGATCATCATCCAGCCTCTCATGCACCTGGGCCAATACCTCCAAGATCGCAGCCTGGAAGTAGAACTCAGATATCTAGTTTTTCCCCGTCACGTCGAATCACAAACACAGGATCAAGACCACTTCCATCACCAGGTAACCATGTTGCATTCCACACACAGGTCATTCGGGAAAAAGGAAGCTGAAGTTGGCAATTGATCCCATCAAGCCTGCCTCACTATTCATTATGATCATGGCTGATCTGATCCAACATCAACTTTGTGGCTGTACTACAATGCCCTCAATTTCTTGTTTTTTCAAACAAATTATCTCCCTCCTGTGTTTGAGCCACGACAGCCCTCTAGGATGGAGAATCTCAGTTTTAATTGACTGCCCTTGTAACCATGCCAATATTATTAAACTGTCCCAAGCTTGGAAACATCTCAGCATCCTACCTGGACATGGTCCCATTCGGATTACCTGTTTCAGTGAGATTGTTCCTCATTCTGAACTCCAAAGAACACCGGTCTAATCCATTTTGAGCTGTTCACAGTAGGACAGCCTATTGCAGGAATTAGCTGAACAAATTGCTTCTGGATTTCCTTCAATGCTGGTATGTCCTTTCTTAAATAAATAGGCCAAAACTGAACACAGTACTCCAGGTTTGACCTTGCCAATACTCTGTACAGCCCTTCTCTATTTCTTAACCTTTAGTCCCTAGCATTAAAGGCCATTGTACCATTTGCCACGTTAATTGTTTGCTGCATCTGTGTGCTGACCCTTTTGTTTTTCATGAACAAGAACACCATTATCCCACTGTTCTCCATCTTTGGCATGAGAGCTCCGAACATGGATCCAGTAAATCTATGTAAGGTTTTAGGTGGATTATTGGATGATTGGAATTCCAAGTTTATGGAGCTCAGCTAGAAAATAAAGTTGAGGCCCACAATCTGTTCACCCATGATCTTTGAATTGCAGTCTTGGTTGTGAGGGCTCTATAATCGATTGTTAAAGTACTCTGCAGTTTTACTGTTTCTGATATGATTCTTAATATGCACTTTAGGATACTTGAAACCAAAATATGTTTTTTGTTCATGCTCCAGTTAAGACATGTCACAGGAGCAAAATTAGGCTATTCTGCCTTTCGATCATGCTTCATCTCTTTTTCCCTTTCAGCCCAATTTTCCTGACTTCTCCCCGTAACCTTTTGATGCCCTTACTAATCAGGTTTCTCTTATGAATCATTTTATGTATTGGGTATGTTGCTGTTAAAGTGATAAATCAGCATGTACATTTACTTTTGCTTGTTTTGGGGGTGTGCTGTGCTGTATTTGTTGTATGTGACGGCAGGTAGGGCGGAAGGTGACGGCTGAACCTCGCCTCCTCACCGAGCCCACCGAACCTCGCCGCCTCACCGTCCATCCGCTGACCGGGATCTCCTAGGCTTCGCCCTCTGACCCGGACTCCACTCCCCGCGGGCCTCTACCATCGACTCCACCGACCCTCGCCATTCCACCGCTCTGCAGCAGGCCGCAGTTGTCGCCTTACCCAAGTCCTAGGCTCAGCACCGGGCCTGAAGTCTCCACGCTGCAGACTCTGACATCACGGGTTCTGACTGTGCTGGGTCCTAGTGCTAGACCCCCTAACCCAGGAAACCTCAGAGGTTGTTCCACCGGGACTTCCCCTTCCCCCTCAAACCATGTGACCCCAGCTCTTCCCCACCCACACTATAATCCTCATACCCCCTTCCTCCCTGAAAAAGGGAAGGAGTCGTTCCCCCCCCCCCCATTGATGACCCCTTCTCCCGTCTCCAACTTCTCCCCCTCCTCTTGGACTCCCCCTCATGGCCATCTACCGGCTTTAGACCTTTTTATTTTAAACTGCCGGCTGGACATCAACCGCCTCACCTTCTCCACTCCCCTATCTTACTCTAACCTCTCCCCCCACTGAAGTACAACCCTCCACTCACTCTGCAACAACCCAGACTGGGTGATCAAACCTGCTGACAAGGGAGGTGGCGTGGCAGTTTGGCGCGCTGATCTCTACAAGGCTGAGGCCACGCGCCAGCTCTCAGACACCTCCTCCTACTTATCCTTGGATCATGACCCCACAGACGAGCACCAGGCCACCATCCCTAGCACTCACTGACTTCATCACCTCTGGCTCTGGCCCGATTTTACCTTTTCCCCAAAATCCACAAACCTGACTGTCCTGGCAGTCCCATTGTTTCTGCCTGTTCGTGTCCTACCGAACATATTTCCACATACCTCGACTCCATCCTACCCCCCCCCCCCCGATCAAATCCCTCCCTACCTATGTTGAAGACATCTCGCACGCTCTTCGTCTACTCCATGACTTCCGTTTTTCAGGCCCCCATTCCCTCATCTTCACCATGGATGTCCAGTCACTCTACATCCCCCACCAGGAGGGTCTTAAAGCCCTCCGTTCTTCCTCGACTGGAGAACCAACCAATCCCCGTCTACTGATATTCTCCTCCGCCTGGCGGAGCTGGTCCTTACCCGTAACAACTTTTCGTTTGACTCCTCCCATTTCCTTCAAATACAAGGCGTAGCTATGGGCATGCGCTATGCCTGCCTCTTTGTAGGGTACGTCAAACAATCCTTGTTCGAGGCGTACCATGGCCCTATCTCCAAACTCTACCTCCGCTACATCGACGACTACATTGGTGCTACCTCCTGCACCCACGCACAACTCACTGACCATCCATTTCACCACTAACTTCCATCCGGCACTCAAATACACCTGGACCATTTCCAACATTTCCCTACCATTTCTTGACCTCACTATCTCCATTGCAGGTGATAGACTACTGACCGACATCCACTATAAACCCACTGACTCCCATGGCTATCTGGACTACACTTCTTCCCACCCTGCTTCCTGTAAGGACTCCATCCCCTACTCCCAATTCCTCCGTCTACGCCGCATCTACACCCAGGATGAGGTGTGCCACACCAGGGCCTCGGAGATGTCCTCATTCTTCAGGGAACGGGGGTTCCCCTCTTCGACTATAGATGAGGGTCTCACCTATACCCCGTGACTCTGCTCTCGCTCCCCATCCCCTCTCACTCGTAACAAGGGCAGAGTCCCCCTTGTCCTCACCTTCCACCCTACCAGCTGTCACATACAACAAATAATCCTCTGACATTTTTGCCACCTCCAACGTGATCCCAGCACTTGCCACATCTTCCCATCTCCTGCCCTGTCTGCTTTCCGCAGAGACCGTTCCCTCCATAACTCCCTGATCAATTTGTCCCTTCCTACCCGAACCACCTCCTCTCCGGGCACTTTCCCTTGCAATCGCAAGAAATGCTACACTTGTCGCTTTACCTCCCGCCTTGACTCCATTCAAGGACGCAAGCAATCTTTTCAGGTGCAGCAGAGGTTCACCTGCACCTCCTCCAACCTCATCTATTGCATCCGCTGCTCTAGATGTCAGCTGCTCTACATCGGTGAGACCAAGCGTAGGCTTGGTGATCAGTTCCACGAACATCTCCACTCGGTTCGCAATAACCAACCTGATCTCACAGTGGCTCAGCACTTCAACTCCCCCTCCCATTCCGAATCCGATCTTTCTGTCCTGGGCCTCCTCCAGGGCCAGAGTGAGGCCCACCGGAAATTGGAGGAGCAGCACCTCATATTCCGCTTGGGCAGTTTGCACCCCAGAGGTATGAACATTGACTTCTCTAATTTCAGATAGTCCCTACTTTCTCCTCTCCTTCTTAACTCTCCCTCGGCCCACTGGCTCCTCCTTTCTCCTCTTCCTTTCTTCTTCCTGCCCCCCCACCCCCCCCCCCCCACCCTCACATCAGTCTGAAGAAGGGTTTCGACCCGAAACGTCACCTATTCCTTCGCTCCATAGATGCTGCCTCACCCGCTGAGTTTCTCCAGCATTTTTGTCTACCTTCGATCTGCAGTTCCTTCTTAAACATAAAATAAATTTAAAGTTGTTGGCACCTAAGCAGCTATGGAATCTGATTTAAAAAAAATTTAAAAATCAGATTAATGTATTTATTTGGTAAGAGTTTCAAAGAATAAATTGTGTCAATTCAGATGAGCTATGATTTATGTAATTGGCAGAATGGTTGGTCTGTTTGTTACACATTTTTGGCACTAAAATAGGAAATAGTTAATTATTTTTCCAGTCAGGCATCTTGATAAACAAATGCTGAAAAGTCAATAATTGATCGCCTCTTTGTTTCTTTTTGAAGGGAGCCCCACGCCTATGATTCATGAGAAAGTGACATTTGCGGATGCGCTGCTGTCTTCTGGGAGACGGAGCACCATTTCTAGGAGGCATAGTACAACATCAGTATCACCCCAACATTCCAGGCACAGGATGGCTTCCCCTTCCCAAATGGGCATAACATACATCAGGTCAAGTGGAAACATCAATACACCTCCACTGACCTCCCTCAGTGTATCTCCAGATACAGACACAGGAAACCAACCTGGTGAAACACTTCGTAAAGCGCTTCAGTCAGAGAAACTTGGCATTTCAGTCCAGTCGCATACAAGCCCTTCTGGTCGACAACGAATCTGTAGTGCTGATTCTGTCCCTGTACATCACACAGGGGTTTCTCATGCATTGGGTTTACAGCCTAACAGGACAGAACCAACATGCGTTGGGCATCACACTTCAAAAGAGCGTCCTCTAACTTTATCTGGTAACCATTCTCGAAGTGAGACCAATGCACCTGCAAGTACGTCGGATGGTACGGTAACAACATCAGTGTTGCCACTGATGTCTACCTCAGTTCCCACAGTAGCAGCCTTGCGTACATCACAGAAGGAAGCACGGAACAACAGTGCATTGCTTACTAACTCGAACTCTGTGACACCACTCCCCAAAGAAACTAAAACCTGTATGTTACCTTTTCACCAAAAGGATTCTAGAAGACCAAATGAGCAACACAAGGACACTGTGCATCCAGGAAAATCAAGCAAAGATCACATCCACAATCAAGGTACTGAGAGGATGAGGTTACAGTCTGCTGGAGTTAGTCACACTGTGGCTGCTGGGATTGAATACTCTCGGCCAAACTGTACAGAGAAGAGACCAGTCATTAAAATGTCATCGACTGATTTTCCCAAAAACAGTAGACTGCAAACAGGGAAACATTTTGAGGGAAGCCTATTTTCCAATTCTGCTGCAGATATAAAGGTTAATTCAAAAACATCTATCAATTCACTACTTGAAACTGCTGATAAAACTCAAACTGTGGAAGAACCTAAACAGATATTTGGTGACCAACCTGCTGGCACTGAACATTATCTCCCTGCTAATATTGGTGATGGAATCCAACCTCCATCTGACAAAATTAGGGCTGATATTCGCAAAAAAGAAATTCATGCTTCACAAAAGCGAGAACTTCATGGATATTTCGAACCCGATTACCTGGTTGACGAGGATCATGACGAGAGTGTGGCTACATCCATGTCGACCAGTTCTCAGGAAGGCGATGAGATGTTGTCCTCCACAGTTGCACAACCTTCAATGACAGGAAGTCCAGAAAATGAGCAGGAAAACCTTAGGTGTCCAAAATGCAACAAGATCTACAAACAAAGGGTGAAAAACCTGTTTCAAAAGCACGTGCTGCAGTGTGGAAGTCAGACTGCACAAGAGGATGGCGATGGGAACAAAGCTCAGGATAACGATTCAAACAAAAGGAGGTATCCTCGGCGCAGTGCCCGTGCACGCTCAACTACCTTCTTTGGGTTGACTCCCTTTTATGGCGTGAAATCGTACGGTGAAGAAGATTTTCCATTCTATCGAGACCCCTCGGGGAAAAAACGAGGAGAGCAGTCAACTCAAGGACAGGTGGATGGAGCTGATGATCCAAGTACATCATCTGATGAAGATATGGAATACTACTACAACTTCACAAGAACAGTTATCACATCTGATAGAGAAGGAAGACTTGAGCCATGCAGTTTCTTTGATGGCGAGGAAGATTGCCGTGTACCCAGGATAAGTCAACTCGATGGTGTCGATGATGGCACAGAAAGTGATGTTAGTGTCACCACAATAGCAGGTAAAACAACACAGGTGAACAAAATCAAATCCAAAGAAAATGGAACTGAAACCTTAGACCTTGATGACGCTATTAACAGCGGAGCTGTGGATGGAGAAAAGGAAAACCACGGCATCAAAACAGTTTCTGACCTGAAAGGTAGTGATTCAAAATTAGATAATTGCGTTCCAGTGAGTAGAGTTAAGTCTCAGGGCCAAGACTCCTTAGGGGAGGTTTCTCTCACCTCATTAGACACTCCAAGACGGAGCAATTCCAACACGCCTTCTGAGAAAAATTTGCTGGATAGTTTCAACACAGACTTGTTGAAGGCTGCTAATGATTCGGACAATAATAACAGTGATGACTGTGGCAACATTCTCCCATCTGACATCATGGACTTTGTACTTAAGAATACACAGAGCATGCAGGCTCTAGGGGAAAGCCCAGAGTCGTCATCTTCCGAACTTATAACACTGGGTGAGGGTTTAGGCCTGGTGAGTAACAGAGGGAAGGACATGGGCAGTCTGTTTGAAGTCTTTTCCCAGCCATTGCCCAGCACAGAACCTGTGGAAAATGTTGTCTCGGCCTCCATTCCTGCCGAGGAGCCGTTTGAGCTGCCCCTGGAGTTGCCGTCTGACCTCTCCGTTTTAACAACTTGCAGCCCAACTGTTTCTAACCAAAGTCACAGCAGCCTTACTGTTATTTCCACATCCCAGCTCGCCCCATCAGAAGATCAATCGGTGTTGAATTTACCTGCTACTGAGACGGTGGAGAAGGGGGTGACAGTGACTGGGGAGAAATCAGTGACAGTGAATGAACCCGAGGTTTCTCTGATGGGTCATCAAGTGGTGGAGCCGTCTGGAGAAAGCCACATGGCATCAGATCAGTTCATGCAAGGTCACATGGACACTGACCAACTGACGTCACCAACCTGCACTCAGGTGGAACAAGGACTTAACCAGGATCTGACCGGGGTTGGCGCCAGCTCGCCAATTGTCCTTCCAGTATCTGTTTCACCTTCTGTGTTGCCTCAAGGGCAAAAATACGTCACAAGTCCAGATAGTCCTGGGCCTGCTCCCATGGCAGGTTCAACAGCAGAGAGTACAACGCCACTCTCTAAACCAGGCACAGAAAACCTCATTATTGTTAATCAACATGGACAGCCACTGTATGTTCTCCAAACACTTCCCAATGGAGTTACACAAAAGATCAATCTTGCACCTTCAGTAGGAAGCACACAAGCAGTGATAGAGGCAAATAATACAGTTCTTGGGCAAAATGTTTCTATGGGATGTAGCCTATCTTTGGCAACTGGTTTAAATGTTAGCTTGCCAGCTTCACAGTCAATATACACATCAGCTACCATGACCAACAGCGGTGGCCTGATGACGTTATCACAACACCCTCAGTTGCATTCCTTTCCGGGACCCACTGTGTCAGCATTTCAGCCCAGCAGCACCAACTCGGCTTCCAACCTACTCATCGGGGTCCAGTCACCTCAGGATCCTCTACTCTTAAGTTCTGAGCCCAGTCAGAGGCCAGAGCTTGTCACTGCCATGACCTCTAGTCCAGGGTCCACCCAGGCTAAGAAAAGACCAATAAATAGACTGCCTTCTAAAAAGGGCAAAAAACTAGCACCTTCATACCAGCAAACATCAAGTTCTTCTGCAGAAATTGTACCTAACTTGACTTCTATTAACTTCCCATCATCACAGGTATCTGGGGGGATTGCTAGCCAGTCAGGATTAGTGGATTTAGGAGCACTTACGAGCTCAGGACCGCAGCGAACAATTCCAAACATAATCAAGCATCCCAAACCTGCCGTGATGTATTTTGAACAGGCATCTTTGGCTGTGCCTCAGCTTCAACAAACACTGGGGGCAGTAGGTTCCACAAACATCATTGTGCCAGAAAATACTAATTTGGCAGCTGGAAATGTCTCAGGATTGGGATCAGGCCAGTCTGTTTTAAATGTTGTATCTATGCATGCAGCAACAGCAGCAACCAGTGCAGGAGCAGTAACTGGGCATATTCTGGGTCAAAGTTCAGTCACCCTTGCTGCTCCAATGTTGCTGGGGACAACAGACATTACTGGCTCAATAAGTAATCTGTTAGTCAAAGCTAGTCAGCAGAGCTTAGGACTTTCAGATCAGGCAGTGCCGTTGCCTGGAGCAGGAATGTTTCAACAGCTGGGACCATCACAAAGCCCCAACAGTGGGCCCCTATCTCCAGCACAGAATATATGCCTGCTGCCTTCCACTGCAGCAGTCACTGTTGCACCATCTGAGCAGGAAGGGACCTATCAGCTACACCATCAGAGAACTCAAATGTTGCCCAGCAAATGCGTGACAACAACTGCCCAGTTAGATGCTGTTTGCATTTCAGATGGACAGATACCTACTAGCACACTGAGTGTGTCGCCCAGTGGCATGGCCACGTCAGCTCCAGTAACCTCTACCATGGACCAGTCTCCTGTCAGTGGTGTGCCTGCTGTATCTCCCGGCTCTCCAAGAACCAAGCCCAGGGTAAAACGGACATCGTCCTCTTCTGACAAACTGAGCAATAAAAAGCACAAGGTGGCACATGTCATGACTGAAATCTGTGGCGGTCATCAAGATGTTCTGGAGCCTGATTCAGCCCTTGTACCTTTGTCCTCTAGTGCAGGGTAAGTAATTCAGGCGTACAACAGATAAAGATTTTATTTAAGACACCTTTTAACAGATCTGAAGAATGCCACAGTTCTATATAAATGGTGGGATTTGATGGTACTTGCACAAAGTAAGTTTGAATAGATATTTGAAACATATAAGATTGTTAAGGATGAGAGGCAGGAAACTATGTTCCCGATGTTGGGGGGGGTCCAGAACCAGGGGCCACAGTTTAAGAATAAGGAGTAAGCCATTTAGAACGGAGACGAGCAAACACTTTTTCTCACAGAGAGTGGTGAGTCTGTGGAATTCTCTGCCTCAGAGGGCGGTGGAGGCAGATTCTCTGGATGCTTTCAAGAGCAAGCTAGATAGGGCTCTTAAAAATAGTGGAGTCAGGAGATATGGGGAGAAGGCAGGAACGGGATACTGATTGGGGATGTTCAGCCATGATCACATTGAATGGTGGTGCTGGCTCGAAGGGCCAAATGGCCTATTCCTGCACCTATTGTCTATATCTGAATGAATATAGACAATAGACAAAGATTTGCAGTGCCAAAATTCAGAGGTGTTACATTATGCTTTGGCAGAATATTATCTCCAACCTCATTTAATGGTATTTATTTCAAATTATTTGGGAAAATATTGGATAAGCAAGAAATAACTGTGTTGCAGGGCTCACTACAGGCTTACAATAGGATTGAACGTTGAAATTTATAATCACACAAATACAATGTGATGGATGTTTGGTGACCTTAACTTAATACTGTTAACAACCGGTAAATAAACCTGTTGACAACACTGCACAGAGATTGTAACATTTAACGTTATTACAGTTCTGTTCGTGTAAGAATAAAGGCAACAGTGCAAGATGTAATGGAACTTGATGAGCAACAGCACGAAGATTATCACCAGGATTCTGATTCTCCCAGGTGAGAAGAATTTGTAGAGGATTTTGTAATTACAATTACATATTAAATAAATTGTGGATGCTGCCTTTGGTTTGAACATTATGTCATTAGCATAATATTCAAACCAAAGGCAGCATCCACAAGTGACCTTACTGTGGGTGAGCTAGTTACGATCTGCCCTGCTCCACCAAAAAAATTGATGAACACAAGTTCAAATTTCAAATCAACTTTCAAATGGGGAATTGGCTAAGTATTTAAAGGTAATACATTTGCAGGCCAGTAGGGAATAGAGAAATAGCATTGACTATAGACCTGTGCAAAGAAATATTTTTATATTATTACAATAATAATAATTATAATAATTAATTAAATCTCTTGTTGGAAAAAAGCAGACAGTGTGTGCTCAAGGATTTGTTTTTGCAGCATGCTTTAGCATGATGCCTTGTGCACAGCTAGGGAAAGGCTTCAGTGAAGAAAATTGCATGGAACAGGGGTAGCAGGAAGCTGAGCTGACATTCTACAGGAAGGATGTTGATGGAATAGCATTGGTGAGAACATGTTTGTGTTTCCAAGAGTCTTCACACTTTGGGGCAGAATAACACATGCATCTGCAGCTTGAATTCGATAAAGATTGACTTGGGAAAAGTGGAAGCAGAAAAGATTGATTATGTAAATACTGGTGGCAACAATATTGCCATAACTAGTCCAATTATGCAAGGGCAGAATCTTATGTTTGCGTCTAAACTACTGCAAATAAAACTCCAGCCTCAAGTGAAAAGATATGGTTTTAAGGACACCGGAAGGACGGCTTCACTTATTGAGTTGCAAGAGGAATAGAATATTGTGGTTATCTGAAAAATCTCCACATGATCATATAATGGAAAGAAGATAGCTCATGAAACAGCTGAGGATAGTTGAGCCAAGGACACTCAAGTGAACGTGAAGCCTGAATATAAAGTCTGAAAACGGGTCCTACTTGAAACATCACCTATCCATTTTCTCCAGAGATGCTGCCTGACCCACTGAGTTACTCCAGCATTTTGTGTCTATCTTTGAATTTGAAGCCACCTTAATTATTAATATACCTTTAACTTTCCTTTACATTTTAGAGAGTTTAAAGTGGAAATACAGGGCTTTCTGAAGATAAAGCTTTGGATAAATAGTCATTAGGATTGGCAATAGTTCACAACTGAGGCCTACCTTATAGGTATATTTCCACCAATAATGTTAAAGTTAATTCCAAAGAAGCCAGTTAAGAATTTCTATAATGTGGTTGCTATAGTGTTGTAGGGCATGTGATGGTCAGTGCACACCACGGTCCTGCAGGCAACTGGCTCATAATTAGCAGATCTATCTGTTAATGATGAAACAAGGAACTGCAACTCCTAGTTTACAAAAAAGTAATAAAGTGCTGGAGTAGCTCAGTGGGACAGGCATCATCTCTGGAGAACATGGATAGATGAACCTTCATATTAGACCCTTTTTCAGTCTGAATAAGGGTCCCAACCTGAAACTTCACCTATCCATGGTCTCCAGAGATGCTGCCTGACCCGCTGAGTTACTCCGGCACTCTGTGTCTTGTTGATGATCTTGGTTAAGAGAGAACAAATAGCCTGGACATCAGCCCATATTAGCTTTCAAATAGTGGTACACAGCTGTATTGTTGCTTCGAGGACAGGTAGACCTCAACATAATGTCTCATTCGAAAGATGGCATCCATGATAGTATAATAATCCTTCGTTACCGTCAGATGCAGTCACTGATTTTAGCGCTCTCTGAAGTGAAACTTGAACCTGTATTTTCTGAGTCAGTCAAATTGAGTTGTTACTAATTCCGAATTTAAAAAACATGGTAAATATAAATCAAATCATTTAAAAGTGACTCCCCTTTTTAAGTGTTTGATGCTTGAGTTTGTGTTAACCTAAAGGGCCTGTCCCACTTGCATGCGATTGCGTGCGTTTGGTGTGACCAAACGGAAGCGAAGTTCGCGCGTGACATCATTTGCGTCATGCTTACCAATCAGCTGGGCAGGAGGCGGTCCGACTGAATTTGGGCGTCGGGCGGTGACGTCATCACGCACCGCCACGCACTAGGCGTACACCGTCAAGTTGCTGCGTGCCGACAGGCCGTTGGCGCGCGAAGATTTCGGCCACTGCCAGAATTTCGGAGCCCCACGCAACTCAGCGCTTCTAAGTGGGACCGGCCTCGCGCGGCCATACGATGCCCGTATGCCTCAAGCGACCATGAGGTTGCGTAATTTGCGAGCCAAGGTCGCGTAAGTGGGACAGGCCCTTAAGGAATTGCCAGCAAGCCTGTGTTGAGGTTGTTCATTAAAGCCATGATTTTTGCCTCCCCAGTCAAATGGAGCACGTGCCAATGTTGCAGTCCCTAGAACCGATGAACACAGCAACCTCAAATACAGAAGGACAAGATGACTTTGTCACTGGTACGTCTGAAGAATTGGTCAGAGACATGGGAACATTGTAATGTGACGGTCTGAAGAAGGGTTTCGACCCGAAACGTCACCCGTTCCTTCTCTCCAGAGATGCTGCCTGTCCAGCTGTGTTACTTCAGCGTTTTGTGTATTAACATTGGTTTAAGCCAGCATCTGCAATTCCCTCTTACACACTGTAATGTGAGCACCTGGAACGACGAGGTCTGAGCTCCAGACTCTTCAGATTTCAGCTTAATTCATTCAGGGGGTAGATGTTGCAATAGCCAGGTGCTCCCTAGATTAGTCGGCTGCAATGCCGAAGAAGGCCATCAAGTGAAAACACGAGGCAACTGGCATTATTTCTAATGATCTTTGTTCTTTTCTCCCAGAATCTAAAAGTTCGGATGACGATGACACCTTCACTTCTCCTCTTCTTGCTCTGCTTGAGCAGGAGGAAAAGAGAAGAGAGATCAGGAGTGAGAAGAAATCAAAAAAAGGCCTGCTGTTTCAAATCACAAGCGATGATGGGTTTCAGATCCAGTGTGATAACATTGAAGGTAGAGTTAGTTTACTGACTGTGCATGGGTGGAATGAGAGCCTTGATGCCAGGGGTTTGGTGAAGAGAATATTTTCATTTCCTGCAAAATAAAATGATTAACAAAATGAGTGCAGTGTTGCATTTCCAAGTGCTCCTGATAATTAATCCAACCTGACATTAGACATTTTCTGGAACTATATATCAGATAATCCTAATCACAATAATTGAATGGTTGTTCATTTTGATTATTAGTTTGGTAATAATAGCTCAATTGAAGAATAAATTACAAACCATTTAAGAAAATCAACCTGCATTCTGTAATCAATTATCCAGTGGTAAATATTGTTGAGGTGTTGCTTTTGCTTGACTGCTGATTTATCTTTGATATCCTTCAATATAGCATGTATACTGTCGAGCACATTAGAACACCCCGAGATCATAAACTGACAATGTCAATCCAAGTCATCTTTTATTTTAAACAATGACAGTGTAGTGACCTTTTGGGTTTCCACTTTGGGGGAGAAAGTATGATCCACACTTTCGGAGAGTACGATATTGATGCCATTTGGTGTAGTCTATTGTGGAATTATGGATTTGTCCAACTAGTAGGAAACTGAATTTTGTTGAGGTGATTGAAAAGAACGATTGGACCAACTTGTTTTGCTTCTCACTGTTGCACATTTTCTTTGTAGAAGGGTGGAAGGTGTTGACAGAGAAAGTACAGGAAGCTCGAACCAATGCCCGACTGAAGCACATATCATTTTCTGGTAAGCAGCATTTACTGTAACGGGAATTCCCGTTTAAAAAAAATTATATTATACTTATACTTAAATACAGGTAAATCTGCCCCCCCCCCCCCCCCCCACCGAGCAGAAACATTAACAAATGCGCTCCTATTCTTCTTTTTAAAAAAAATGTTAGCCCATCTACCATGAATTCCACTTCCTCATGTGGTACGATCTTGGTGCACTTGTATCCAAAGATCCAAAGATACAAGCACACCAAGAATGTGCCACGCCAGGAAGCATAACATTGGGGGAAGAGGCAATATGCTTTGTATCATGGAGTTCCCAAGTGTTACAGACTCCAAGACCTATTATGCTCGTCCATTCCTTGGCTGGAGAATATTAAATAGACAATAGGTGCAGGAGTAGGCCATTTGGCCCTTCGAGCCAGCACCGCCGTTCAATGCGATCATGGCTGATCATCCACAATCAGTACCCCGTTCCCATCTTCTCACTATATCCCTTGGCTCTGCTATCCTTAAGAGCTCTATCGAAGTCTCTCTTGAAACATCCAGAGAACCGGCCTCCACCACCCTCAGAGGCAGAGAATTCCACAAACTCACAACCCTCTGTGTGAAAAAGTATTTCCTCACGGTTCTTTACTCCCCATCGGGAACATGTTTCCTGCCTCTAATGTGTCCAAACCCTTAAAATCTTATATGTTTCAATAAGATCCCCTCTCATTCTTCTAAATTCCAGAGAATACAAACCCAGCCGCTCAATTCTATCAACATATGACAGTACCGCCATCCCGGGAATTAACCTTATTCTTGCCATGGGAGAAGCTCATTTTTGATATATGTGAACATTAGTGTTTTAAAGAGCACTGTACCGATAGCCAACTTTGATAACGACTGTTCTTATGGTTTAAACATCATTCATAATGCTACTGGTGGGAATTTTTTACATTAGTTATATATACTCTCCACTATTTAAATCTCGGGTGACTTTTTAAAGTGATCTCACTATATTTGTTTGGCATTTAGCTATGTGATACATTAATCTCAGTTTTAAGATTTTCAATTACCACTCCCCCCCCCACATTGCAAATCCAGCCCTAATACATGTTCAGAGAGAGATGTTCTTATTTTTGCAGTTATGTACAGAAATGTTTCCTATTATCAACCAGTGAAGGCCTAGCTATAACTAAGGTTATGTCTCTTTATTCTGCTCACCCACACAAAAACTAATTCTCTCCACCTACATTATAATTTCCATTGATTATCTGGGAGAACTTGATAAAATCACCACTTAATCTTCTGTTATCAATCAGAATGCTTTTCAGTCATAATACAGCCATGATCTTTGTTGATATCCTCTCATTACAATGGAATTGGCGCAGTAGGATTAGACAGATTGAATTGCTCTTTAGACCAACAGCTCTAAGCCGTGCTGTCCAAATGCAAATTGGAAAGGTTGTGATGCCAGGCTCAGTGGGCGGCACGGTGGCACAGCGGTAACATTGATGCCTCACAGCGCCAGACACCCAGGTTCCAGCCTGACTCCGGGTGCTGTCTGTATGGAGTTTACACGTTCTCCCTGTGACTCTGTGGGTTTTCTCCCACTTTCCAAAGATGTGCAAGGTTGTATGTTAATTGGCTTCTGCAAAAAGCCCCCAGTGTGTAGAATGCAAAAAGTAGGATAACATAGAACTAATGTGCGGGTAATGGATGGTCAGTGTGACTCGGTGGGCCGAAGGACCCGTTTACGCACTCTATCTCTAAACAGAAGGCTGGTTTTAGGCATGTACTAGCTTATGCTTTTGCTTTTCCATTTGCAGGGATAAATGGCCTGAAAATGCTGGGCATTTCTCACGATGCGGTGGTGTTCCTAATTGAACAGCTTTATGGAGCAAAGCGTTGCAAGAATTACAGCTTCAAGTTCCACAAACACCAAGAGATAGACGAGCTCCCTATCAATCCACATGGTTCAGCACGAGCCGAGATACACCAAAGGTAAAACTATGGCCAAAGGTTATATTTCAGCTGCGTGCCCATTGTTGCAGTAAACTTATTACAGATAGCAAGGTGACTACACATTGCATTTGAGCTTAAAGGCATTAAATATAGCCTGTTGGTGACAAGGACCTTTTTCTAAAATATTTTACTGAATGCATTTTAAACAGTTGTTTCCTTTCCAAACTTTTGATTCTACATTTTTTGTTGTCTAAAGAAGGATACCCATGGCAACCACCAATTTTGTCCAAGTTGCCAGTCATTGGTGTTTAAATTTGCCTGCAGGTTTTGCAAGTGATGGTCTCAAGCATTGATCAGATACAGTTTTTATAAAACAGTACATGTGCACTGTACATCTACTTCCAGTAGAAGTATGAAATATGCTGGCTGAATCAGCCATGAGTCAGGATGGCTTGGATTGATTAAAGTGGTTCCACAGAATCTCAGCAGCAAGTCCTGAGGAATGGGATGGTGCAGAATATTCATGCATGCATGTGCCCTCTTCTGTTTGGCTGCATCCTCTATTCCCCTTTCAGTTCCCAGGATCCTGATAGCCAAGCATGTCGTATCTGCTGATGACCCCTGGAAGGTCGTGCAACAAACAAATGCTTGGTATTTTTAAATACTTGGAGGATATTCAGAATAAACGGGAACAATTTAGGTGAAGTCCTGCAATTTAGGTGAAGTCCTGCAATTTAGGTGAAGTCTCAAAGTCTCTACGATGTGCTTCAAGGCTATTGTTCAAACCTGGAGTAAAAGCAACAATTTACAGAAATGTATCTTACAGTACTAGAAGCTGCAAATGCTGGAATCTGGAGGGAAAATAAGCTTCTGCAGGAATTCTGTGGGTCAGACAGCATCTGTGGAGGCGAGGAGGCAGAGAGATGACGGATGTTATGGTTTGCGATCGTACATCAGGATTTCAGTCCAGACGCAGGGTCTTTGTTTGTTTTTGCACAAAGTCCGCAAGCATTGCCACTTTTCATTTCACTGCGCATCTCGTATGTGTATATGACGAATAAACTTGACTCAAATCTGAAACGTCCAAATCTCTCTGCCTCCATAGATGATGCCTTACCTGCTAAGTACTTCCAGGTGTTTCTTTGCTACCTTAAAGTAGTATTCAGTAACAATGTGCATTCCCTCAATCAGCTTCTATGAGACGGTGTTCAAATGCCAGTGGCCTTTATGCCACACTTCTCCAACGAGCACAATGTCCAATCTAAGCAGCAATCAATCACTTTGTGATCCTCCAGGTCAAAGTGCAAACTTTAACTCACTCGTGGAACCTTACACTAAATGTGCTCTGCCATTTTGCCTCAAAACCCTATTTGGGTCCACAAGGCAGCTCTGTAGCATTTAAACAACAAAAGCAGCACCTATGTTTGGCCAAAAAAGGGAGGAGTTGTGTGGAAATTGCATCAAAGAGATTCACCACTTGCTTTGTTTTATTTGTACAGGAAGTCAGCATTTGACATGTTCAATTTCTTGGCTTCAAAACATCGCCAGCCGCCTGATTATTGTCCCAACGAGGAAGAGGAGGAGGAGGTGCAGCTTAAATCAGCTCGGTGGGTACAAACCTTCACACACTGCCTTCCACACACAGAAAACTAGAACCTTTGTGTGTTCTTCACAGATAGGGAAGGTAGAAAATAAGCAGGGAAATACTGGACAAGTTGGGTGGATTCTTTGGAGGATAGAAAAATTGCCATTTTTAGGTTTGTCCTTTGCGCAAGGTAACAATTGCATGCAGACAACTGTCAGGCCCATCAGCAACGAGTTGATAAATTCACAGTTTGGTATTAAATATTCATTAGACATTTTTTTAAAGATTTCAACATAATTTGGACATTTATTAAAGAACAATGGCGATGTGATTTATTCACGTGGGTGCACCTAATTACCACAGCAAGTTATTTGTTTGACAGGTGAGTTGACACAGATTGCTTCTCATTTGCACTGCCTCAGAGACTGTTTATTCAATATGCTGGTACCCTAGCAACAAATAGAAGTGTAGAATGTGGTAATTGGCATAATGATGAGCTATGCAGGGACCTTTGCATAAATAAACAGCTACTGTCTTCATCGAAAGAATAATGGCATTAAAGTTACATGTTTGAAGTCCAAGTACGAATGCTAGATGTGTTGGCATTAATCTTACAGCAGTAGTGATAGTTAATCTTTAACATGTACCTAAAATATGCTGATCAGAAACATTACTTATAATATCCTTAATTCACAAATTGGGTACTTATTTAAAACAAAATGTATAGTATTTCAGAAATTAAATTGTAGGTAAGGTTATAAATTTGAAATGGGTGGGAAATTAAGGTGATTATACCTTTCCTTCTGTCCATGGTTCTCCAATAAATATTTCTGCGTGTTGTACTTTGTATGAATCAGGTCTTATTATGGGCTGATGTCACTCTCTTTGACCTTGCAGACGGGCAACTAGCATGGACCTCCCTATGGCCATGCGATTCCGGCACTTGAAAAAGACATCAAAAGAAGCAGTTGGTGTGTACCGGTAAGGGAAAATATATTTCTGCACAATGCCCCCAGGTTACAGTAGTTATAAGCCATTAATAAGGCAGTGATTTTTGTTATGTTAATGTCACTTCTCAGTATTTTAAGTTGTTGTGTTTCCGGATCGCTATCCTGCTGAATAAAATTACCCTTGATCGCATGTGGAGATCACTCTAAAGTGCACAACAAAGAAAAATCAATTTCATGCATTTTGGTCTTAATTAAACTTTCAATTAACATTTCAAACTCTGGACAACAGGTTACACTACAATACCGTTTATTGTCATTTGAACCTCAAATGAAGTTGAAACGAAATTTGGTTTCTGCAGTCATACAACAAGAAAAAAAACCAAGACACACAATTTACACAAACATCCATCACAGTGAATCTCCTCCTCACTGTGATAGAAGGCAAAGTCTTATCTCTCCCCTGTTCTCCATTCTTCCCCCGATGTTAAAGCCCCCGGCAGGCGATGGCAAGTCCTGCGGCCGTTAAGGCTGCGGCGGGCGATGTAAGGCCCTGCTCCGGGTCTTGATGTTGGAGCCCCAGGTGGGCGATGGCAAGTCCCGTGACTGCTAAAGCTGCGCCGGGCGATGTAAGGCCCCGCTCTGGGTCGTTTTCAACCCCGCAATTCGGGTGGGAGAAGTTGCCGTTGCGGGAGCTCCGAAAAGCGGTCTCCCACGAGGGACCAGCGAGCTCCCGATGTCACCGTCCACCGGGCCTGTGGCTGGAGCCGCCGAAGCTCCGAAGTCGTGTCGCAGCCGCGCGCCCCCACAGCTCCCCACGCTCTGAAGCCGGCCAGCTCCACGATGGTTAGTCCGCAGGCGCCGCAACTGGAGCCCCCAGCTCGTTCCAGTTGGAGGCCGCTCCACGGTGCTTGGCCCCAACGACAACGGAGACCCGATGGGGAAAAGGTCGGGTCCCACGTACTTGGAAGAGATTTAAAAGTTTCTCCCCGCCCCCCACATATACACAGCTAAAATATATATATAAACTACAACCAAACTATACTCAACAGGACAAAAATTAAAAAAAAGACGGACGGATTGTAGAGGCCGCTGCCGCGAGGCGCCGCCATCTTTAAATTATTCAGTAGCCCTAAAATAATCTCATTCCCTGCAGAACTACAACTTTGAGGCTGCAGCCTCTAATTACAAATTTTATGAAAACTTAAAAGCTGCAATAACCAACAACATCAGAATGGATTCAGTTGGTCAAATGATATGCTGCATTTGTACAATGATCCACATTAGCTAAGTGTATTTTGATGCTATCTGTAGAATCAATTGTTATAAGGATGCTATTTTTTTAACTATTTGCCAGTTTTTCACATTATATCCTGATGTCATCTTTCTAGATGAAAATTGTGATGGTTTCCTTTTGGAGGATCTTATTTTCGTTGGTTATTTTGATCTTTAGACATTTGTTAGTATATGACCAGTCTATTGAAGTTGGAATTCATTTCTTGACAATTAACAAAGATTTATATCTTACCTTCGGTCTGTTCTTAAACTGACTGAAAGAGATAAAAATGACAAGATCATAAACTTTTAAAGTCCCCGCCAAAAAAAGATACAGGAATTAAGAAAAAAACCTGCTTAAAAGATGCCAACGTCTATAATTGTTTTTCCATTCAGAGGCTATCTGGGTTTATTTTATAACAAGTTTCCGTCCCCAACCACCTGGAAATCACTCATTTAGGGAACACTAACTTCACAGCACCTCATGTTCCACTTGGGTAGCTTACAGCCCAATGGTTTGAACATTGAATTCTCCAATTTAGGTAAATCTTTGTTTTTGCTAACTTCTAAAACCAGGAATGAGGCTTCCCAGGTCAGTCATTAGGTAGTGTGGAACTGAAGTAATTAAGATGAAAAATGACAAATTTTAATAAAAACAACACGTATTATTAGATGAAATGGCACTGAAATACAAGGGAAAAGATTCCCTGTAAATTGAGGACTGAGTGATGAATGCCACCTTAATTAATTAATTAAAAAGACGATCCTGCATAGAAAATTGTGAAAGCTTTTCTTCCGATGAATGTAGGGACATGCAATCATATTAAAAAGGTGGTCCGTGGGGCTAGCAGAGAGTGGGGGGAAAAATAACATTGCATTTATAAAATAAAACAGCAAAAATCCTCTTAACAGTACGGGAGTTTCTGAGATGCTAAAAATACTATAGTAGTTGCGGCCCTATGTGCGTCAATATCTCGTATGCTTCCTCATTGCACATATACTAAGGAAGTAGTGAACAGGATGTACTTGAATCAATTGCTGATGTAACTCACCTGCAAATCAAGAGATGTGCCCTAACAGGACCCGAGCATTCAGAAATCGTGGATGCAGTACATTTGAAACATAAGCAGAATATGGCAGAAAAATTCAATAAGACAGGCCACATCATCGAGTGAGCGTTAATATCTCAGAACAATGATCTTTCGTTAGAAAACGCCTGATTTACCTCTTGATCTATCTTTAATGCCCTTTAAAATAATTGATATTTAAAAACAAACACGATGATAGTTACCATAGTAAAGAGCAAACAGTGTTGGATTTAATTTCTATCCAGTCAGCGCGATGGACATAATTTGACAGAGTATTCTAAGGGGAATTGGGACGTGATTGACTTGGACTTCCAAACAATAAAGCCCCACAATTAAGGAATTTACTTAAGGTCAGAACTTTGACGATGTAGGATATAGTACTAACTTAGTAAATATAAAATAATTTGTACCAGGTGAAATTTAATGCTGATGAATATGAATATAAAATATTGTTTCTGGAAAGAGAAGATAGAAAATGTGCAAACTTTATGAATTGTGTTAAAATTATTTTAAGTTGAAAGAAATTGGGATATGGTTTGACTGGATGCTCAACAATTCAGTAACAATTATCAAAATAAAGGAGATTGCTGAATTATTCACTCCAATCCCACTGCAAATAGCAAGAGTGTCGACATTACAGGGATTGAAACATCAAGACCTATTAGCTCAACTATCTACTACAGTAGCATACAAGTCAGATGAGATCTTTCACGAGCGATGCAAGGAGCTGCAGATGCTGCAATCTTAAGTAAACCACAAAGTGCTGAAGTAACTCAGCGGGTCAGGCAGGATCTGAGGAGGGAATCAATAGGGGACGTTTTGGATTGGGTCCATTCTTCAGACCGTTGTTTTGCAAACTGAATTATGCACTAGTCGGACCACACCATGAGAGTTATGCCCAGTTCTGGTCACAACACAAAGGAGACAAAGTGCGCTCGAGGCAGTTCAGAGAAGAACCACAAGGCTGATCACTTGTGTAAGATGTATGAGAAAACAAAATGGGCACATTTGGACTTCTTGCCGTTGGAAAGTGAAGAAGAAGGTGATCTTATAGAGGAACATGCAACTCAGTGAATGATCTGGAATATTGTGAGAACACAGAACTAAGTTCAACAAACAAAAAACAGGTTGAGAAGTGATGTAAGGAAACTTAAAATTTGATCACGTGACAATAATTTAACTAAAATTCTGAAAGTAAGGACTGGAAACAAATGTTTGATTTTCCAGTTGAGGAGATACGTTTTTCTTGACAGTTGAAGCTGAACGTGCTGCATAAGCTACCTCAAGTGTAAATATTTTATATTCTTCACACAAAGCAATTAGCTTCAATGTCACTGAGCTAAGGAGAGAAAAGGTAACCATGTCCCTGAGTAGATAGTAGCTGTGTGTGTGTGATGAAGACTGGATTGGTATAATCTTTGCTAGAACAAAAACTGAATAGCCTGGCAAAATTCACTGTTAACACTGAGACATGTGAATGGTAGCCAGGCATGATAGCTGAGTACACCTGAGCATGAGGATGAATGTTCTAGTATGTGATAGTGCCATCAAGATGTGTCATGAATCAGCTATCTTATGATTTTTCCGACACGTCATTCCTCTTAGGAATAGATGTATGTTATATGGGATTGTTCAGTTCGTTGGGTGTTATTGATTCTTTTGAGACTTTCAAATTTTTCTTTAGCTCTCATTCTAACTACAAAATGAATGAATTCCATGCTTTTGTTTGTAAAGGAATTAATTTTGTTTGTTGAAGCACTTATTTCTAGGTCAGTGGTCTTGGTGTGAACGAGATCTACATGCTTAAGACAATAGTTGCAATGAAACAACTCAATTTTCACACACTTTCTCTTGGATCTTGAGATAATCAAGTTAGTGATTTGGGAAACGTGATTGGGGGTTAGGAAAGTAGGTAGGGAAATGAAATTATTCAGTTACGTTGTATGCTATTAGTAACTGATGTAGTGTTTGCGTAAAATTGATTATCCAACCAAGCAAATTAATGGTATTAATAAAACAGCAGAAAAATGAATGTGTTACAAAACAGCATGATATTGAGAATAAAAGCTCATGATCTCATGAATTTGATATTCATAATAAATGATTTCCCTTTTTTTCCTTCTACTCTTTCCATGTTTGTAAATGCTGTAGGTCACCAATCCATGGACGGGGCCTTTTCTGTAAGCGAAACATTGATGCAGGTGAGATGGTCATCGAATATTCGGGTAATGTCATTCGATCTGTCCTCACAGACAAACGAGAGAAATATTATGACAGCAAGGTGAGTTTCTGGTGCAGGTTTATGGTAGATTTTAACCCCAGGTGCGGGGATAGCCATCGTGGGAATCACTGATGTTGTGTCTCCGCCATTTAATGAATCCTTTCTGAAATAGCGCTATCTTTATGGCATCAGCGAGCAACATACCAGCTTCCATGTGACATACACAGCTGACCTGCTTGCATTATTAACTCGCACAACTTTGCAGATTATTTTAAAAGCGGTTTGTGTTCCTGTGTTTTTGCCCATTGTGCATTCATTATTCATGCTGTTGAATAGTTGGAGTGTGGAATCTTCACCAATCTGGTTTTGGAACTGAGCTGCTGTGAAGAGGCGGCTATTCACATTGCCATGGGGTTCCTACTGTTACACACTTGAGTACACCCTCCATAATGTTTGGGACAAAGACCCATCATTTATTTATTTGCCTCTGTACTCCACAATTTGAGATTTGTAATAGAAAAAAATCACATGTGGTTAAAGTGCACATTGTCAGATTTTATTAAAGGCATTTTTATGCCTTTTGGTTTCACCATGTAGAAATTATAGCTGTGTTTATATATGTCCGTCCCCCCCCCCCCCCCCCCCCCCTCCCCATTTTTCTATTACAAATCTCAAATTGCGGAGTACAGAGGCAAATAAATAAATGATGGTTCTTTGTCCCAAACTTTATGGAGGGCACTGTATGTTTTTGCCTCTGAATTCATTGTTGGCCACAGATTTGACTTTCTCCTTACTGCTTTTACTTTTCCAAATTCAATGGTGTCTAAATTCGTCCTTGAAGAGATCTACCAGATTTCTCCTTGGGTTTAAAATACCTAGCGAGAGTTATTCATACTGCAGATACTAGGTAGAGAAACTAAAATAACACTAAAATTCATTTGGCTTGGGATTATATTTTAGCCTGCAATATTCACATCTCTCCATGTTTGCTAAATTATTATTAATTCATGGTCTGATAGGGGTGGAAATCAAATTAATACATCTCTCAATGTGCTGGTAGTCTATCCCTCCTGCCATCTTAATTGCCAATTGCACTTCCTTCTGCACCAGTTGCTAACTACTCTGTTGATATAAACCTTCATTATCGCAAAGTACCGGTAACACTAAAAAATGTTGTGAGTGGAGCTTATCCATCGTTACAATATCAAGCTTTGAAATATTCATCAAGATTTAGGAAGGTAGTCCCCTCCTTGGTGAGTTACCCCCATCCCATTGACCGATGCTACAAAGCTGGATCATTTAGAAACAGCTGCCAATCTCAGAAATATTCCTCCACAATTAGACCCCTATTGACCTCAGCATCTGCATGATGGGAGAACTTCTCCAAAGAATTAGTCGGTTAATCGTCTTGGAGGAAAGTTAAACAACATAATTCTTTGTAAGTGAGCATCGCCATCACACACCAAACCATGGATATCACAGAAGATCAATTTGTACATTTTTGTTCAACACTTATTCCTGTAGTTATTGAATAAAGAAATTGCTTTAAAAGTGCTTGATTCGCTTTTGCTTGCTTGCTTCTGTGATTTTGCCTGCTCCATGGAATGAAAATGAAACTGTCCACTGTGTGATGTCTTGTGTTTAAGAAAATTAATGTCACCTATGAGGTGGGTGGTGTTGTGACTTGCATTGGGAATGTATAATATTAATCACATACTATAAAATGATATACTGGCCCAGTGCTGTGGAATTGTGTAATTTTCAATGTGTTCATGCTGCAAATATATTATTTTAATCTTGATTATTTACCCATTTGTGGAAACACTTTTTCTCATTTGAGAGAGTCAGGTAAAATGTAACTTCCAAAGATGGATGGTGTGGGCTCAGGTCCAACCAGACATGTGTGAACGTTTTTAAACTTTTCAAATACATCACCAAACCAGATCCTGTGATTAGATTGGAAAGAGGGAATTAATGATTTAAAAATGTGGATGAGGCTGACAACCTTGGAGTTAATGTGTATCTTCGATTTGGCAGGCTGGGTTTCCCAGGCCTTAGAAAATCTTGTACCTAAAGGGAGGTTTGGATGAGTTTGACGGAGAAAGATAAATACTACTGTTTCAGCATTACAGCTGGAGCAGGGGGGGATTCCCCTGTCCCTCAGCTCCCCTCATGATCCAAACCTTGGTGACCTGTCTAGAAAAGGATCTGCCATTCACATATCCACCTATCGGGTAATGGATTGAATTGATTTTGTTTTCATTGGAATCTCAACATCTCCAATTTTTCCCATTGAGAATATCCTAGTTTGGGTATTATTCTTGCACATTTTTCTTGCTTTTTTTGTGTGATTTTGCGTTTTTTTCCCTAATGTGTTAGATCTCCAATGGCCACTAAGATCGAAGCAGTGCTTGGTATTTTAAATCCACAGTTTTTGTAGAAGTTAACTATTGTGGTATTAGCTGTGGTATTTTTAGCCCATTAATGGAAAAGTTTGTAACCTGCTTCAGGCCAAACTGGGTTTGGACATTGGATGAGAACAAAATCAAGCTTGGCTCTGATGCTTCTCTTGGTCAGGCAGCCTGCTGCTGCAGTCAATGTATTACAGTTGCTAATATCCAGCAATAGTTGGCACATTTTGGAGAAGGCTGGGGGAAATCCATTGACTTGTGCTGACAAACATTTTGTTAACTATTTTTCTGCTGTTGTCTTGTACTCGCAGGGGATCGGTTGCTACATGTTCCGTATTGATGATTATGTGGTGGTGGATGCAACAATGCATGGGAATGCAGCTCGTTTCATCAACCACTCCTGTGAACCCAACTGTTATTCCCGTGTGATAAATGTGGACGGGCAAAAGCACATAGTCATTTTTGCTGTGCGCAAGATCTACCGGGGTGAAGAGCTGACATATGATTACAAGTTTCCAATTGAAGACGCCAGCAACAAACTTCCATGTAACTGCGGAGCAAAGAAATGCAGGAAGTTCCTGAACTGATAAAGACTAGTGGAGGAAAAAACCCTCTTGAGGTGACTGCCATGATTTAATGGGATTACTGGGGAAAATAAAAAAATCAGGGATGGGAATGGTCTGATAATTGTACTGCAAGATGCAAGAATGCCCATTCTTGATAGAGCACAGTTTTAAACACTAGTGGCAAAATGCTATTCAAATGTATTTTGTATCGACCCTGTTTAAAAACACTGCAAAACTGTGGCCGCTTACATTTCCAAAACTGCACAACAGTGTGTTGAATAGTTACAACCTACTTTCCATTCCAAACAAATGTACAGTTCCTTCATTGAAATCCTGACTAAAATCAATGTTCTTGTGAGTGATGGCACCAAGGCAACAAAGTAACCTGAAACAACGTGCCGGTCGGTAACTTGAGTTGAATCATCGCTGAAAAACAAAGGATAAGATCAAATATGACAGAAAATAACCTCTTTAGCAGTAATGCACTAGAAAAGGCAGGGGAAATTCAATGAAAATCTTTGACATAGAGATTCCAACCGAGGAGTAGATTTTTAATTGCAACGTTAAAGTGGGGAAGTAAAATGTTTTAATAGCTCCATTGCTTATGATACCTGCTAAACCACAGAAGAACGACTTAACCATAGGCAAGGACAATGAACTGAATTGTGGCCGTACCTGTGCAGCTTTGGAGAAGACCTGTTGTCCCATGCAATCACATCGATCTGGCAAATTCAATCCCCTTTCCAGGAGGCAGCTATCTCTGATTTTATTTATTTTAAGGTTGTGAGATTTTGTTTTAATTGAAGGGATCACTTTACTTGGCAGAAAATAGAATTAACACTAACGATTGTAATTCTGCCCATTAGATTTCCTTCATACATTTTTTTTCCTTCATTGTAACGATTACCGCACTTGCTACTCAACTCAATCTTGTAAACCCGTGCAGGTTGTACACGTAACCAGTGTTGATAGTTATACTACCCGTTTAAAGTGAATGAGTTGTGCTAAAGGCACTAATTCATTCTCAAAACTTCTGCTTTAAATGGTACTCGTGTCTTGTCATGGGGATAGTGCATGACACTATCAAATGCACTTACTGTCCAAACATTCACCAATTTAAACAGGTAAATTAATAATTTAAGGCTTAAGAGTTGATATTTCTTGACCAGAGGGAAGAACAGTTAATGTTAATGTGGAAGAAGTGGAAATTTCAGAAGGCAGCTAAAAGCATCATTCTACCCGTATTAAAATCCACTGATGTATAAAAGCCAAACTTACTATCAACGAGCAACTTTTACAACTTTTTGTTCCTTGTACGATGGATTTTAACCGGATTTTCCTACCAAATTGTTTAGGATTCTCTAAAACATATTTATTGAGGAAAATTAATTGGCATGATCGATGCAGGCTCGAAGGGCCTAATGGCCCCCTCCTGCACCTATTTTCTATGTTTCCTATTTTTCTATGATGTCATTGAGTATCCACCAAAGGAAGAAAGTTTAAGCCTTTTTATAAATTTGCTTTTGCACTCTAAACGTCCTGATTATGAAGTTGAAGATGAGGGCACCGTGTATCGTCCTGATTGGAGTGATTTTTGCCTACTGGGTGTTCCACTTATTTTGATTAAAAGCTACAGTACCAGCAGGGAAATGACTGAGAACAATAAGCATCTACCTGTTGGTTCCCTAAAATTATCTTTTCTGCATTCCTAGTTGTGCTATAACAGCAGGAAGAACAAAATATTGGGACATTAAACCTATATTGAACTCTAGATGGGGAGCTTGCCGGAGGCACTCATGCTATTTTGGAAGAAAATGTTTTTGTAATTCATGACAAAAAAAATAACAACTATCACAATAGCTGACTCCTGGAAACCGGGCAAATTTTTTTTGACCAAATGAATGCATCTCAGGTGGGTTTCTGGCGGTGACTTAATGACCTTGATCCCTTGTACTTTTGCACTGTGTGCTATTTAGATAAACGCTAAATCTAATGTGTTTGTACTGACTACAATAGTGTATCCTGTTTTTCAGGTCACAGCTGTATTCCATATCACCAATATCAAAATTTCTGCTGTATCTTGTGTATTCGATTATCCTGATTAGAGATTTGTCTCTGCTGCTTTCTAAGCTTTCGTTTGCTTTCCAAAAAAGGGTTTGGCTAATCAGGATACTATATCTTCTTGGGGCACAGTCTTTTTTAAAAGTTGAATTATCCCACCAACACATCTTCTCACCCTTCCATTCAGCTTCTCCCTCCCTTTAGACAAAAACGATGTTCCTTCAAACAATCATTGACAGCTTAGCAAGCTGACGGGAGCAAGGCTGGCAGAATGTTCTTTTCCTTATTATGGTCCATGCTGTCCAGTATTCTTGTTTATTTAGTTACAATTCTGCCAAAAATCGTGGATTTTGTTTTTCTCATTTTGTTTTGTCTTCACTCAGTTGCTGCTATTACTTAATGACATCCAACTGCCTTTAGAGACCATGTTCCTTGCTGCTATGATATCAGCTTTTACTTGAGGGCACCCTCGCACAGACATGGGTACTAACCTCTAACATAGGAAAGGATAGGTGGGGTCGACCTAAAATGGATAATGTACTTCATTTAGTACATGATTGAATCGGCATACTTAGAGCACAGGAAAGGCACACCTTCTGAGTGTGGTATTAATGTTCAGGTAATGGGGGTTCTACTTGATGGGTGGGGGGGAAGTAGTTCTGTATGCACTGACAGTCAAAGTCCAATATATGCTGTTCTATTGACTGTGGCTGGATAGGTACATAATATCTAGCTGGAAATATTTTGTTTGTAATTATTTTTAATCCAATGTCACTGTTGCCAAACAGCTGCAGGCAAACTACAACAGGAAAGGAAACGTAACTAGCAGTGGATATATTGGTTAATGTAATTCTGAGTGCATCCCTCTTATTGTATTGTAGGGCACTTCAAAAAGGGGACAAAGATTTGATTACCAGTTGATATTATACGTATTTCTTGCTATTTGGATAATTGAAGGAATATATGAAACATCAGTGTAGTCTCAGTGAGGATGTTATTAAGTACAATTGCCAGAGATACTGTTTTATTAAATTCATGAGGTATAATAAGGTATTTAAAAGGATATTGAGAATGTTCGAGCCTTGACATTATGGTTGAGACTTCAATATTTTTCCACAAAATGTGTAACTTCCCATTCAAAGTAGTAGTTGAATAGCTGTGATGTCCATTGTGTGGTCTTTCAAAACTCTTGTGTTTACCTCCCGTGATTCCACATTGAATCGGTGAGATTGCTGCATTAAATACAACTTTGAGTGGAGTAAGTGCACTAGCCATGAGCAGAATCACGTAGTCTCGGAAAACAATTATAAAACTGGCCCCAAATCCTGAAATAAGCACTACATGCTTAAGATGCAAGAGGCCCCATCGAGTGTCCAAGAGGAAGTGGTAGGCACTCTTGTAAAAGGCAATGTTTAGTTTTGGCGAGATGGGTTCCAGGATCTCAGCTCTGCGGTCTTCCCCGACTCAAACATAAATCCTCTTTGTGTGCCTCTTCATAAATGCTGTACTGTGTTCATTCAGAGGCAGCCAGCAGTGAAACTTTAAACTGACTGGAGTTCATTCTCCATCAATAAAGGAAGTAAATTGCAAAAATCTCTTCAACTTGATGGGCAATCAGAGATTTTAAATACTGCTTTTTGTCCAGTTGTGTCAGTGCGGAACTTTAATGGAGACTTTATGTAATGAGTTAAAACACTGAATAAAATATAGATGTTCCCTCCGACTGACAGTATCTCTAACCCAAGCAGAGATTTTTTTTTTATGTTATTTATTTGAAACCCATTTGGATATATAGGAAACTTGAATATAATTGTATTTTTAAAAAAATAATGAGAATGGGAAAGAGGTAGAAAATAATATTTAAAAACATAGATAACTGAAAATAGCACAGCAGAGCCAGGTGGTGACACCTGAGTATGTGTACCAAAGTCTTGATTCATAGGAAGAAATGAATCATTGGAATTTTAGTTCCTTCTTGTCTTGCCCCCTTCTTTGTAACTAGCCCAGCACCCTTTTAATTCAGAGTCCAGACACCGAATGGTTGCACAGAACAGCTGGGCTGTGCGAATCAGAGTGGGCCCTTCAAGAACAGTTTTTATTGTCTGATCCCCTCTTCAAGATATTGACTGAGTTTGGTAAGAACAGGCAGCAGCTAGACCACTGGTGTAGGATTCCACATGTTTGGGATGTGGAAAACAGGCATAGTGCTGAGAAGAGTCTGTCTCTGACAGCGAAGCCCTTGTCATTTGGCAGCATCACGCCCGCCTGCTTCCTTGCCTTTTAGATTTTATGGGGGGTGGAGGTGGCCAGTGGTGGACATGCGTAGCAAGTCAGAAGAGATGACTAGTTGCTAGTTTGCTTTTGTTTACAAATGTTGCTGCTTTTGTTCGTCCATGTGGCTGGTCAGAGATTGGAAATAAACTGTCATGTATCCCTTTGTGTTGGTTTCTGAGGCAGTTAAACTTTGAAATCTTTATAACCTGCACCATGTAGTGTATATAATTAAGTGCCAGGTTATTATTTTTAAAGAGTTTTATGGACAACCTATCAGAGGTTTAATGACCTGCCAATTAACAATTGAAAATGCTGCCATAGTGCGCATATATATATATTTTTTTAGTACAGTTTATTTATTTAATTTGGGGTCTTTTTGTGGGCGATATAATCTGCACATTGATCAGTAGTTTGGGGGTCACTGTTGCTGAATATGCATACCCAGCACTCCAAATCCGAACGTAGGGTCACTTGAAATGGAGGTGATATAGCTTCTTGTAGGTCATTTATCCCAAATGGTCTCCTTTTTCTCATGATCATAAGGGAGTGCTTGCTATGTATCCATGGATGCCAGAAGCAGGATTAGCCGCAATGAGAGAGATTCCTTAATGTGCCAGTGTACCTGGCAGAACTAGTTACAGTGACTGAGTTCATTCATTGCAGCAGTCATAAGGCTTGATCTTTAGTTTAAGCACCAAAGTTTTGAAAAATAACTATTTACACTGCTGTTGTCCTGTTAACCATTCCGTAAGGCTCATTTCTGTACAGTTAGTGTCTTGTAGAAAGCTTCATTCTTGAATGTAAGTTTTTGCCTCGGGATTGGGGTGTTGTCACAATTTAAATGGACTCCAGCTCATTCTCCATGGGTTCCAGAGTAAACCCAGAACAATTCTATGACTGTCATTAGAATCCACAACATGACGGCACTTTGTATCTTCTCAATGTCTCCCTTGATTCTTTTCCTCAATGCAGGACTTCACCCTACAAATGCCACAGCAAGATTACACTTAATAAAAATCATGTTGCCACAGGGTAGTCATTTCAATCTAGTCTCCACGAAACCGATCAGGTTCACACCCATTACATCTGACAAGGAAGGCTATGGTGTTACTTTAGAAATTGTAATACCGCTTAACTTTATTTCGCAACCCGACAAAGTAGGAAGGACACAGCAGTTTTAAAATGAATGTATCTTTTTTCTAATGACTGAAGTTATTAGGAGACTTTTAAATGTTTTAAAAGACCATAAAGTTTGCTTGATGAAATACATAATCCCATCTGAAAAAGAAGAGGGTTAATTTGAAGGGCTGGTTCTCATCTATTTAGCATCCATTTCAAAGCAATACAATGTTTATTGATAAGTCTGCAGAGATCATGTATGACCATCATGTCTTAGTTTAAAAATAGAGTTCCGGATCTTGGTTAAAAAAAAGGGGGATACAGAACCTACAATATCTGAATTATTTTCAGAGAAAATAATGCTTTGGTGATATTTCCCCCAAATTTAAAAATATTTAAACACTATTGCTGATTTTTCTTTCAATTGTCTGACAAATGGTTAGCTGATTCTAGCTATTAGAGGGAAAACAATTTTTAAATTATTTTTTTAAAATAAGGGTACATGTTGTGTCTGTACTTCCATGTTCCTTGTGACTAGAATCCTTCGTTTCCCCAATATGCCCCACCGGAACAGAATTATATTTATACGTACGTTTTTCCGTTAATGTGAATATATTTTTGCGTCTCTTTGAGATAAATACACAAAGGAGTGGTAGATGTAAAATGTTCCGGTTCAGAGAAAACTTACGAGAAATTTGTTTTATTTTTTATTCATGATGAGGCTAATTGTACCCTTTTTAATTATTTTTTCTGTTCCTGTAAATTGTTATTTTTTACATGGCTCTTGCAAGACGTCTTTACAGTTTGATTAGTGCATCAGTGTTAAACAATATCATGATAATGAAGGTAATTTTAATTAAGAAAAACTGAAAGCTATGCTAAAGAATGAATGTAAAAATATGTACATAGTTGTAAAAAATGTTTCTAAGCGTCATTTTCTATGCACTTTTTTATTTAAGTGATAGTTTAATTAATAAACATGTCCAGTTCATCCTTGGAGATACTTTAAATATATTTTGTGTATTTCATGTGGGATTACTTTTTATTAAAAAGTGTTGATCCTCTAATGTTGCTAGGACCCTCACTGAAATGACTTGCCTTCATTTGACCACACATGTAGCACTGGTAGTTTTATATCAATATGATAGTATTTCAGCAGGATTCATATGACTAATATTTCCAGAAAAATCACCTGATGGATGGATTCAAATTTATTTTGTTCTGGCATAGTTTATTTTAAAGCAATGTGGACTTGAGTCAGTGTTTTTGAGTAAAGCTGAGGTTGGGGCATGTTTCACTGTCGGTAGTGCATTTGTGTGTGATACGTCAGAGCTTTTGGACGCAAAACATAAAAAACAGGAGTAAGCCAAACGGGCGATCGGATGTAGGTCATAATTCTGTACAATCTTGGCATATTTTTCCCATCTAATTCCTATGTCTTCCTATATCACTTGATGTTAAAAAACTTATTGATCCCAGCCTTGAATGTGCTCAAAATCAAAGCAATCACAACCCTCTGAGATGGAGCCTTCCAGTGTTGAATCCACCAGGTAAAGCATTATCTCATCTCAGTGCGACATGACTAACCTACTGCCTGAGTATCCCTTGCTAAGCAGCCACTTAATCCCTGCAGCCTTTAATATTAACCATTCATTTGTTCAATGGAGAGATGTTGAGAGTTACCCATGATTGTCCTCATTTGCATACCAATAATAACATTGCAGACATTTATTCAAAGAATTTAGAAAAAATTATCTTTCTCAACACATGAAAATGAGAAAATGCCACATGCAAAGTGGAGGAACAGCACCTCATATTTTGTTTAGGTAGTTGGGTAGCTTACAACCCAATGGTCTGAACATTGAATTATTCAATCTTAGGTAAACAACCCCTCTCCTATCTCTTCCCTAAGCCCCACCTGGATGTGCACCGATTTCTCCCTTTTCCCTCGCTCCGTCCCATTCCATTCATATTCTTTCCTCTGGCTTCACATTTCACGTATCTTCTATCCTTCTCTCACACTTTTTGTCTTCACCATTGTCCAACTATCTACCCATTAACCCCCACACTGGTATCCACTTATCATTTGGCAGACTGTCCTGCCGCCTCCTCTTCCAACTTTCTCCCCCCACTACAGTCAGTCTGAGGAAGGCTCCCAACTCGATACGTCACCTATTCATGTTCCCCAAAGATGCTGCCTGCCCCACTGAGTTCCTCCAACACATTTAATGATCCAGCCTCCACAACCCTGTAGTGCTGTGAGTTCCAGGGATTCATCACCCTCTGCAAAAGTAAATTAAAATGATTCCTGTTTTAAGTGATCTGCCCCTTGTCACTATGTTCTCTCGTTTGATTTTTTCCAACCGGTGATAACATCTCACCATCTACCCTGTCATGCCTCTAAGATATGTTGTCTCAAGAAGATCAACCTCATTCTTCTAAGCTGCAAAGAATATAGACCAATCTCTGAATCGTAAAGTTGTGCCACACAGAAATGGCCCTTTTGGTCCATCTTGAGGCTGTCGACCTTTTTGCTCATCCATATTAATCCCATTTGCCAACCTTGTGACCCTTAATAGGAAACACAACAAGGAAACCAAATGGGAATAGAATGGTAAAAATTGAAGAAGTGCCCTAAATTTATCTAAATAAAAACATTGGGGGGGGGGGGGGGGAGGAGGAGGGGTTGGCTTGTCCGGGTTTCTAGAGGATTTGGGTTAGTTAATGGCTTGATTAGGGGCAAATGGACTGATGATCACTGAAAGTCAAATTGTTTCAACATACCATCAAAGCTTTGCGGCCAACTGAAGGAGCACCTCCCTCCCTTACACCTTTGGCATTCCAAGAAGGACTCAGGACATGGGAACACACAGGTCATTGCAGGTAATGCAAACTTGAAAACATCTCGACTGATTTTCTCAATAAAGTGGAATTAATTAATTTATGGGGAACTGTACACAGTGCAAACATACAGTGCTCTCCATAATGTTTGGGACAAAGACCCATAATTTATTTGTTTGCCTCTGTACTCCACAATTTGAGATATAATAGAAAAAAAATCACGTGGTTAAAGTGCACAATTTTCAGATTTTACTAAAGGCCATTTTATATGGTGAAACCAAAATGTCTAAAAATGCCCTTTAATAAAATCAGACAATGTACACTTTAACCACGTGATTTTTTTCTATTACAAATCTCAAATTGTGGAGTACAGAGGCAAATAAATGCTGGGTCTCTGTCCCAAACATTATGGAGGGCACTGTATACCTGCTTCTTTGGCTGTGATATTTCTGAGCTAGCACTGTTGATTGTGGAATCAGTGAATCATACGTGTGATGATGATGTGGTCTCTTCATGTTCTACTGGCCATTTGGTGTCATTAACTTGATTAGTGGTGTATAAATAGAGGCAAGCAGTTTGTAACCTCTTCATGTGTTCTAGTTCTTTCAGATCAGATCCTTGCAGTGTGTAGCTCTGCCCTTAATGTGCAAGACAATAGGTGCAGGAGTAGGCCATTTGGCCCTTCGAGCCATTCAATGTGATCATGGCTGATCATCCCCAATCAGTACCCTTCTCCCATATCCCCTGACCCCGCTATCTTTAAGAGCCCTATCTAGCGCTCTCATGCACCAAATGGACTGAAAAATGTTAACTTCTGCTCAGTATGATCCTGCAAAAATGGTGTATGCCTCTTGTGTCCACGAATGTTTGCACATTCTATATTTGGGTTCTAGTGGAGATATATTCCTTTCTCGGGTGTGCTGATCCTATGGCGCACTTAATAGAAGGGACTGTAGATGGAGGTATTACAATAAGGTTGAGATACAAGGAACTGGAGGTGCTGGTTGACAATAAAAGACACATTGCTGGAGTAACTCAGCGAGTCAGGCGGCACTTGTACCTGGGTCCTTACACCCCATAGACCCTGCAGCTATTAGTTTTTAAATGCACTGGCTGTCCTTGTCATTTCCAAGGGCTTTATCTTACTCAGCTCCTCCACAATATTCAACGCTCGAACCTTTCAAGATGATGGAAATCGATCTTAATACCGTTGACACTTATTGTTTACAGATGAGCTGTTAACTAATATTTTTGAGGTGGATTTTATTTATTGTTAGGGGTTGTCAATGCACTGTCTGCTGATGTGACAAAAGTTACACTGAGCCACTATTTAAAGCACCTCCATGGACAGATTCATTGCAACATGATCATGTCACATTCATACAGGTTGCAAGCGATGGCAGGGTTGCATTCAGCATTGTAGAGGCTGCGTGACCATTTAGTTAACCACTTAAGCCCACTTCCCTGCTCTTTGCACAGCCTTGCAATTCTACTGCCCCTGTGGTATTTGTGTTCCTTTTTGAAGGTCGTTAAATCTACATTTACTAGGGGGCGGTGTATTCCAAAGGCAATAACTGGCAGTGTAGAAAAATAAAATGGGTATTTCTGTTTGCGCCCTGCAATGCACAATCTTTCCTTGTCAAATAGTTCCAGATCTTTTAAAAGTAACATTTTAAAAACAGCCTTTGGTCAGTGCGGGGAATGCGATTTGTTAACCAAGCCAACGCTAACATTTAATTTAACCCGAATGTGGGTGAGAATATGATAGAGGGAAAATGTGCACAACACAAAAGCAGAGTTGTGAAGTGGTGAGAGGTCGGAAAGCTTTGATGTTAAAAAGGGGATGCAAGTGTGCAGAGACCACATGGGGCATTAGTTTAGTTATACAGCGCGGAAACGGGCCCTTCAACCTACAGATCCATGCCGACCAGCGATCCCCACACTAACACCATCTTACACACTAGCGGCAATTTACAATTATTACTGAAGCCAATTCACGTACAGCCCTGCACGACTTTGGCGTGTGGCAGAAAACTGGAGCACCCGGAGAAAACGCACGCGGTCCCAAAGGAGAATGTACAAACTCCGAGGGTTACACAAAAAGCCGGAGAAACTCAGCGGGTGCAGCAGCATCTAAGGAGCGAAGGAGATAGGCGACGTTTCGGGTCGAGACCCTTCTTCAGACTGGTCAGGGATCAGGGAAATGAGAGATATAGACAGTGATGTGGAGAGATAAAGAACAAGGAATGCAAGATATGCAAAAAAGTATCGATGATAAAGGAAACAGGCCATTGTAAGCTGTTTGCAGTGTGAAAATGAGAAGCTAGTGTGACTTGGGTGGGGGAGAGAGAGAGAGAGAGAGAGAAGGAATGCCAGGGCCCGAGGGCTGAGGGAGAGGTGGGAAGGGGAGGAGGCAGCCAGGGTTAACAGAATTGAGAAAATTCAATGTTTAAGCCCAGAGGATGCAGATTCCCCAAGCGGAATATGAGGTGCTGTTCCTCCAACTTGCGGTGTTGCTCACTCTGGCCGTGGAGGAGGCCCAGGACCGAGAGGTCGGATGTGGAATGGGAGGGGGAGTTGAAGTGCTGAGCCACCGGGAGGTCGGGTTGGTTATTGCGGACCGAGCGGAGGTGTTTGGAGAAACGATCGCCAAACCTCCGCTTGGTCTCACCAATATAGATCATCTGGCATCTGGAGCAACGGATGCAGTAGATGAGGTTGGAGGAGGTGCAGGTGAACCTCTGTCGGACTTGGAAGGACTGCTTGGGTCCCTGAAAGGAGTGGATGGGGGAGGTGAAGGGACAAGTGTAGCATCTCTTGCGGTTGCAAGGGAAAGTGCCCGGGGAAGGAGTGGAGCGGGAGGGAAGGGAAGAATTGACAAGGGAGTTGCGGAGGGAGCGGTCTTTGCGGAAGGCAGAAACTCCGTACAGACCGCACCCACAGTCGGGATTGAACCCGGGTCTCTGGCGCTGCGCCACCGTCATAAAGAGTTTGTCTTCATGACGAAAGCAGACACGAGATGACAGATGCTGGAACTTGGATTTAAAGAAATAAATGTTAACCATGTGTTTCGCCTTCACAGATGCTGCTTGGACCAGTTCATGTCGCAGCTGTTGTTTTGCTTTGTGATGAAGAGTTTGACTCCAGGAGTAAAGGAGTCCTTAATTGTGTAGGACCATTGGTTTCTTTGCCTAAGAGAGGGTGTTCTAGTCATGGAAGAAGCACAGCAACAATTCTCTGCACTGGGTTTGGGGAATGAGGAGAGATTTTAGACAAGGACTGTTTAAGAAAGAACTGCAGATGCTGGAAAAATCGAAGGTAGACAAAAAAGCTGGAGAAACTCAGCGGGTGAGGCAGCATCTATGGAGCGAAGGGATGGGTCACCAATTGATGCTGCCTCACCCGCAGAGTTTCTCCAGCTTTTTGTTTAAAGAATACAGTCCATGTCTAAGATAAAGTTTGGGATAGTGAGAGATCTCGCTGACAATTGTTAAGGAATTTGATAGATTAGATCCAGTGATGTTGTTTCCTCTGATCGATGAGTCTCGGTTAAGGGCGGGAGCTTGGGAGTAACGGATAGCCCCTTCAGGACTGAATATTAGAAAGCATTTCATCCAGGCTTGTGACCGCTGTACAATACAATTCATACAATACTGTTTTCCTCGCGGCATCGCCTCTTGCTGAGGCGTGGTGACGTTATAACTCTTAGCTGAAGTAAGCCAGCGGGCCAGGCAATATCTCTGGTCGTATCCCTGACACCCTGGCTGCAGGATGTTCTTGGAGACGACCTCAAACATCGCCCATTCCTTCTCCAGAGATGCTTCCTGTCCCGCTAAGTTACTCCAGCATTTTGTGTCTATCTCCGGTGTAAACCCGCATCTGCAGTTCCTTCCTACACACGGTGCAGACACGCATTGGGAATGATTCGCTGCTTAAATCGCCCACGTCTCTTGCCCGGGACAGACTTGGCTTCCACGAAGCCCGTGCGTGCGGGGGTCTGTGGTTGATTGATGAGATTTAATTAAACTAAACATGGAGACTGACCGAATGCAGACACACGGCTTCAACGGAGATGGTCAGAAATGTTAGCATGGGTGTGATGGGCCGAAGAGCTTTTACTTTGCTACACCCCCTCTCTATTTTGAAAAACAAAGTGGGGAAACTTTAAAAAATATATATTCCTGCATAGAGAAAGGACATAATTGCAAAGCCATTAAGCCTTTCTATTGAACATAAGAATAGTCAAATAATATTCGCTAGAAAATTAGGCTTTGATCCCATAACATGGTTTGGTGGAGAGATAGACCAGCCATGATCGAATGGAGGAGCAGGCTGGATGGGCCGAGTGGCCTCATGCAGCTCCTGTATGTTATGTGCATTGCCACAATCTGCAGGTCAGTGCCCTGGGGCAGGTCCCCACCCACACTGGCCATTGGCTGGAGGTGAATGCAAACAGCCACTGTAACCCTGGGTGCACTGACTCCTGTAGCCGGCACCGAGACACAATGACCACCGCCGGGGACCGGGCTGTGCTCCACACTATCCTCGACCCCAACAACCCCTTCGGACACGATCCCTGGTCCGAAACAGAGCACGAACTGGTCGATGACGGTGAGTCTCCGCTTCACTGGGTTTTAAACGGGAAAGTTGCCTCACCCGATGGGCGTGGGTTCGTTCACCCGCACTGGCTGGGGACTGAGGATGCTGTGTCTGGCGACGTTCTTCAGGGCCTGTCCCACTTACGCGACCTTGGCACCAACGCTGTCGCATCCGTGACCCACCGGGCGTACCCTACAAAACCTGGGGGTTCGGCTTCCTAGAAACCCGGGTCCCGATCCCAAACACCGTCTGTCCAGTCCAGTCCCTCCACAGATGCTGCCCGACCCGCTGGGGTACTCCAGCACTCTGTGTTTTGCTTCCTTTTGCCTCCACCATGAAGCTCGCAGGGAACCCACGACCCAGGGAGGTGCCTGGTGATCCCCCCCCACCCCCTCCCCACCCGCCTCCATCTCGGTCCTGTGCAAAGATCGCAAACTAAGGACACAAAGTCCAGGAGTAACTCAACGCCATCTCTGGATATAAGGTCTCGACTTGAAACGTCACCTATCCATGTTCTCCACAGATGCTGCCTGACCCGCTGAGTTACTCCAGCACTCTGTGTTCCTTTGTACATTAACCAGCGCCTGCAGTTCCCTGTTGCAGCATTTTTGTACATTGCCTGTCCATCGCTGTGTTTAGACAGCAGGTTTGACCCGGTGCTCGTGGAGCAGGCGAAGGGTCTGGAGCTCCGTGGAGTGGAACTGGCAGAGTCCGGCCATCTCGCCTCTGCTCTGGGACTGTTTGACCAGGCTGTCTCGATCATTCCGCACCGCCCATCCGCTTACAACAATCGTGCACAAGCTCTGCGGCTGAAGGGAGACACGGCAGGTAAACACCACAAAGGCCAAATAAGATCAGCATTGGGCCAAATAGGACCGAGCTACATGTTTGTCAGCACAGGGTCTATAACTTGTATTTAAACATTGCAGAGTGGGGGAATCAAGAACCAGAGGACATACTGTAGGTTTAAGGCGAAGGGGGAAAGATTTCAGAGGAATTTGAGGAGTAACCTTTTCACACAAAGGGTGGTGGGTGTGTGGAACGAGCAGCCAGAGGAGGTCGTTGAAGCAGGGAATTACACAACTTTTAAAAAACAACGAGACAGGTACATGGATAGGACAGGTTTAGAAGGCTATGGATATACTTGTTAGATTTACTATGATAAACAGGGTGGAGAATCTGTAGAATTCATCGCCACAGACAGTTGTGGAGATTGTTGTGTTCTTCATTAAGAAGGGCGTCAAAGGTCATGGGAAGAAACAGAAATATAGAAAATAGGTGCAGGAGTTAGTGGGCCATTCAGCTCACCATGATCATGGCCAGATCATCCAAAATCCTGCTTTTACCCCATATCCCTTGATTCCGTTAGCCCCAAGAGCTAAATCTGACACTCTCTGAAAACAGCCAGCGAATTGGCCTCCACTGCCTTCACAGATTCACATCTTTCTGGGTGAAAAAGTTTTTCCTCAACTCAGTCCTAAATGGCCTACCCCTTATTCTTAAACTGTGACCCCTGGTTCTGGACTCCCCCAATATCGGGAATAGTTTTCCAGCATCTAGCCTGTCCAATCCCTTAAGAATTTTTCACGTTTTATAAGGGCCCCTCTCATCCTAAATTTGAGTGAATATGCTGTAAGCCCAGTCGATCCATTCTTTCCAAGAAGGCAGGAGAATGGGGTTGTGAGGGAAAATAGATCTTGGAGTAGACTTGATGGGCAGAAGGTCCTAATTCTACTCCGATGTCTCATGGCCGTATAAATAGCAACAGTGACTTTGAATATTTCAAGAAAGGTTCTCCTGCAGAAATCATCAGATTGTGTTTGAGAACGGGTGCACATGATGTCTTGAGTCTTGCCGGACATTCGAAGCCTCTCTGTATGATCCAAACACTGCATTAATTTGTATTTTAGTGTAGTGTTTGTTCCCACCCACTGGGCCTCAGGTGTCCCAAGTTGACGGTTATCTCCAGGAAACATGTTCCCGATGTTGGGGGAGTCCAGAACCAGGGGCCACAGTTTTAGAATAAGGAGTAAGCCATTTAGAACAGAGACGAGGAAACACTTTTTCTCACAGAGAGTGGTGAGTCTGTGGAATTCTCTGCCTCAGAGGGCGGTGGAGGCAGGTTCTCTGGATGCTTTCAAGAGAGAGCTAGATAGGGCTCTTAAAGATAATAGGAGTGAGGGGATATGGGGAGAAGGCAGGTACGGGGTACTGATTGGGATGATCAGCCATGATCACATTGAATGGCGGTGCTGGCTCGAAGGGCCGAATGGCCTACTCCAGCACCTATTGTCTATTGTCTATTGCTCATTGATTCACGGAGGTGTTTGGCTGACCAGTGGATAATTTCTGCTCTAGGAGCTCTGAGTGACCTGGACAAGGCGGTGGAGCTGAGCGGAGGCAGAGGATGGACAGCCAGCCAGGCCCTGGTCCAGCGCGGTCTCCTCCACCGTCTCACTGGACGCGACCCCGAGGCTCTGCGGGATTTCCAACAGGCAGCGGGTCTGGGTAACGCCTTCGCCAGGAAGCAAGTGACCCTCATGAACCCGTACGCAGCGCTGTGCAACCGCATGTTGGCCGAGATGATGGCCAACCTCCAGAACCCCCCGACCCCCTCCCCACCGTCCGTGTGAAGGGCCGTGTAACACTGGGGCAGGAATAACTGAGATACCATCACTCCCCATCAGTTAACCTGCGTTGAAATAATTAGCTGTTCTTTGGCTCATGATATCATGCGTTACAATGCTTCCACCCTCCGCAGCTGCTGCTAAATCCACACTTGTTGCTGCTTGGCTTTGAGACTTGATCAGAAATAGCTCCAACTGGAGTTTTGCCTGACCTGCCATCACCCCATTGGTGCCTGTATTGGTGGAGATTCTATTCACCCTGCTCACTAACTGGAAAACAACACTATCACTGGTTAACAAAACCTGTTAGGATCACTGGTTACCACATCCTCTGACCATTGGTTGCCAAGCCTGTGTGATGGAACCTAGTTCTACTAGTTGTCAAATTATGTAGGTTATCCAAGCCTTCCCTTAGTTATTAATAGACTCTGCACAAGACAAGCATCTGTTGCTACTAGTTACCATGTTGTTTAGGATGAGTCTAATCCTGTACACGCTCATCAGACAGGGAGTCTGCAGTTGCCCAACTGATAAACATAGAAAACACAGAAACATAGAAAAATAGGTGCAGGAGTAGGCCATTCGGCCCTTCGAGCCTGTACCGCCATTCAATATGATCATGGCTGATCATTCAACTCAGTATCCCGTACCTGCCTTCTCTCCATACCCCCTGATCCCTTTAGCCACAAGTGCCACATCCAACTCCCTCTTGAATATAGCCAATGAACTGGCCTCAACGACCTTCTGTGGCAGGGAATCTTCTAAATTCCAGTGAGTACAAGCCGATGTTAGAATGAGGTCCAACCCAGGACAGTGTTACATCACCACAGATGCTGCCTGACCCGCTGAGTTACTCCAGCACTCTGTGAAACGTCACCTATCCACGTTCTCCAGAGATGCTGCCCGACCCGCTGAGTTACTCCAGCACTCTGTGTAAATGTCCAGGCTGCTCAGCACCAGAGAGTCAGAAGGTTGGATTATTGCCTCCAGCAGGGGCAGGATGGGCAAGTGATTATTTTCCATGCTGCAAACTTTATGCGGAAAGGTTGAAGCTTGGATTTACAATAAATATCTTTCTGTTCTCTATTTGTAAAATAAAATCTGTTTACTTACAATTGGTATAAATTCATTGTACAGTCTACATATTTGAAGAATGGAGGGGTTATGTGGGAGATTTTAGCGTCCCGTCATATAATGAAGGGTTTCATTACCCTTTCACACAAGTCTATGATGGAAGGACTGGAAAACTCTTATAATAATGACCCTGAAACGCCTGTTTACCGGAGAGAAGCAACGATGATGAAACTAAAAGATCTCTGTAACTCACATCAAAACAGCTGTAACTCAGCTGTGATATTTTGGAGCCTGTTGTAGAGCTCTCCAAATCAGTGCCAAAATCTCCCATGGCAACACATATTTTTGGGCGGCACGGTGGCGCAACGGTAGAGCTGCTACCTCACAGCGCTAGACACCCGGGTTCGATCCTGACTACAGGTGCTGTCTGTACAGAGTCTGTATGTTCTCCTCATGACCTGCGTGGGTTTTCTCCGGGTGCTGCGGTTTCCTCCCACACTCCAAAGACGTGCAGGTTTGTAGGTTAATTGGCTGCGGTGAAATTGTAAATTGTTCCCAGTGTGTGTAGGATAGCGTTAATGTGTGGGGATCGCTGGTCGGTGCGGACTCGGTGGGCCGAAGGGCCAGTTTCCGTGCTATATCCCTATACTAAAAAATCAGTGAAATATTAGTAAGGATCAGTTTTCAATTTGCGAACATTTAGTTTTGGAACAAATATTTCTGCCATTGTCCCCCCCCCCCCCCCCCCCGCCCCGTTACTGCACCTTGACACTCAGGTGTTCACCTTTGAACCTGAGGCAGGAATACCTCATTTGGATCCTTGCAACTAAACAGTTTAATAAGATCACGGCTCGGGTCCGCATCAGCACCGTTTCCTCAAACTCCACATTAGTTTAGTTCAGAGAAACAGCGCAGAAACAGGCCCTTCAGCCCACTGAGTTCATGCTGACCAGCAAACACCCCACACCTGACTAACTATCTCTTAAGTGTGTAGGAAGGAACTGCAGATGCTGGTTTAAACTGAAGATAGACACAAAATGCTGGAGTAACTCAGCGGGACAGGCGGCATCTCTGGAGAGAAGGAATGGGTAACGTTTTGGGCCGAGATCCTCCTTTTGTGTCTAATTATCTTAAATGCTGTGATAGTCCCTGCCTCGACGACCTCCTCTGGCAGCTTGTTCCACATTTGTGTGAAAACATTACACCTCAGGTTCCTATTAAATTTTTTCCCCTTCACCTTAAACCTGTGTCCTCTGGTCCTCGATTCCCCCACTCTGGGCAAGAGACTCTGTGCGTCTACCCGATCTATTGCTCTCATGATCTTGTCCCCCTCTATAAGATGAAGGGAATGGTCAAGGAATAAAAACAGAGTCTGGTGGAGCATGATCAGCAGATCGGGGGTTGATTGAGAGAGCCTGCAAGCTGCGCTCACTCAGACTGCAGTGCAGTACGGCGCAGCACAGCTCACTGGGGCACAGGCAGTGGGACAGGCGGCACAGTGTAACCCATGGTGAAGGGGAGCCAACACAACGCACAGCCGAGTCCCTGCTCCACAACCACACCCCTCTCTCTCTCTCTCTCTCCCTGGAATATCCTGCAGAGGTAAGCTGGTGCTGAATTGTTCTTGCTTTGCTTCTGGTTAGATGAATCCAGCTTGGCCCGGTGCTGAGACCAGTGCACAGCCTAGCTGGTCAGCTGCCTTTGTACGATGCCCGCTGAATGTTACTGGCCCTGTTCCCATCTCGCCCCCCTGGGTAGGGGCAGCGGGGAATGTGTGCGTGGCAGACAGCTGCCAATAACGGTGTCGTGGTTCCTGTATAAACACTGTGCACTGTATAAACCATTGCTGGGTGCTTTGCCCCGGCTGATGCCAGTTTACACCACAGGTTGTCTCTTTTGACCTCTGGCAATGTGTGTGGTCGCTGCCATGGTAACAGGGAGCATGATGATAGGATGTGTGGAATAACAAAGGACCGATACCCCAGGAAACTGCAGCACAAGTTCTGCTGACTCCAGAGGCCTGGGATTACTTGGCTTTAGGGGACGGGATGTGTTTAACCCTTAGTTAGACACAAAAAGCTGGAGTAACTCAGCGGGTCAGGCAGCATCGCTGGAGAAAAGGAATATGTGACGTTTCAGGTCAAGACCCTTCTTCCACCTATTCGTCTCCATAGTCAAGAAAGACCATGCTTGCCATGGAGGAAGTACAGTGGCGGACAACACGACACCCTCCTTGGATGATGGGCGTGTTATACGACAAGACATTGGCTTGATTAGGCCAGCACTGGGGTTTAGAGGGCGATACTGGAGCTCGTTGAAGGGAACAAAGTTCTGAAAGAGCAGGGAACGTTTCTTCCGACAGGAAGGAGCCAATCATGGACTACACACATGGAACTACTGGATTGCCCCCTGTCCCATGGCTGGAATAGATAGATGAATAGGCCACAGTAAATTAGCCCTGGTGTGTAGGCGGGTGGTGGAGTTTGGGTGTGGGAGGGGAGGGTTCGTGTAAAATACAAATGAGTGCGAGATGGATTAGCTGGCCTTCAAGTTTCAGTGCTCCATCCACCTGTGACTCTGTTATAGTGACAACAATAGTCAAGGCACTGAACATATTTACAAAGGAGGTGGATATATATTATAGACTTATATTATATTTATATATAAAGACATCAAGGCTGCAGGAAGAGATGTTGAATATGACACTGGGATAAAGGCAGTGATCTTGCTGTCAGCAGTTGCAAGCATTTAATTGCCACCTACACCAGGACGAGAGTAATGGTATTGCTACTTGTTACAGCTTCACAGCCACGTGAAACACAAGAGCACTAAATAATCAGACATTAAATGATCAGTAATTCTCGGATAAGCAGAGGTAATAGTGTGAACCCAAGGCTGCATGGTGAGTGGTGGAGCGGCCTGTTGGTCCTGCACGCCCAGCCCCACTGTGCCACGACTGGGCTAGTATTCAGTGGTGGTGAGCGTCCTCCAGGTCCTGCATGCCCTGCCCCACAGTGCCACGACTGGGCTAGTATCCACTGGAATTTAGAAGGGCGAGAGGTGATCTTATAGAAACATATTAAAATTCTTAAGGGATTGGACAGGCTAGATGCAGGAAAATGTTTCTGATGTTGAGGGAATGCAGAACCAGGGGTCAGAGTTTAAGAATAAGGGGTAGGCCATTTAGGACTGAGCTGAGTCCTAACATTTTCACCCAGAGAGTTGCGAATCTGTGGAATTCTCTGTCAATGTGGAGGCCAATTTACTGAATGGATTCAAGAGAGAGTTAGATTTAGCTCTTAGGGCTAAAGGAATCAAGGGATATGGGGAGGAAGCAGGAACAGGGTACTGATATTGGATGATCAGCTGTGATCATATTGAAGGGCGGTGCTGGCTCGAAGGGCCGAATGGCCTACTCCTGCACCTATTGTCAATGTCTGTGTGTGTGTGTGCCTCTCTCTACAGAGATTTGAGCCAGTGCTGGCACACACACTCTTGCTGGGGTGATGGACCACTGCACTGCTGCCTTCACTGCCCTGGTGCCGACCCAACAGTGCTGACTGAGGGAGAATAGGAGGGGGCATCACCCCTGGTGACTGGGGCCTGTTTATCCCTCGACCAACGTGCCTGCAACTGATCATCGTGCTGTGGTCTGTGCAGGATTTGTCTGCTGCTTTGCTCCTTTGTACAGGGACTCGCACTTCTAAAAATAATTAAGTGGCTGTCAAGTGTTTTGGGGCCTTGAGATTATGAAGATGATGATAAAAATACAAGTTCACAAGTGATAGGAGCAGAATTAGGCCATTTGGCCCATCACGTCTACTCCGCCATTGGCTGATCTATCTTCAACTCTTAACCCCGTTCTCCTGCCTCCTCCCCATAACCCCCGACACCCGCAATAATCAAGAATCTATCTGTGTCTTAAAAATATCCAATGACTTGGCCTCCACAGCCGTCTGTGGCAATGAATTCCACAGATTCACCACCCTCTGACTAGTCAAAGTCAAAGTCAAACAAACTTTATTGTCATTTAGAAATACATTGATGTATGCAGTTCCAAACGAAATTACGTTGCATTTGGCTCCCTGTGCAACACAATAAATTAACCGAAGGATAGGTATGTATGAAAAGGATAAATAGACAATGGTGGCAGCCCATTACATGGCATTCAGGAGTCTGATGGCTCGTGGGAAGAAGCTGTTGCGGAACCTTGATGTTCTGCTCCTTATGCTGCGATATCTTTTGCCCGAGGGCAGCAGAGTGAACAGTCCGTGATGGAGATGCGTGGGGTCTTTTATAATACTGCTGGCCTTAGACACACAGCGTTTGGTCGCAATATCCCTGATTGAGGGGAGAGAGGTCCCGATGATTTTTTCTGCTGTCCTCACCACTCTCTGCACAGACTTCCAGTCGGAGGCTCTACAGTCCCCAAACCAGACAGAGATACAGCTGGTCAGAATACTCTCTATGGTGCCCCTGTAGAAAGTGGTGAGGATGGGATGGGGGAGATGAGCTCTTCTCATCCGGCGCAGAAAGAGCAACCGCTGCTGCGCTCTCTTAACTGTTGATGAGATGTTATTTGACCAGGTCAGACTGTTAGTGATCTGCACCCCCAGGAACTTTGTGCTACTGACCACCTCCACATCGCTGTCGTTGATGTGAAGTGGTGTGGGACTGTGCCGGGTTTTCCTGAAGTCGACGATAACCTCCTTTGTTTTTTCGACATTCAGGATCAGGTTGTTCGTATTGCACCAGTCCACCAGTTGTTTCACCTCTTCCCTGTAAGCCGGCTCATTGTCGTCCCTGATGAGGCCCACCACTGTTGTGTCATCTGCGTACTTCATGATGTGGTTTGTACTAAACCTGGCACAACAGTCGTGAGTCATCAGGGTGAACAGCAGTGGACTCAGGACACAGCCCTGAGGGGAGCCGGTGCTCAGAGAGATGGTGTTGGAGGTGTTATTTCCAACCCTCACAGACTGGGGTCTGTCAGTGAGGAAGTCCAGTAGCCAGTTACACATGGGGGTGCCGAGGCCCAATGGAACCAGTTTGCTTATCAGGTGCTGGGGGATAATGGTGTTGAATGCTGAACTGAAATCCACGAACAGCATTCGCACATAGGTGTTTTTCTACTCTAAATGTTCCAGGCTCAGATGGAGCACGGAGGATATAGCGTCCTCTGTGGAGCGGTTTGGCCTGTAAGCAAACTGGTGACTAAAGAAATTCCTCCTCTTTTCCTTCCTAAAGGAACATCCTTTTATTCTGAGGCTGTGACCTCTGGTCTTAGACTCTCCCCACCAGTGGAAACATCCTCTCCACATCCACTCTATCCAAGCCTTTCACTATTCTGTAAGTTTCAATGAGGTCCCCCCCTTCTAAACTCCAGTGAGTACAGGCCCGGTGCTGTCAGATGCTCATCATACGTTAACATGTTATTTCCGTTTGTGCATTTAGATGCAGTGATGCTTTTCTGGTCCACTTACAGGGGAGATGTAAGGTCGGTGGCAGGAGTGTGGACATGGTGCTGGCTGGTTACGACTATGTGGTTGGGGCATTCTTACTGCTGCACCTCGAAGCCTCCGTTTGCTCAGGTACGTCAACACGGGACGCTGCTGGGCCTTTCTCCACAAGCACCGGGTAGTGCTGTTACCTCACAACGCCACAGACCCAGGTTCGATCGGGCTGTCTGTACAGGGTTTGTACGTTCTCCCCGTGACCACGTGGGTTTTCTCCAGGAGCTCCAGTTTCCACCCACATTCCAAAGACGTACAGGTTTGTAAGTTAATTGGCTTTGGTAGAGATTGTAAATAATCCCCAGTGTGTGTAGGATAGTGTTAGTGTGCGGGGTTCGCTGGTTGGCACAGAATCTGTAAATGCACCATTTCTCCCCCCGCCCCCCCCAGGTTGGTCTGTCCACGCACCGGTCTGGCCAGGGACGGCCGCGGCTGACCCCATCCAGCTCCTTCACGTCTGTGAGAGAAGACGTTCTCACGTGGGAAGTGAATGATAAGAGATCTGAAGAAGTGTCTCACCCATTCCTTTTCTCCAGAGATGCTGCCTGACTCGCTGAGTTACCCCAGCATTTTGTGTCTATCTTCAATCATAAGAGGACATTGTTAGTTTAGTTTAGTTTAGAAATACAGCGCAGAAGCAGCTGGCCATCCATCACCCGGTGACACTGCTTCCATGTTATCCTACTTTTGCATCCACTCCCTACATGTTTGGGTAATTTTACAGAAGCCAATTAAACTACACACCTGTACGTCTTCTGGATGCTTGAGGAAACCGGAGCATCCGGAGAAAACCCACGCGGTCACAGAGAGAACGTGCAAACTCCACACAGACAGCACCCAGATTCAGGATTGAACCCATGCTTCTGGCGCTGAGAGGCAGCAGCTCTGCCTTCTGCTCCGCTGTGGTGATGATTTAAAAAAACGAAAGTTAAATGAATCCTATTTTATCCTGATAATGAGTAGAGGAGGCTTCGGGGAATGGAAGCGTTAGTGCCAGCATTGCTCTCTTGGGCCGAATGGTTTTGGTGCTGTGCCTTCTCTGTGGACGATGTGGTGTGAGTCTGGTGCAATTGGTCTCAGATTCCCATTGACATAATGATTGGTCAGAACCTCCAATGAAGGGTCAGTGATCGCTGGTGGATGGAGGTCAGATCAGGATGAGGATCAGCTGCGATGTCCTGCATGTTGAATAATATAAAGGACACAAAGTGCTGGAGTAACACAATGGGTCAGGCAGCAACTGTGGAGAACATGGACGGGTACAGAGTGCTGGAGTAACTCAGTGGGTCAGGCAGCAACTGTGGAGAACATGGACGGGTACAGAGTGCTGGAGTAACTCAGTGGGTCAGGCAGCAACTGTGGAGAACATGGACGGGTACAGAGTGCTGGAGTAACTCAGTGGGTCAGGCAGCAACTGTGGAGAACATGGACGGGTACAGAGTGCTGGACTAACACAATGGGTCAGGCAGCAACTGTGGAGAACATGGACGGGTACAGAGTGCTGGAGTAACTCAGTGGGTCAGGCAGCAACTGTGGAGAACATGGACGGGTACAGAGTGCTGGACTAACACAATGGGTCAGGCAGCAACTGTGGAGAACATGGACGGGTACAGAGTGCTGGAGTAACTCAGTGGGTCAGGCAGCAACTGTGGAGAACATGGACAGGTACAAAGTGCTGGAGTAACTCAGTGGGTCAGGCAGCAACTGTGGAGAACATGGACGGGTACAGAGTGCTGGAGTAACTCAGTGGGTCAGGCAGCAACTGTGGAGAACATGGACGGGTACAGAGTGCTGGAGTAACTCAGTGGGTCAGGCAGCATCTGTGGAGAATGTGGTTAGATGACGTTTTTGGTTGGGGCCTTGTTCAGAATAGTCTGCTGGCTAGTTTATGGTAGTTTGAGTGAGGTGTGCCCCATCATGGACGTGTGATACGGGTCGCAGGGTGTTATTGATCCATTGTTATTGATCCGTGGTAATGTCGTTGCAGAGATGATGAAGCCGTTTGCTTTGATCAACGGGCGCCCGCGGCCGGTGGTGACGCTGGAGGAGAACGCTCCCCGCGAGTTCACCTGCCGCATGGAGGGCTGGAAGTCCGTGCCCGTCGTCACCTGGTACCTGAACGGCAAGAGGCAGGAGAGTAACCAGACGGTGCTCGTGCCCAGCACCAGTGAGAGCAGTAACAGCAGCTTCAGCACTTTCGTCATCACCACTCGCCGCAAGGACAAGGAGCTCAACTGTTCTGCAACCGACCCGGTCAACGGCAAGACTCAGAACGCCAGCGTCATCCTCAACGTGCAATGTGAGTCCCGCCCTGCCCGGCGCTGTGTGGGCTGCACGCCTTGTGTAGACTGTGGACACATCACGGGAGCAGGCCTTTGACAGTAGCCTACAGGGTAGTTCACAGTAGCTCATGTGTGTGTTTCTCAGCATGAACCTGAGACGCTGGCCAGCGATCCACCCCTACAACAACACTATCCCACACACACTCGGGACAGTTTACAATCTTTACCAAAGACAATTAATCTACAAGCCTGCACGTCTTTGGAGTGTGGGAGGAAAGCAGAGGCGAGTTTGGGCCAACCAGGACTTCACTCCTTGCAGCGTAGGATGCTGAGGGTCAGGGACCAAAAACTAGAGGGCATAGGTTAAAGGTGAGAGGGGAAAGGTTTAAAAGGGACCTGAGGGGCAACTTTTTCATGCATAGGGTGGGTTTATGGAACGTGCTGCCAGAGCAGGTAGTTGCAGCAAATACAATAACAACATTTAAAAACATTTGGTCAGGTATATGGATAGGAAAGGTTTAGAAAATATGGGTCATACGCGGGCAAATAGTGTAGATGGGGCATCTAGATTAGCATGGACAAGTTGGGCCGAAGAGCCTATTCCCGTTGTTCATGGCTGTGACTGTCCTGTAAATTTAAATTTGTGAAAAATCTATCTGAGAAAAGAAAGTTCTCTCTTTCTCCACAAAATGGCAGCATTGAACCATTCAGAGCAAGGTTAAGGCCATTAACTAATCGTTCAATAAGTGGAGACGGTACAAAGGGATGTCGGGCAGTGGAGAAACTACCGAAGCAGGGCTTGAAACGGGACCTTTCACTGAATTGGTGAATGTGGAATCTGCCACCGCGGTGCCCAGGCCAACCACAAGGCCATCGTGATGCCAAGCTGGAGAATGAGTTAGCCGGAAAACCCCCGGCTTCATCTGAAACAAAGAGACAGCAGGAAGATTAAAGGATGACTTCATTGAAAAGCAAATGTACAACTGGAACTAGAAAAAACAATCAAGATTATTATTATTGATGAAAATAAATGAAAGATGTAAACCACCAAGAAATATAAAACCACTGTGGTGTCAAAATTCAATTGGGAAGCGATAAGCTGCAGTAACTAATTGGCTCATCTCATCCCCACCCATCACCTTCCATAGGACTGCCTGGGTCTTGACAGTTAGTTAGTTAGTTAGTTAGTTAGTTAGTTAGTTAGTTAGTTAGTTAGTTAGTTAGTTAGTTAGTTAGTTAGTTAGTTAGTTAGTTAGTTAGTTAGTTAGTTAGTTAGTTAGTTAGTTAGTTAGTTAGTTAGTTAGTTAGTTAGTTAGTTAGTTAGTTAGTTAGTTAGTTAGGTTTATTGTCACGTGTACTCACGAATATCCTTTCATCAGACATTCTGTCACCTCTCCTGATAATTCCAACTTTCGACTTGCTCCATCTTTTATTCTCTGTTTATACTCCAAGAGGAATCGAGGACCAGAGGACATAGGTTTAGGGAATGAGCTGCCAGAGGAGGTAGTTGAGGCAGGGACTATCCTAATGTTTAAGAAACAGTTTGACAGATACATGGATAGGACAAGTTTGGAGGGATATGGACCAAGCGTGGGCAGGTGGGACTAGTGTAGCTGGGACATGTTGGCCGGTGTGGGCAGGTTGTGCTGAAGGGCCTGTTTCCACGCTGTGTGACTCTGTGTACGGGGCAGACAGACAGACAGTGCCGGTCTAACTCTTTGCTTCCTGTCTATTTTCCGCAGTTAAACCTGAAGTTGTCCGCATGGATGCTGAGTACAAGGAGCACAATGACTCGGGACTGTTCCTGGCGCTGTTTGTCCTGGTCCGTGCAAACCCTCCTGCAACAATCACCTGGGTTGATGAGAGCGGCGCGGTGATTGTCAACACCTCCAACTTCATGATCCTGGACACCAAGAGTTACCCATGGTTGACCAATCACACGGTGCACGTGCAGCTAACCAGCCTGGCTAAGAACTACTCCTTCACCGCCGGCAACCAGTTTGGTGTCACCAACTCTTCCATCGGCTTTCCAGGTAAAGCTCAGGGAACCTGGTCTGGTCTCCACAGCTCTCCTCGAACGCTCTAGATATCCCACGTCAACTGTTCTGTCGGCGGCTCAGGCAGTCAGCAAGAGTTGTGGATCATTCATGGATAGAGTCAAGAATGTTTAATTGTCATATGTGTAGCAATCGAATTGTGAAACTCTTCATCGGCCTGTAAACACAACACATAGATAATATATAATATTTAAAAATCTATAAATTAGCAAAAAGCCTGAGGTCCTTAGTGCAACCAAAAACGAGTCAATATTGTGTAAGAAGCAGATGGTTGCTGGGAAGAAGCCATATTTGAACCTGGGCACGGTTGTCAGACTCCTGCACCTTCTTCCCAATGAGAGGAGTGTAATGAGAACGTGGCCAGGGCAGTGTGGGTCATTGACGATGTTGGCTGCCTTTATGAGGCAGCGACTCCTGTAGATCCCTTCGATGGTGGGGAGGTGAGTACCTGTGATGGAGCGGGCAGTGTCCACCACTGCAATATCCTACATTGCCTGGTGGTTGAGTTGCTGGACCAGGTCATGATGTTGACCAGGTCATGATGTTGACCAGGTCAACATCCACTCTACGGACATCTGCAGTATTCTACCCATTCACTGTCCCACTAATCCCATTTCATTCTCCCCACGTTCTCATCGCCTGGGCCCAGATTCCACCACTCACCTACACACAAGGTATCATTTACACCACCATTGAACCCACGGAGCCAAAAACAATGACAATTCCACGTGGTTCTTGCAAGATGTGATGAATCTGCACAGCAGCCACAAGACGATGCGTGACCTCCTCCTCTGCCATAGGAGAATGGAATTTGCATGTACTCTTATTTATAATTACATGGACATGGAGAAGTATAGCACCGGAACAGGCCCTTCGGCCCACAACATCGGTACCAAATCTGATACTTGGTGCTTTTTCAACACCAGTATCGTATCTGCCTTATCCACCACACAGTTCTCTCCCCACTTCAACTTTTAGAATGCATCATCCAAGCTGGTTCCCCACGCATTACTGAAGGAGTAATACGTGGTCAAACTCGCCAACTTTGGACTAATGTTAATCTGAGACTACCTTTGCCGTGTCGGGTAGATGTGCGTAATCACTTGGTTTTATTTCATCGAGCGGGAACGTCCTCAGCCTTGGCCAACAATTGTATCTTAATGACCAGCACTAAAATAGACTCACTGGAACTTCTTCTTCTTGCGTGTGGCATGCTCGGCCTAAAGTTGCAAGACAACTTGTTCTGTTAGATCTTCTGTTTGTGCACGCCAGGTTGATTGCATTCGTTGAAACAGGGTGGACCACGTGAAGGTTGCAATCTCCCAGCCCACTCACCAGATTGATTCAAGAGAGAGTTAGGTTAAGCTCTTAGGGTTAACGGAATCAAGGGATATGGGGAGAAGGCAGGAACTGGGTACTGATTTTGGATGATCAGCATGATCACAGTGAATGGCGGTGCTGGCTCGAAGGGCTGAATGGCCTACACCTATTGTCTATGTTTCTATGTGATTCCTACACTGTTCTCCATGGGATCACGTGACAGGTGGCAATGATGGTAATTCAGAAGCACCTGGCTGGTGGTCACGTGCGTTGAGACGAGCTATAGCCAGGGCTTGTGGACTTTCTGTTGATGTGGGGGTGAGCACGGTGACTCTTGGCTCCATCTTCTCCCCTCTTGCCTCCAGGGTTTCTCCATGCTCGTGTGGAAGTGCCCATGTTGGTTATTCTCCTTGGCGGAGGCCTGGGTTTCCTGGCCATCCTGCTCCTGAACGTTATGGTGCTGTGTGTCATCTACCGCAGGAAGGAGAGCACAGGTAAGACACCAGGTGCAGGTGTGGGGCATTGACACCTGTGGTGCAGGAAGGAACTGCAGATGCTGGTTTCAACCAAAGGTGGACACTAAATGCTGGAGAAACAGCGGGACTGGCAGCATCTCTTGAGAGAAGGAATGGGTGACGTTTCGGGTCGAGACCCTTCTTCAGACAGGTTAGGGATAAGGGAAACGAGAGATATAGACGGTGATGTGGAGAGATAAAGAACAATGAATGAAAGATATGCAAAAAAGTAACGATGATAAAGGAAACAGGCCATTGTAAGCTGTTTGTAGCAAAGATCGTAGAGCATCTTTGCTTTGTAGGGTGAAAATGAGAAGCTAGTGTGACTTGGGTGGGGGAGGGACAGAGAGAGAGGGAATGCATTAGTATCTATGGTTTAAACCAGCATCTGTAGTTCCTTCTTACACATGAAATTGTAGAGATCTCCATCGCAGTTTTCAAAGTCTGTGGCGTTATTCTCAAACCAACCAGAGACAAATTCACAGCAGATTCACAGAATGAAATATCAATACTGATATTGATCCAGGCTCTTCGGCCCATTGAAAACGGTCTAGCCCTTTCAAAGAGAAATTAAGTCAATTTGAGTTGCGTTTATTGTCATGTGCACAGTTGTGGTGCGGGGCAGGTAGAATGAAAACCTTGCTATCGGAATCTAGATCGCCTCACTCTACGTGCTGTAAAGTTAATTATCCACTATCGATTATGTTTCCACCAAACTTTCAAATAGTGTTCTCAATCCCAATCATAAAACATTTAGCCTCGCTGTTCTGTTTACACATTTTAAATGTATTCCTTGCGACAATCAACCGATCTGCTGCTTACAGAAACTTTCTCCATTTTATTTTAGTAAATCACTATATTATCACTTGGCTTAATTGTAATCATGTATTGACTTTCTGCTGACAAGGTTAGCACGCTACAAAAGCTTTCACTGTACCTCGCTACACGTGGCAATAAACTAAACTAAACCACGCCAAACTATTTAAATCCTTTAACATTTTATACATTTCAATTCATTTTCTTCAAAGCTTTGTCTGTCCGATTGAGAGGAACTTCTCAACGCCTTTATTCCAGAAACGTGTTCCTGTACCCACACTTAGACCTGACGTTGGAGATATAGAGTGGGAACAGGCCCTTCGGCCCACCGAGTCCATGCCGACCAGTGATCACCTGCACACCAGCATTATCCTACACAATAGGGACAATTGACAATTTTACCAAAGCCAGTTAACCTACACGTCTGTACGCCTTTGGAGTGTGGGAGGAAACCAGAGCAAAACCCATATGGTCACGGGGAGAACGTACAAGCTCCATACAGACAGCACCTGGGTCTCTGGCGCTGTGCCAACTCTACCGCTGCGCCACTGTGCCACCCCTACTCCAGTGCCTTCTCATCTTCCTAATGTAGCAAAGGATCAGATACAGTCACCAGCTGGGACCAGGCATGTTCTGTAGAGCTCTTTTTCCAGTTTGCTTCCACCACTCCCTCTCCACTCAGTCAGAAGAAGGGTCCCGACCCCAAACACTGTCTGCATTCCCTGCACAGTTGATGCATGACCTGCCGAGTTCCTCCAGTACGTTGTGTTCTGGCCATAACCTGCACCATTGCCATCCTTTATTGCATCTTTCATGCCCAGAGGACTATCAACACCACTCTGCAGCCACTGAGGTACTTGGTAATTTTCAAAGTGAGAATTGGCAGAAGATTACGTGACATTGATTAAGTGTTAAACATTGGCGGAGGAACTGCAGACGCATCTTTATAGCAAAGATAGACACAAAGTGCTGGCTGGAGTAACTCAGCGGGTCAGGCAACACCTCTGGAGAGAAAGCATGGGTGACGTTTCAGGTCAGGGCCCTTGTCCAGCTATTTAAAAGCTATTTGTTCAAAGTGTCCGTGTGGGCAGGTGGCACTGGGCCAGGGACTGTCAGCTCAGAGTAGACTTGAGGCTCTGCTTGGCTCAACACCTCTCAGCGTTTTGATTTGGAAATAAAAGATCCCAAAGCTGACACTTGTAACAGTTGAACTAAAATGGGATTTGCAGCCAAGTATCTCATCGATGCTCACAGTCCCATATATTATATAAATAATTACATCTGGATCCTATGAAAAATGATCTTCTGACTTCTAATTGATATTGGTTTTTCATTATCACCTGTACTGGGGGACAGTGAAAGACTTGGATTGGGTGCTTTCCTGCCAAGTCATAATATTCACAAGTACAACAGGTAATGCAGAGAGTGCAGAATGTAATGTTCCAGCTTCTCAATGTTACAGATACAAAAAGCAGATAAAAATAAAAGCGCAAGGCCCGGAGTGAGGTAGGTTGGAAGATCACAGACTCTGCCTGGTCTGATAGGGATTTACAGCAAATTCAACAACATTTTCTTTTCATTTGTTTCAGATGTAAAACCCAGCAGTGACTCAGTGGTTCACAGGTAATTCCTTTCCTTGGTTACTGTTGACTTTTCGTGCTTCATTTCCTCCTCTGCCCTTTCTTAGTCCATGCCTACACTTTGCAATGAGCCCTGCAGTGAATCTCAGTTGACCCAAGTCCCACACAGCCAGCTACCTCTATCCTGACTGACACCATCCCTGTCTCCCTCTCTCTTGTGTTTGCTGATCTGTAACGCCTGCCAGCTGGCACTGCCTGGTGTTTATGGACCCCTCTCTAGGTTTCAAAATCCATCTGAGATCTCCCAACTTTTCTTGAGCATGGCTCTACCACAGAGTAGCTGGAGGTAACAGAGAACGTGCAAACTCCACATGGGCAGCAGTGGTGGTCAGGGTCAAACGGGGCCTCCAGAACCTGTGAGGATGCAACTCTACCAGCTGAACCTCTCCCTGAGTCTGAAGAAGGGTCTCGACCCGAAACGTCGCCTATCTCCTTCGCTCCTTAGATGCTGCTGCACCCGCTGAGTTTCTCCAGCTTTTTGTGTAACCCTCTCCCTACATCGACCTGACACTTGGGTCTGGCCATCACTGGACTGTCCTGGTATGGAATGTGTTCACAAAACACAGAGAAAATAAATGAATGTTCATCCCAGCCCCAATGATCTGATCCTTACTTGGGACACGAGGACCCTTGTTAGAGCCCATGTTAGAGTGCAGTGAGAAGATAACTGACCAAGGCCACGGAGAGCTATGTAACAGGTAAACTCAGCGACTGTCCCTCCACCAAAGACAGACACAAAATGCTGGAGTAACAGCGGGACAGGCAGCATCTCTGGGAGAGAAGGAGTGGGTGGCGTTTCAGGTCGAGGCCCTTCTTCACACTGAGATGAGAGATCTAGATGGTGACTATCCCTCCACCACCCATTAGAGTGACACAGACTCCAGTGCGTGCGTTCTGCTTCCTATAACACTCTTGTGTGTTTTGTCACTGCAGCGACTCCACAAATGTTAAATGTGATGAAGCACACATTCCCAGAGAGAGCATCTCGCTCCAGTCCAACCTGCACCTGGGTCACAACCAGAATGTTCACGGCCTCAACCAGCCCCTCGCAGGTAAGGTGAAGATTGCCCCATCTCCCCTGACCTCTGTCCGTCTTCAAGGATCTAGTAAAAGTGGGGATATTGTGTCGTTCTGGGCTTTGGAAGGTGCCCGCACTGAGGAGCTCGGCTTGCCAGGGCCTAGGAGGAGGAAAGAGACTCGGAGAGAAAAACTAAAAGATGCTGGGAACACTCGGCAGGTCAGGCAGCATCTGCGGAAAGAAAAGCAAAGTTAACGCTTCCGAATTACGATCCTCCATCGGCCCTGGACCAGTGGGAACATAATGATAGCTTTAAGTTGTAGAGAATGTCAGAGTGGGAACTGGGGGGCAAATGGGACCTCGTTGGTGGGCTGTGACCAGCCCACTATTGACTAACATTGGTTTTCTGGAGACTTGGTTGGTTGGGAAGTTGCTGAGCGTGGCATCTGAAGGCAAGATAATAAGTTGAGATCCAGACGCACTCAGAGACCTGGAGTGTTGTTGCACTATTGACAATGATCATGAGGAGATTTAAACCCAAGGATATTGGGTAGAAATACAAAGGCATTGTTGGATTGACCAGTATAGACTGGAGGAGGGGTGATCGAGGTTGGCTGTTTATAACGGCTTGGCGTCCTCTCTTCAACAAACGCAAGTGTGAGTACAATTCTTAATTGGGGTTTCTGGGTGGTTGCTAACTGCTCACGCTTTCACTTGTAGAGACCGATGAAGCATCGAAGCATCTGTCTGACCACCAGGCAGCGGGCAGTGATCTGTCTGGTCAGGAAAATGCTGCAGACCCAGACCCAGACCCGAAAGGTAAATGGTGACGTACGTACAGCCCCCACCCCCTCCCCCAGACCCACCCCCCACCCCCTTCTCACAGTCCACCCCCACCCCCCACCCCCTCTCCCAGTCCCACCCCCACCCCCCCTCCCAGTCCCACCCCCACCCCCTCTCCATGTGTCCGTGCTGTATCACTCTGTGACTATGTGAGGGTTGAAGGAGGGTATCGGCCTCAGCGTGCTTGTGTGAACTCAGTTAGTGTGTGAACAGAAGCTCACTTCTAGGGAATGGATTCATATTTACACAACAGTACCTGGAAGTGCACTAACATTTATGTAGCGTTCTCTGCAGAGTTAATATTTAAAAGGTTTCTCCAGCAGAGTGTTTATATTTACCAGAGGTCATTGCGAGTGTGTTAATATTTTATACATTGCTATGTGTGTTGGTAGTTACAGGAGACCTCCTGTAGTGTTTCATTGTCTGTGGTACAACTCCCAGCGTATGTTAACACTAATGGAAGAGACATCCATGGGAATAACAACAGGGCATAGAAACATAGGTGCAGGAGGAGGCCATTTGGCCCTTCGAGCCAGCACCGCCATTCATTGTGATCATGGCTGATCATCCACAATAAGTAACCCGTGCCTGCCTTCTCCCCGCTAGCCCCGAGCACCTTTGATAATATTAGCAAGGTCCCAGGCAGTGTAATAATATTTATCGGGAATCACTTTGGGTGTGTATTAGTATTTATAGGAACAAGTGAAGATGTGTACATGTATAAGGTGTTTTTCCTGGAGATCTGCTACAATTGTAAACTGCAATACTGACTTCATTGGGTGAAAATCAAAAATATTCTTCTATGAAAAAAAACCTCTTACATGCCTGCTTCAGTTTAAGGCAGCAGTGTGGCGCAGCGCTAGAGTTACTACCTCACAGCGCCAGAGACCCGGGATCGATCCTGACTACGGGTGCTGTCTGTACGGAGTTTGTATGTTTGCCCCATTTTTCCAGGAGCTTCTGTGTCCTCCCACACTCCAAAGACGTGCAGGTTTGTAGGTTAATTGACTTCTGTAAGTTGTCCCTAGTGTGTGGAGTAGTGCTAGTGTTAGTGGTTGGCACAGACTCGGTGGGTCGAAGGGCCTGTTTCTACGCTGCATCTCTAAATTAAACTAAACACAGTGACTTGTGCGGGTTGGTCACAGACTTGTGTTTCTGTTTTCTTGCTGCAGGATTCCATCATTTCCCGATGACCGGATACCTCTACAAAGTCTCCAGTTTGAGCAGTGATGAGATCTGGCTGTAGTACCATGGGTCATTTGGTCACGGTCTGAAGGACAAAGGCCATCCATGAATGTGGGGTCGCGTACAGCCCCAACATCCAGCGATACAGAACTCAGAGCAGGATTACAACGTGCAATTTTAAACCCCAATCTCCAAACCTCCTGGTGGTGCCTTGGAATGACTGGACGGCCGGTTAATGCACACAAATAATTCCGGGGCACAGTTTGTTCGATCTAGAGCAACAGCAGGCACTTTGGGTGAGGTTGCTCCCCTGTCCATTTTTAGCAGAAATTTAGATTTACAGAATTAAACCCTGTCTTAGACGGGCGTTCATCTTGTGACAGTTTGAATGTACTTCCCAATGAATCTCAGTCCTGTCCCAATCTAGTTCCCAAAGCTGAGATCCATATTCTGCACTTTCTGTGTCTCTCTCTTTGCTTCACCTTTTGTACGAGTTTGACCTGATGTGGTGTTGCAGTAAGCCCTCGTTATAGGGGACCATAGGGAGGGGAATGTCCACTATTATCATTGTGTAAGTGGCAGAAACATACAACTGCAGCTGCTGGTTAATGCACAAAGTGCCGGAGTAACTCAGCGGGTCAGGCAGCATCTCTGGAGAAAATGGACAGGTGATGTTTTGGGTCGGGACCTTTCTTCAGACTCGGTCTGGTCCTGGGGCCTGGAATGCAGGTGAGTTGCCGGCTGGTGGCCGGGGGGAGAGGTGGGGATGGGCGGAGTCGATGGTCAGGGCCCATGGCCGGTCGGAGTGGTGTGAGGGTCAGGGGGGGGGTGGGGGTGGAGGCAGGAGCGGCCTGAAAGTGACCGCGGAGGCTGTGCGAGCCGGTGTGGGGGTAGCAGGTCTGTCCGGGTGGCAGCACTAGCCTGGGGTAGCGGGTGCGGCTTGTGGCCAGAGAGGTGGGGTGCAGGCAGCTGTCGGTAGCTCAGTCCGCTATAACAAAAATCCACCATTCAGAGGTCCATTAAAACAAGGGTTTACTGTATCTGATTGAATATCACACAAAGTGTTTCACTGTACATGTGACAATAACAAACCTAACCTCTGTCCTGGTTTCCCCCCAAAAAGGTTTGCAAATGTCACTAGATTCATGTACGTAACCCAGATGCCTTTTTTTAAAGTTGTTAGTGGATCTGCTTGCACGCATTCTTTAAGAAAGTATTTTGAGGGTCACGATTGGTTGCAAAATAAATACCAAGTCTCCCAATCATCACTTATAGAGTCATAGAGTCACACAACTTGTAACCAGGCCCTTCGGCCCAACTTGCCCATGCTGACCGTGCTATATCTTTGTGCTCTGGTCTCTGGGTCGTGTGCCTGTGGATGCGGGCAGCTTCCTGCCAGCTCCATGATCCCAGCTTCTCATCTTGTACATCTCCTCTCTGCCTCTCTAAGGCCTTGACCACAAGAAATGCTTCTCATTTTCTTTAAGCACATTTACTAGTTTATTTTTTAAACACAATGGCAAAATGCCATTGGATGCCATGGACAGGTACAGAGTGCTGGAGTAACTCAGCGGGACAGGCAGCATCTCTGGGGAGAAGGAATGGGCGACGTTTCTTCAGACTGGTGTGCGGGTTCCAGCCCTGAGGCCCAGGCTCTTCCTGTGTCCTCGACCCCCATCGAATGACCCGATCACAAATACCCTGTGAGGTCCACAGTGCGTTCCCTCTGTAGAATAATGTTGTAGATTGCTGTCAGCAATGTTCTGTATTCTCACTTTTTATCCTCAGTGACAGAAAATCTTTCCAAATCTGTCTTTCAAAGGTCAACATTGTTTTGCGTTCCTTAGTACATATGTTTCTACATTTGTATATACATTTTCTCTAGGCAGGAAGAATGCTTTTAGTAGAGGGGAGTGAAACACTGTCAAATTGTATGTTAAAGTTCATTCTTAGGATGTGGGCATTTATTGGCTGGCCTTAATGTCTCTGAGAACATGGTGGGGTGCCGACTTAATTCACCGCACTCCACGTGTGTCGAGAGTGTGGTGCATTCATGCCAAAATGTTCAGAGCAAGCGATGGCAGCAGATTCAACACTTACGGAACACGTCTGAAAACATCAAGACCTGCAAAGTGCTTGGGCTGGATTTGGTGGCAATGAAGATGTTTGTGTTGACCCTGTCTAGAGCTACCCTGGACCTCATAAACGTTCTACGTAGAGAGCTCGCTGAAATATTGGGGACCAGGGGAGTGCTAATGTTGGTTGGAACTCTGTGCGTACTGGTCAGTAGCATCTTGTTTATAGGAACATGGAAGGTAGGAAGGCTCACATTTGAGAGACCCTGGGGAAGACAAGCCTTGATTCCGAAAAGTGAGATGACCCTATTGGAGATATAAGGCGATGCAATGAAGCTTTGGAGAAACAGCACAGAAACATTCTGAAGACCACTGGCTCGAGAGGTTTTATTAACTCGGGAGAGAGGTGGGTGTTGTAAGTGAGAAAGGTTCATCATTTACCAGTTGTGTTCCAGAAGAATTAAATGACTCAGCTCTCAGGACGATGGCCACACCAGCAGAGCACAGACTCAAGACAAGCATAAGGGGAAAGCCCTGTGGCCACCGTGTGTCCAGTGTCTGTATACCTAGTGTCTGAGACAGAGGCAGGGCTCAGAGGAACACTGGAGTTCAGAAACTGGGAAAGGGTTTGAGGGATTGGGCAGACATTGTGGGAAGGGAGAAGATCAAGGTGGAAGGTTTTGCGGAGATGGGACAGTTGAACGATGGGAATATTTAGCGGGAAACGGGAAGAAAGTTGGAGGTTGTAGATGACATAGGAAGGGGAACAATGGCAGTCCCAGACATTGTTCTCCACAACCAGTTTTGCTTTTTGAAATTCTGTGGACGAAGGATGTTTCTGATTGACAATGAATGTACTGGGAATGTATGTTAATGAAGCACATGCAACATTACAGCAGGTCTGACAATGGTGTAACTGATGCAAAACAATTGGTAGATATGCTTGAGGTGCTGCCATTTACTGTATTCACATTGTTTAATAATGCAAGATTATATCTCTGTTTTATATATATATATATATAAAACAGAGATATAATCTTATATATATATATATAAAATTAAAACATGATGCTGTGAATCTGGTAATACGTCGGTAAATAGATCTCTAAACTCGATCAGCCATGGTCAGATGGCGGGGTTGACTCAATGGGCCGAATGGCCTTATTCTGCTCCTGTGTCTTATGGTCATGATATAATTAAACATATATATTAATATCACAAACCACCCCCATCCATAATATTTCAAGCATTGAGCAGATGTGTAGGGGATAGTGGGCTGCTTGGTTAATATGTCTCATGTAACAAAGATTGAAATAGCTGGACACAGTGCTGGAGTAACTCAGCGGGTCAGGCAGCATCTCTGGAGAAAAGGAATAGGTGATGTTTTGGGTTGAGACCCTTCTTCAGACTGAAAGATATGTGGGGAGGGGGGGGGGGGGGCAGGTGAGGAACCAAAGATCCAAAAGCTGCAAGATCGGGGTCAGTCCCAGGATATATTTCTTACAAGGGTACACAAAATGCTGGAGCATTTATATTTCTTACAATATACATTGTTGGACAACAACATTTAAACATCTAAACTACCTTTAACATCGACGAGAGTTTCTATCTGCACTGCAGGAATGTTAATAAAACAAATCTGGCCATTTAAAAAGCTCTTAGGTCACAGAGACATCGAGCACTTGGAGCTGGAGCACGCTCTGCCGGGAGTTTTGGTGCTGCCCTTAATGTGGCCACTTTTTGCATACCTTGGCTATGCAAAACAAAGAATATCACTGTGACTTGTCACATGTGACAAAGTATTCATTCATTCATTCATTCGAGGGGCTGCAGTGCAATGGCGGGGGGGCGATGGAGAAGATCTCGGTGAGCTACTGGTGGAGTGTGGTGGTGTCACCAGCACTGGTCAAGGTTTCAACAGCTGGAGAGGTGAAGCAACAACTCTACTGAGTGTTACAGTGGTGCCACAGAGGGAAGACTGGAGAATCTTAGTCGTGGTTTGAATTTGAAGTCCTAGCTTTATCTTGAGTGTGCCACAACTCCAAGGAGCCCAACAACTATTTAAGTGTTTGGGGACCATTTATCAACCATCCCAAGACCAATAATTTCATATTTTCTGCAGCGATGTAGTCCTGTGCTTTTTACTTGTGCTCTTGCAATGCCTGACTGGGTAGCACAATGCGGATTGCACCAATAGTGTTATGGCTGGCGGCTTTTTCTGCTGTCTTTCCTCTCTTTTCTTTCTCTTTTTTGTTTTGTATAGTAATTAAAAAAAAGATGAAAACATATTGAGAACAACAGATCTGGTTTCAGTTTGTAGTATTTTGGGTCGTATGGCTATACTCTGAGATAAATTTAAACTTAAATAAAAATAAATTAAAGAGAGAGAGTGTTGCCACAAAGACCATGAACACCTTGCCTCAGCTTTAGATAGTGTTGGAGCGGGGATGGCGATCCTGGCTGGTAATCGGAGGTTGCCGACAGTTGCTCAGTCATCAGGTTGAACCAAGGATGGTGCAGTCTAATGCACAATGTTCTCCTTGTGTATCGGGTAATAAGGGAATATTAAAAGTATTTGGGGGTCATTGAAAATAAACTTGCTTTACCATTCAATTAAAACAACTCATAGTTTCTGGGTAGACAAAAATGCTGGAGGGTTAGGCAGCATCTATGGAGCGAAGGAAATGGGCAACGTTTCGGGTTGAAATGCTTCTTCAGACTGAAACGTTGCCTATTTCCTTCGCTCCATTGATGCTGCCTCACCCACTGAGTTTCTCCAGCATTTTTGTCTACCTTCGATTTTCCAGCATCTGCAGTTCCTTCTTAAACAACTCATAGATTCTGGGGTGAGGTTAATGACAGTGTTATTTCCTTTTGTGTGAATTCACTGTAAATTCTACCCCTTGGACCTGGCATCCATCGTGCAGGTGCTCAGGTGAGGAGTCACTGATTCCTAAATACCTGTTGTACCAAATACCACCATGAGAGGGTACCCTCGGTCCAAATGCATCAACTCCAATTGCAGCAGTTGCTTCACACAATGCAAGTCCCCAAATTGGATCTATTTACATATACATTTACACACCTGTTTGGCACACCTGAATTGTGCTGGTGACAAGCTCGCTCCTTCTCCCCTTAGACAGAGCAAAGATAGAGTTCTCCTGGTCCTCACCTGTCAGTCCACCAGCCTCCGCATCCAATGGATCCTCTTCCCAAATTTCTGTCACCTCCAGTGTGGTCCCACCACTTGCCACATCTTCCCATCTATCCCCCCCTTCCTGCAGATACCTCTCCCTCCACATCTCCTTGGTTCACTCATACCTTGACTCAAGATTGTTAAGGGTTTGGACACGGTAGAGGCAGGAAACATGTTCCCGATGTTGGGGGAGTCCAGAACCAGGGGCCACAGGTTAAGAATAAGGAGTAAGCCATTTAGAACGGAGACGAGGAAACACTTTTTCTTACAGAGAGTGGTGAGTCTGTGGAATTCTCTGCCTCAGAGGGCGGTGGAGGCGGGTTCTCTGGATGCTTTCAAGAGAGAGCTAGATAGGGCCATGATCACATTGAATGGCGGTGCTGGCTCGAAGGGCCGAATGGCCTACTCCTGCACCTATTGTCTGTTGTCTTTCTTTTCTCCCCCTCTCCCCCGTGCCCCACTGGACCCGCTCATATACCTCCCCTTCCTCTCCACCTACATCTGCATTCCTTCCTCGAGCTTCACAATTGTATTTCACACCTCCTGTCATTTCATCGTTGGCCTTTGTCCAATCATCTGCCCATAAACCCCCCCCCCCACCTGTGTTTACCTATTACCTGCCACCACCTGTCCTGATCCACCTCTCTTCCAGCTTTCTCCCCACCGCCTTCCCGTTCCTGAACCCGAAACGTCACCTATCCATGTTCTCCACAGATGCTGCCTGACCCGCTGAGTTACTCCAGCACTCTGTGAAACGTCACCTATCCATGTTCTCCACAGATGCTGCCTGACCCGCTGAGTTACTCCAGCACTCTGTGAAACGTCACCTATCCATGTTCTCCACAGATGCTGCCTGACCCGCTGAGTTACTCCAGCACTCTGTGAAACGTCACCTATCCATGTTCTCCACAGATGCTGCCTGACCCGCTGAGTTACTCCAGCACTCTGTGAAACGTCACCTATCCATGTTCTCCACAGATGCTGCCTGACCCGCTGAGTTACTCCAGCACTCTGTGAAACGTCACCTATCCATGTTCTCCACAGATGCTGCCTGACCCGCTGAGTTACTCCAGCACATGTAAACTAACATCTGTAGCTCCTTGTTTCTACACTTTCCCTGCTCCTTAGCTCTAGAGCTGGTGGTCTTCATGTGGCGATCACTAGCCAACCCTGTAGCCACGGCTCGCTGGATGCCATGTGGTCAGTTTAGTTTAGAGATACATCGCAGAAACAGGCCATTCGGCCCACTGAGTCCGTGCCGACCAGCGATCCCCGCACACTATCACTATCCTACACACACTAGGGACAAGTTACAATCTACAAAGCCAATTAGCCTACAAACCTGTACGTCTTTGGAGTGTGGGAGGAAACCGGAGCACCTGATAAAACCCCACGCAGGTCACGGGGAGAACGTACAAACTCTGTACAGACAGCACCCATATTCAGGATGGAACCCGGGTCGGCAGCAACTCTACCGCTGCGCCACCGTGCTGCCCCAGTGCGCGTGGTGATGGAGGACGACGCAGTCCTCTCGCTGTCACGGGGAAGGGTCTTTGCGCTGCGACTAGCTCCCCGGCAGCTGCAGTGACCACGAGCTATAGCTGCAAGCCAGGTCCTGATGGATAAGCTGTGAAGTGCCCCATCACACAGACTCCTCCACTGTCAGAGTGAGGCCCAGCGCAAATTGGAGGAACAGCACCTCATATTTTGTTTGGGTAGTTTACACCCCAGCGGTATGAACATTGACTTGTCTAACTTCAGATAGCCCTTGCTTTCCCTCTCTCTCCATCCCCTTCCCAGTTCCCCCACTAGTCCCACTGTCTCCCTCCGGGGGTGAATAAAGTTTTATCGTGTAGTATCGTGAGGAAGGAAAACATTTAAATAATTGTTTTAATTAGATAACCAAAAATTCCATATTCCAGCCCTCAGCAACTTTCTCCGTAGTGTCAATCAACACAGATTTAGAATTGAACTATATTATTATGCATTACATTATATAACCTGGTAAAACTTGAACATTAGTTTCAAGTTATCACTCATTGTCCTTGTTAAATGAAAGCTTTTTAACCCCGTGATACATGGGACCACTAACCGCTTCACAAACTGAAGCATCTATGGAGCGAAGGAATAGGTGACGTTTCGTGTTGTGGCAACGTTTCAAGTCGAAACCCTTCTTCAGACCGAAACATCACCTATTCCTTCGCTCCATAGATGCTGCCTCACCCGCTGAGTTTCTCCAGCAATTTTGTCTATGTGCGATTTTTCCAGCATCTGCAGTTGCTTCTTAACCGCCTTACAGTCTGAAGCACAGGAATGGGAAACAAGGGAAGGTTTGCTACACATTTACGTCCATCTGCTTGTCACGAACCATCCTCACAATCTTATTCAATGCAGATGTTTTGGAAGTGAAGTTGGGGTCATTTGTCTTATGTAACGCATGCACCTAAGAACAGAGAATAATCGCACATTAATTGAATCATTGCATTCCACAAATTGTGCTGCGTTCATCATTCAAATTGTGCTGCGATTGTGCTTACGTAAGGCCATTGTATCCACACCCTTGCTAGACTTCAATGCTTGAGGAATGTTAGAATTCTGGGACATTTGCATTTGATAAATGGCATTAAATTATAAAAGGCAATGACTGTCAGAATTGTTCAGATATGATTTACATAACTGTCCTGTTCACTAAGGGTTATATTTATAGACCATAATTATGATGAATTACATACTTGATGGTAATTTGGATAATTGATCTGGGTAACTGTGGCTGTTGAGTGGTTATTGAGGTTGATTGGTGAAGACTGACGATCAGTGCCGTTTGATGGAGGAATTTTCATTCATTGATGTTTGGGATGTGGGTGTTGCTGGAATGGTCCCCAACCCTTGGTTAGGCGGTGAGGAACTCACCTTGATGATGCTGCCACACTGCTGGGGGGAGGGAGGATCAGCAGGAATGTGGAAGCAGGAAGTCTCTGCACGTCAGGGTGACGTGTGGTGACCTGCAGGGGTACATGCCGGTTGGGGTGTTCCCATGGAGATGCTGCCCTTGTCCTTCCTGGTGGGAGAGCTCACAGGGCTGGGCAGTGCTGTCAGAGCAGATGGATCTGGTGGTGGAAGGAAGGGATAGTTACAGGCAGTGGATAGATGCCAACTACCCGAACCCAGTCACCAGTCACAGGATCAATTATTGCAGAAGACGGTGGAGTAATGTCGGTGTCCGGATACTGATAGGAAGAGAAAATAAACTGGAAGCAACAAGATGTTGGTCAACAGGTCAATGTTATGAAGGAGAGAAGCTGAATCCATCAGTACATGGTTGTAGAGACAAGGAATGTCAGACATTGGAATCTTGAGCAAAACCCAAGGACTGGAGGAAATCAATAGCAGGCAGCATCTGTGGAAGAATGGACAGGCGATGTTTCAAATTGGGACCCTTCTTCTGACTGATTATAGAAAGGGGGGGGGGGGGACAAAGTCTAGCAAGTGATGGGTGGACACAGGTGATTAGGGGTTTGGCAGAGATGGGTGGAATAGGGACAAAGGCTGGAGATGAAAATAAAATAAAAGGAGGTCAGATAAGGAGAGAAATATGAAGAGTGAGGGAGGGATGTGGGGGATGGGACCCAGCTCCACCAAACTCCACCAAGGCAATGGCTATGTTTCTGGCTACGCGATTGAGAAACACACCCATCCATTAGAAAAAGAGTAATGGGGGTAACCATGGTGTGTGTCAGTGTGTTTGTGTCGGTATGTGTGTGTCAGTGTGCATGTGTCAGTGTGCATGTGTCTGTGTGTGTGTGTGTGTATGTGTCAGTGTGTGTGTGTATGTGTCTGTGTGTGTGTCAGTGTGTGTGTGTGTACGTGTCAGTGTGTCTGTGTGTGTCACAGCGTGTGTGTCTGTTTCATAGTGCATGTCAGTGTGTGTGTCTGTGTGTGTGTGTGTGTGTACATGTCAGTGTGTGTGTACGTGTCAGTGTGTGTGTGTGTACGTGTCAGTGTGTGTGTGTGTGTGTACGTGTCAGTGTGTGTGTGTGTGTACGTGTCAGTGTGTGTGTGTACGTCAGTGTGTGTGTGTATGTGTCAGTGTGTGTGTGTGTGTGTGTGTAAGTGTCAGTGTGTGTGTGTACGTAAGTGTCAGTGTGTGTGTGTACGTGTCACTGTGTGTGTGTGTATGTGTCAGTGTGTGTGTGTGTAGGTGTCAGTGTGTGTGTGTGTGTGTGTAGGTGTCAGTGTGTGTGTGTGTGTGTAGGTGTCAGTGTGTGTGTGTACGTGTCAGTGTGTGTGTGTCACTGTGTGTGTCAGTGTGTGTGTGTACGTGTCACTGTGTGTGTGTGTACGTGTCACTGTGTGTGTCAGTGTGTGTGTGTGTACGTGTCAGTGTGTGTGTGTATGTGTAGGTGTCAGTGTGTGTACGTGTCAGTGTGTGTGTGTACGTGTCAGTGTCTGTGTACGTGTCAGTGTGTGTGTGTGTGTGTAGGTGTCCGTGTGTGTGTACGTGTCAGTGTGTGTGTGTACGTGTCTGTGTGTGTGGGTGTGTGTACATGTCAGTGTGTGTGTGTACGTGTCAGTGTGTGTGTGTACGTGTCAGTGTGTGTCAGTGTGTGTGTGTGTGTAGGTGTCAGTGTGTGTGTGTGTACATGTCAGTGTGTGTGTGTACGTGTCACTGTGTGTGTACGTGTCAGTGTGTGTGTGTGTACGTGTCACTGTGTGTGTACGTGTGTGTGTGTGTGTGTAGGTGTGTATGTGTGTGTGTACGTGTCAGTGTGTGTGTGCGTGTCAGTGTGTACGTGTCAGTGTGTGTGTGTACGTGTCAGTGTGTGTGTGTATGTGTGTGTGTACGTGTCAGTGTGTGTGTGCGTGTCAGTGTGTACGTGTCAGTGTGTGTGTGTACGTGTCAGTGTGTGTGTGTGTGTGTGTGTGTGTGTACGTGTCAGTGTGTAAGTGTCACTGTGTGTGTGTGTGTGTGTGTGTGTGTGTGTGTGTACGTGTCAGTGTGTATGTGTCACTGTGTGTGTCAGTGTGTGTGTCCGCATGCAGGGAGAATGTACAGGCTAAACACAAGCAGCAGCCAAGGTGAGGATTGAACCAGGGTCTGTGGCGTTGTAAGGCAGCGGCTCTTGTAGCTGTGACACTAGGCTGTCCTGGGGCTTTGCATGGGTCAGGGATTGTCGGGAGTTAGAGAGAGAGAGGCGTTGGGTGTTTATAAGACCAACAGTTTCTTTCTCCTTAACCCAGTATTTCAAGCTTCAAGATTCATCTTTCACCTGCATTACCATTTTGTTTGTGAAGGGGGAGTTATTTTACCATTTGGCCAATGTATTTACGTAATACATTTAAGCTTTGTAGTTAATTTCCTTGAAATTATATAAAAGTTGCGCTTTGCTTCACTGCAGCCTCTAGCTCAACCTGAAGGCAATAACTCACAGTTGCTAAGGAACAGCGGGTGATAAAGGGCACGCAGCTCCTTGTTTTCAAGGTCATCGATCGCTGGTTATGTGAGCACATTTTTTATCAAACCTTTTCGCTACAAGTCTGAGAGGTCAGTGAGAAAGACAGAAAGTGAGAGATACAGCACGGAAACAGGCCCTTCGGCCCACACCAACACTATCCTACGCACACTAGGGACAATTTAAAATGTTTACCAAAGCCAATTAACCTACAAACTTGCTCGTCTTTGGAGTGTGGGAGGAAACCCACGCAGGTCACGGGGAGAACGTACAAACTCCGTACAGACAGCACCCGTAGTCAGGATCGAACCCGGGTCTCTGGCTCTGCGCCACCGTGCCGCGTTCAACCTCCAACGGGTGGAATGCCGTGACGTGACTACGCTTCACCCTTTAGCAGCCGTGCTGCTGGCTAGTAATGAGAGGTGCGGGAAGGGTTCGGGGTCCGCGGGGTAGGTGGGCTCTGGGTGGGGAGCGGGTCTTTCCTCCAGACCCCCAGCAGAGAGAAGGTTGCTCTCCGTCCACAGTTGAAGGTTTGTGCCTCTGCCAACACTGACCATCCTGAACCATGCACGTCCCACAGCGTGTCAGGGCAATGGACAACTCCCAATGCTGCATGTCCGTCTGTCAGCTGTCCTTGAGACCTTGCATGGATTTTAATCAGCATAGGGTTGCCTTGGTTACGGTTCTCCATGGCTCCCAGCTCCTGATTAGACCTAGTTTTCCTTTTCCCCTGGAAGGTCCAGCAGTCGGTCGGTGGTCAACATCACCCTGGATAAGAGGACAGCCTGGACAATCTCAAGAGTCCAGAGTGTACTATTGTCATATGTCCCAGATAGAACAAGGACATTCTTGCTTGCAGCAGCACAACTTGCCACGGACGGCTGAGTTTTACTTTAGAGATGCAGCATGGAAACAGGCCCATCCGCCCACAGTCCACGCCGACCATCGATCACCTAGTTCTCCGTTATTCCACTCTCTCAGCTTCCCTGCACATGAGGAGCAATCTTACCGACGACAATTAACCTACAAACCCGTACGTACGTCTTTGAGATGTGGAAGGAAACTGGAGTAGCCAAGGGAAAGTCACACGGTCCCAGGGAGAACATGCAAACTCCACACAGGCAGCACCGAAGGTCATGTTTGAACCCGAGTCTCTGGCGCTGGGAGGCAGCAGCTCTACCTGCTGCATCATTGCTTCAACTCTTGCCAAATATTGAGGTACAAGCCACCTGCTACAGGAGCCCAGGGCACTTATCCAGAATATTGCACTCGCTTGACTGGTATTGTAAAGAAACACTTGTAGAAAGACATGAAATAAAACAGAAACTGCTTTAAAAACCATTGTGGTAATTGGAATGCTGTTGGTTTGGTCACTTTCCCCAGTAATTGTCAATGTCCAAGGTTTGCCCAGGAGTGTCTGGGAATTAACAATCGATCTTTCTGAAACCGTGGAGGGTAAAAACCTTGGAGAAGGTCACGGAGGGGTCACTGACCCTCGGACTATCCCCGATTGGACTTTACTTGTTTTACCTTGCACTAAACATCATTCCCTTATCAGCGCCAGAGACTCGGGTTCAAACATGACCTTGGGTGCTGCCTGTGTGGAGTTTGCATGTTCTCCCTGTAATCACGTATTGTCTTTCCGCTGACTGGTTAGCACGCAACAGAAGCTTTTCACTGTACCTCGGTACATGTGACATTTAACTAAACTGAACCGAAACTATTTTATTTTTCATTTCCCCCCGAGGATACAAAAGGCTATTTTAAGTGGGCAGAATGACGGGGAAATGACATGAGCAAAGCTTCATGAGTTAGGCCGAGCAGAGTTGGCAGTCATACTGTAGGTGCACGATGTGAAATAATGTTCTGAGAAATGTCATCCACCTGAAATATTATCCCTTGTTCCTTTTCCCACAGATGCTGCCTGTTTTGCTAGACCCTTTATTATTATTTCAGGAATCTCTCCTCCCCCATCGATGCTTCCACGACCCCGTGTAATCCCTGTGTGAAATTCTCAACACATTTCATAAGGAATGAAATTTACTTTTAGTTGGGAGATACAGCGTAGAAACTGACTGTTTGGCTCACTGAGTCCACGCAAACCAGCGATCATGTTGCAGTTATATAAGATGTTGGAGATGCCACATTTAGCATAGTGTGTTCAAACATAACCCAAGACTTAATCTTCTCTTGCAAATGCAACTTGTTATGGTTTAGTTTGAGACAAACAGAAAAAAAACAACTATTAATTTATCAATTTTAATAACTCATTCCATTTATTTTTCAAGGTATTATTGACAATCTCCTTTATTTTACAATTGTCCTTTCCTGCACCGGTTCAGCTGTGAGTGTGTCACTGAAAAACCACACACACACACACACACACACGGACACAGTGACCAACTGACAGTGAGTTACACCAATATTAATCACACTCTACACAACACAGATACACCAGTGCAACAACACCTTACTGTGGATGGGGTGGAGTAACTGAGCCCCACACTGCTCATATTTACTGCACTCACACGTGTACACAAACACACGTGTACACAGACACACATGTACACAATTGCATCCACTCATGGTTATGCAAGTACATTCTGGCAATACTGGAAAATATCAAACTGAACAAAACTGCTACTAACTACCCGACAAAGGTGCACATTTTGAGGATGACCATCGCACGGTAACATGGGATAATCCACGGGCATGCCACAAGATCGGTACATCATTTACTGCTACCAGTGTGTATATGTTTTAATTCAAGAACCGTGAAGTGACTGAGCAAGGCTTGCAGTCGCTGCATTGTCAGGAGTGTAGTGATTGGTCTTCAAAGACCTGTCCAAGATGCAACCATTCCATAGCTTCAGGTCTCTTGTTGACTTGTCCCTGGTACAAGAGAGCAGACACACAAGGTATTTAAGACATGTGTAGGAAGGAACTGCATGTGCTGGTTTAAACTGTAGATACAAAGAGCTGGAGTAACTCAGCGGGACAGGCAGCATCTTTAGAGAGAAGGAATGGGTGACGTTTCGGGTCGAGACGCTTCTTCAGACTGGTCAGATATTTACGATAGTCCAATGCTGGGATTCTCTCTCTCATTTCTGGGAAGCACCACCAGGTTGTTAGAAATCCTCACCAGGATTCGACACGTGAAAGATCAAAAGCCGACCTTCCAAAACTTGTTTTGCTGTTCCAGCCCTGGAGACGGAGTTGGCTCTATATCTCCAATCTAATTATAAACACTGACTGATTCGTCTTCTGTGTGCCACACCCCAATGTGAAATCTAAAGTTCAAAATGGGCAGGAAAGCACTTGGCAAAAAGGAGTGCGTTCCTGTTATGGAACGTAATAGCTACTTCCCCACAGCCATCGGGCTATTAAACTCGGCTCAGATAAAACTCTGAACATTAATAGCCCATTATCTGTTTATTTGCACCGTATCTGTTTATTTATTCATGTGTGTATATATTTATTAAATGGTGTATGGACACACTGGTCTGTTCTGTATTCATGCCTACTATGTTAAAAGTAAAGTGGATAGGTATATGGGCGGGAAGGGAATGGAGAGGTATGGTCTGAGTGCAGGTAGATGGGACTAGGGGAAAATAAATGGTCGGCACGGACTGGAAGGGCCGATAGGGCCTGTTTCCGTGCTGTAATTGTTATATAGGTATTTGTTCTGTTGTGCTGAAGCAAAGCAAGAATTTCATTGTCCTATCAGGGACACATGACAATAAAGTCTCTTGAGCTCTTCTTGAACTTGTCATCTTGTGGTCGTGCCTCATGCCGGGGGTAAGATTCATGCACCTCTATCTATAGTTATCATGAATTTACAGCAAAGGAACAGACCAACATCTTTGTTTCAGGTCTAATGCTGTCAACTGGACCTGGCTCGATAGTTGTGTGTAGAACCATGATCATGTGACCAGTCCTGGGCTCGGGACGTCAGGTAGAATGTATCCTGCCTGCCATGTACTAAACTTTCGTTTTAGCATTCAAGATACAGCATGGAAACAGGCCCTTCAGCCCACCAGGTCCATGCTGTCCATTCACACTAGTCCTATATTATTCCACTTTCCCATCCACTCCTTACACAAAAGGGATCATTTACAGAGGCTTGGGATGAGGGAGGAAACCCACACAGGGCTTTGCCGTGGAAATCTCTGCCACGTGCAGAAGAACCTTCTAGAATTTGGTCGCACAAATGGGAAGTAAATGGAATCAGGCTCTTACCATGGTGGGTCCTCTTCAGTTCTCGGCCTTGGCTGCTGTTTCTGTTGCTTTAAACAAAGAGGGAAGAGCAAGATTAATGACCGGCCGTTAAAACACCATGCAATACCTGAAAGGGGAAGATGAAACACAGTCCTGAGTAAAATGTTTCAGCAAAGTTAAACTGAGCGCAATAGCCATGTGCAACCATCCACTTAATTATGGTGAACACATAACTACAATTTAACCTAAGCTTCACCTCCTTAACTCTCCCATTTTTCATATTCCAATAACGCACAGCTCAATAATGTCCAAAATCACCCAAGCACAAAACCAATCAAATAGTGGATATATTGCAACTCACATTTCACAGTTGTGGCTGCGTTTTGCATCATAATTTAGCATTTCAATACACAACCAATATTGAGGATCCTCACGCTCCAACAGCCACGCTACCAGATGTATTTTTGTCTAAAGTCAGAGCAGTCCAAGTCCATGGCTGCTGCCTGTCTAATCCTGTCGTGAAATGCCCCGTGCAGTTTAATGGCAGCTTGATATAATATATTCAGGGTGAAAGCTCTTTAGCTTTTCAGTCATGGAAATGTACATTAACAGGAACGGGACAAGTATTCTGCGCTGGCCAAGTTGCATAACTGAGCTCATCCCTCTTAGAAACATAGACAATAGGTGCAGGAGTAGGCTATTCAGCCCTTCGAGCCAGCACCGCCATTCAATATGATCATGGCTGATCATCTAGAATCAGTAGCCTGATGCTGCTTTCTCCCCATATCCCTTGATTCCGTTAGCCCTAAGAGCTAAATCTACCCTCTGTGTGAAAAACTTGCTTCTTGGGTCTCTTTTAAATGTTGTCTCTCTCACTTTAAACCTATGCCCTCGGGTTATAGGCCCCACTACCCTGGGGAAGAGACTGTGGGCTATTCACCGTATAAAGATAAATTGACCAACTGGAAATTACGCCATGTGTGTGTGGGTGGATGAGAATGTGAGAAAATACAGAACCAGTGTGAATAGATGTTGGACGTGGACTCAGTGGCCAAGGAACCTGTTCCCATGCTTTATCTCTAAACCATATAACTAGCCTTTGAAGGGGATACATCTTGTGTATCTTAATAAGCACATTCACCATTGTGTGGATCAGAGGGTCTTTCCTGTACTCTACAAAGCTGCTTTCTTGATGAGAAAGGTAACTTGGGTGATCTTAGTTCATTCATTGAGCACATTAATGGCCCTGTCCCACAGTACAAGTTCATTCCAAGAGCTCTCCCAAGTTAAAATAAAAATCAAACTCATAGTAAGCACAGAGAATGAACGTAGCGGGTACGTTGGAGCTCGGGGACGTCTTTTAGCGCTAACGGCAGGTACTCTGGAAGACTCGCTAACGGCAGGTAAGCACGGGAAGACTCGTGAAGATTTTTCAACGTGATGAAAAATGTCCGCGAGAATCCCGAGTACCGACGAGTGGCCATTACCGTAAATCTCCGAGTTCGACTCAGGGCAAACTCGGGAGAGCTCTTGGAATGAACTCGTACCGTGGGACAGGGGTTTAAGGCCCCTTTTCCAGTCTGGGTCTATGCGTCCGGAGCAGGTAGTCCACGCTTACCTTTGTCGATGATTGGAGTTTCCACTTGGGCCTCCTCATCCCCAGGTGACCTGGAGAAAACGGAAATGCAAAATAGGATCTGAGTATAAACGCGCCTCGTGGATATCTGATTTTTTCAGAAAATATTTACTTGTTGCATCACCAATCTCAACACAAATAAAACTCATTCTGTCTGCACAGTATCCAGTATTCCCAGAGCAAGGGCAGCACAGGTCAGATAGAAAGACCCTTCTGTATCATCCCAGTAAACATGTTCAGACTAGATCTGGCAGTGAACTAGATCTCTGGGACAGTGCACATGAAGCTTTAGACTGTATCTAATTCACTCGATACAGACCAACTACAAAGTCCCAAAGACTTTGGACAAAAATAAGTCGAGGAACAAAAGGAAATCTATCTAGGAATGATTTGTCTTTTGTCTGTGACTGGAAATGTAAAACAAAACAGCTAATGGTGTCATGTTTAAGAAAGAACTGCAGATGCTGGAGAAATCAAAGGTAGACAAAAATGCTGGAGAAACTCAACGGGTGAGGCAGCATCTGTGGAGCGAAGGAATAGGTGAATTTTCGGGTTGAGTCTGAAGAAGGGTCTCGACCCGAAACATCACCTATTCCTTCGCTCCATGGATGCTGTCTCACCCGCTTAGTTTCTCCAGCATTTTTGTCTACCTAGCAAATGGTGTCATTATGAGTTTGTTGCTGTCACATGTACCGAGATACAGTGAGATTTGTACGTGGTCACTGATTTGGTGTCAAATCCTGCTGCTTCGTTCAATGAGGTCACATCTGATCAATAACATCACTTCATTTATCTGTATCTTACTCAAGATGCTCTGCCTGAGGACTCTAATGGTCACATCTGCAGCAGATGTTGCTGGGATGAGGTGGGTGCAGAGATAGTTTCACTACCGTGTGTGTGAAAAAAACAACTTCAGGCTTTGAATGGACCAGTCCCAGACTTATTTTTGTCCAAAGTCTTTGGGACAGTGTAGGTGAAGCTTCACCTGTATCTAGTGGATTAGTCACTGACTAAAGCTTTCATTTCCTCGGGCCTTTGACCCTTGCTAACGTTACCGGAGGGAATACTGAACATGATGTACATGGTCATGCAAGCAGAGTAATTCTGGGCCGCTGTGTACAAGAGACTGTTGCCCTCTGATACTCAGCTCTGGTGGTCCCCCCCCCCCCCCCCCCCAGCTACACAGTGCCATTACCTGGGCTTCTGGTTGAAGCTACAGCGACATTTACGACCTGCAAGAAATGACAAGAATATGAGACATTCTGTACAACTGGACCAGCAGGGTTTACAGATACAGCGCGGAATCAGGCCCTTTGGCCCACTGAGTCTGTGCTGACCAGTGATCTCATACGCTAGCACTATCCTACACACTGGGGACAATTTACAATCTTTACCAATGCCAATGAACCAACAAACATGTACGTCTTTGGAATGTGAGAGGAAACTGGAGCTCCTGGAGAAAACCCACGTGGTCACGGGGAGAACGTACAAACTCTACTGTGACACCACCATGCTGCCAAAAGGAGAGGTCATTCAGCTCTTTAACCCTGTTACACTATTTAATTAGTTAATGTCAATAGGTTGCTGGTCCTCGGGCAGCTCTGACCCATCCACAATGTATGACAATGTATGACACTGCTCCCAAAATGCCACACGGCCAACATGATCACAATCTAGCTATCGCATGTCGAATGAATGACCCCAGGGTGAGTGGAAATGTCCTGTATACTCACTCAGGATCAGCAGGATGCCAAGAGTAAAGAGAATGACAGCAAACACCAGGCCTCCGATCCGCAGAGTCTTATAATCTGCAAACATAGAAACATAGAAATTAGGTGCAGGAGTAGGCCATTCGGCCCTTCGAGCCTGCACCGCCATTCAATATGATCATGGCTGATCATCCAACTCAGTATCCTGTACCTGCCTTCTCTCCATACCCTCTGATCCCCTTAGCCACAAGGGCCACATCTAACTCCCTCTTAAATATAGCCAATGAACTGGCCTCAACTACCCTCTGTGGCAGAGAGTTCCAGAGACCCACCACTCTCTGTGTGAAAAAATTCCTTCTCATCTCGGTCCTAAAGGATTTCCCCCTTATCCTTAAGCTGTGACCCCTAGTCCTGGACCTCCCCAACATCGGGAACAATCTTCCTGCATCTAGCCTGTCCAACCCCTTAAGAATCTTGTAAGTTTCTATAAGATCCCCTCTTCGCTGCACTCCCTCTATGGCAATAATGTCCTTCCTCAGATTTGGAGACCAGAACTGTACGCAATACTCCAGGTGTGGCCTCACCAAGACCCTATACAACTGAAGTAGAACCTCCCTGCTCCTATACTGAAATCCTTTTGCTATGAAAGCTAACATACCATTGGCTTTCTTCACTGCCTGCTGTACCTGCATGCCTACTTTCAATGACTGGTGTACCATGACACCCAGGTCGCGCTGCATCTCCCCTTTTCCTAATCGGCCACCATTTAGATAGTAGTCGGTTTTCCTATTTTTGCCACCAAAGTGGATAACCTCACATTTATCCACATTATACTGCATCTGCCAAACATTTGCCCACTCACCCAGCCTATCCAAGTCACCTTGCATTCTCCTAGCATCCTCCTCACAGCTAACACTGCCCCCCAGCTTAGTGTCATCCGCAAAGAGATCGTCATATATTTAGTGTCTGATTCGCAAACCCTGTCAATTCCGGAAACGAGAGATGTATGGAAACAGGCCCTTCCACCCACCTAGTCCATACTGGCCATCGATCACCTATTCACACGAGTGATCACCTATTTTCCGCTCCCCACATACTCGGGCCAATTTACAGCGGCCAATTAACCTGCAAACCTGCACGTGTTTGGGATGTGGGGGGGGGAACCGGAGAATATGGAGGAAACCCACGCGGTCGCAGGGAGAACGTGCAAACTTCACACAGACAGACCCCGGGGTCAGGATCGAACCTGGGTCTCTGGTGTGGCATGGCAGCAGCCCTACCCGCTGCACCACTGCCTATTGTAACATGTTTGAAGACAACTAAAGATACAGCACAGAAAGAGATATTGGGACCATCACTCTGCTCCTATCAGCTCGTACCCTTAGAACCTCATCGCCTTGATACACAAATATACTTCCAGTATTCATTCAATTACTTTTTCAAAGTCGTTATTAAATCAGGTACAAACACTCATGGAGGCAACCCATGCCAGATCATGAATAGTAATAGGAACAATCTGTATATAAAGCAATTCTTGCAGGAGGATGACAGTGTGCGTGCGTGTGTCTGCATATGTGTGCGCACGTGCGCTGGTGTGAGTGTGTGCACGTGTGTGTGCCTGTATGTGTGTGCATGCCTGTGTGTGTGAGTGTGTGAGTGTGTGTTCATCCTCGGTTGGTTGCCTGCAATGTCGATGGGCTTCATTCCCGAGACAAATGGGAAAACTGATGATAACTTTCTAAAAGCGCAAAGATGGAGGCTGTGGTCTTGTGCTGGGAGATTGCAGATCCACAAAGTGTTGGGAAAGATAACTGCGATGACAGTGCCTGGATCATCAGTTGATGCAGCACTCCAGGGTGCAATATAATAAACAGTATTCAAGTAATTTGAATTAAAAGTAAAATAGGAAGAAATAATTGAGGCACTCACCGTAATAAAACTGGTCTTTCCCTTTAAATGTCGAGTGCATGAAACACAACAACATAGATAATAGGTCAATGTTTACAGCACAAAGTCTCACAAACTGTAACCCCTAAATTACAGGAGAACAGGCAGAGACAAGCAGATGAACCTCGTTCTCTTCTGCCTCACACATACAACCTACACACAGTGTGTTCACAGCCAGAACGTACATGCACTGACACACACACACACACACACACACACACTCTGCCCCATCACACACACTCACCACACACACACACAGCACACACACACCACCACCACACACCCACACACCCCACCACACACACACATACACACACTCTGCCCCATCACACACACTCACCACACACACACACACCACACACACACCACCACCACACACACCCACACACCCCACCACACACACACACCCCACCACACAGTCACTGCCCCATCACACACACACACACACACTCACGCACACACACATACTCTGCCCCCATATATATATATATATATATATATGCACACACACCCACACCCACGCACACACTCACGCACACACACCCACTGCCCCCCGCACACACACACACACTCACGCACACACACACACACTCTGCCCCATCACACACACACACACACTCTGCCCCATCACACACACACACTCTGCCCCATCACACACACACACACTGCCCCATCACACACACACTCTCACGCGCGCACACACACACTGCCCCATCACACACACACACTCTGCCCCATCACACACACACACGCGCACACACACACACACACACTCTGCCCCATCACACACACACACTCTGCCCCATCACACACACACACACACACACACACACACACACACACACACACACACACACACACACACACACACACACACACACACACACACTCTGCCCCATCATACACACACAGACACACACTGCCCCATCACACACACACCTCTCCCTGGGGACAGGCCAAACCCTCACCACATGTCTCCCTTGTCCATGTCCATCCCACGGGGCTAGATTGTAATCACATCCATCCAGCCATCCATCCGTCTTCCCAGTTTAACCTTCGACACAATTTATATTGATTGAAATGATTTACTTCTGCTTTCCATTGCAAATTCCAGCATACACGTCTATCCTAATAAATGCCGTTTGTAAACACGTTACATTGCAAATGGATTCTTGTCCAATGTGTGGATGATATTTCCACTGGGCATATTTGCACTGCTTAGTCGTGAGACAGAAAGTGATACAGTGTGGAAACATGCCCTTCAGCCCAACTTGCCCACACCGGCCAACATGTCCCACCTGCCTGCGTTTCATCCATATCCCTCCAAACCTGTCCTATCCAGGTACCTGTTTAACTGTTTCTTAAATATTGGGATAGTCCCAGCCTCAACTACCTCCTCTGGTAGCTCGTTCCATACACCCACCAACCTTTGTGAAAAAAGTTGTCCCTTAGATTCCTATTAAATCTTTTCCCCTTCACCTTGAACCCATGTCCTGTGGTCCTCGATTCCCCTACTCTGGGAAAGAGATCCTGTGCATCTTCCTGATCTATTCCTCTCATGATTTTATCAGGTTATCACCCCACTTACCCCACTTACTCAACAGGATGTTGCCGTAAAACCCCTTGGAACATGACATTTCCCCCCCCCCACCCCCTGCAAGTTGAGTATCGGACAATGAACGATACAACGGCAGGAAATCTAGACACATGCAAATGAGCGGAGGCTTACCCATGTCGGTAGAGCTGCCTGCAGCTGGAAAGGAAAGAATTGTGAGTGGTGAGCAACAGAATTATATCCACATCTCTGAACAAACCAATTCCAATCAGTAAAGGACTCCTCAATCGAAATTCAAAGAAAGTGGGGAACCTTACAAGCATTGTTCTTTAGATAAGACACAAAAAGCTGGAGTAAATCAGCAGGACCGACAGCATCTCTGGAGAGAAGGAATGGGTGACGATTTGGGTTGAGACCCTTCATCATTGTTTCATGTTTAGGGAATGATGCATGTATGGAATACTGAAGATGGTTTGTTACCTGGTGTGTTTTAGTAGAAGCCCATAACTGTGATTCATGAAGGAAGCAGCAAGGGGCAGAGAGAGAGAGTGAAGCACAGATAGTTGAATAATGTCCGCGTGTTACACAGACACGGGGCCATCAATGCAAAGCCGGGGGGGGGGGGGGGGGAGGGGTTATTTCCCTGACTGGGGCCACTGTTGGCATCAGTTTATGTTTATTGTGGATCAGGACACGGTGAACGACAGTGGCAAGCGTAGGTCCCCCTCGTGAAAAGGCAAGAGTCAAGAGTATTTAATTGTCAGAAATTCTTAACAGCTGTTATTGGGCAACTGAACCACCCCACCCCAACCAGAGAGCAGTGCTGGACTACTATCTACCTCATTGGAGACCCTTGAACTATCCTTGATAGGACTTTGCCGGCTTTACCTTAACTAAACATTATTCCCTTATCATGTAATCTATACACTGCAAATTGCTCGATTGTAATCATTTATTGTCTTGCTGCTGACTGTTGGCACACAACAAAAGCTTTTCACTGTTCCTCCGTACACATGACAATAAACTAAACTGAACTGATGTACGGCCAATGGAACAATAACAGAATAATGATAGAGTGGATGTGGAGAGGATGTTTCCACTGGTGGGAGAGTCTAGGACCAGAGGTCACAGCCTCAGAATTAATTTAGAAAGGAGGTGAGGAGGAACTTCTTTAGTCAGAGGGTAGTGAATCTGGGGAACTCATTGCCACAGAGGTCTGTGAGGCCAATTATTAAGGCAGAGATAGACAAGTTCTTGATTAGAACGAGTGTCTGTCAAGGCAGGATAATGGGATTAGGAGGCAGAGATCAGCCATGATTGAATGGCGGAGAAGACCTGATGGGCCAAATGGCCTAATTCTACTCCTATAACTTGTGAAATTCTTACTTGTAGCAGTATAACAGCTCGTAACACAATATACATGGATATAATATATAACAAACACAAAAATAAAATTAATTAGTAACCCCAATGTGAGTGTAAAAAGCCGGTAGTCCTTGGTGCAACCAGTGACAGGCTGTGTCAAACCCACAGCAGATGGAGTCGGGCAGGTACTGCACTCAGTTACCTGGAGCCGACACTTACCAGCCACTTGCATGAGTCCACAGCACAGGATGAACACGTACACTTCCATGGTGCCTAGAAAACAAAGGGAGTTTTGTTTACAATGTAAAGGGATCTTTGGACAGGTAAACCTTGTGCATCCTAAGTCAGGGACTGATGTGAGTGCTTCAGCACAACTCTTCCACACACAAGGAGTAACGGCATTCAAGTCCACATTATGGCAGAAGATCGGAGTTAAAATCAGTGACCATGGCTTTTGTTTAATGTAACTCTTTCAGCTATTCCTCAAGGTCCCAGAGCCAATCTTGAGAATCAGAAGGTGCATATCCAGAATCCTGCCACAAGCATAACCTGGGTCATAATGATGCAGCACGGAAACAGGCCCTTCAGCCCAACTTGCCCACGCCGACCAACATGCCTCATCTACACTAGTCCCACCTGCCTGCGTTTGGCCCGTATCCCTCCAAACCTGTCCAAATCCAGTGGATCCAGAAAATAAGAGAGATGTCTTGTTTTGATGGATTGAAAAGTACAGCATGGAAACAGGACCTTCCACCCACGAGTCCACACTGAGCAGTGATCACCCGTTCACACCAGTTCTAACACTAAGGCCAATTTACAGAGAGCCAATTAATCTACAAACCCGCACGTCTTTGGGACGCGGGTGGAAAATGGAACGCTTGGAGGAAACCCACGTGGTCGTAGGGAGAATGTGCAAACTCCACACAGACAGCCCCCATGGTCAGGCACAAACCTGGGTGTCTAGTGCTGTGAGGCAGCAACTCGGCCATCCAGGCCACATGCCAGAATAACAAAAAACACAACATACCAGAAGTATTATGAAGTTCTGGTTTAATCAGAAATGGGAACTTTTAGGATAGAGGCATGTTTTATGTTGCAAAGAAGGGGAAAGGGTGGACCTGTTTCTGACAGGGTGGAGCTTCAAATTCCTGGGTGTGCACATCTGTGAAGATCTTTCCTGGTCCAAGAACACAGATGCAATTATTAAGAAAGCTCATCAGCGCCTCTACTTCCTGAGAAGATTACGGAGAGTCGGTTTGTCAAGGAGGACTCTCTCTAACTTCTACAGGTGCACAGTAGAGAGCTTGCTGACCGGTTGCATCGTGGCTTGGTTCGGCAAGTGCCCTGGAGAGGAAAATACTACAAAAAGTAGTAACACTGCCCAGTCCATCATCGGCTCTGACCTTCCTTCCATCGAGGGGATCTCTCGCAGTCACTGCCTCAAAAAGGCTGGCAGCATCATCAAGCACCCACAAAATCCTGGCCACACATTCATCTCCCTGCTACCTTCAGGTAGAAGGTACAGGAGTCTGAGGACTGCAACGACCAGGTTCGGGAATAGCTACTTCCCCACAGCCATCAGGTTATTAAACTTGGCTCGGACAAAACTCTGAACATTAATACCCCTTTATCTGTTATTTGCACTTGATCAATGTATTCATTCATGTGTGTATTTATGTATATAATGGTAGTCAATGCCGTCTATGTTCTGTTGTGCTGAAGCAAAGCAAGAATTTAATTGTCCTGTCAGGGACACACGACAATAAACTCTCTGACTCTTTGACTTTGATGAAGAGAAAATGAATAACGCAGATTGCCATCGACACTGAGACACAATGCGTACGGGTTGATTGCATTCATTGAAACAGGGCGGACCAGGTGAACCAATATGGTTTGTCAATGAGGTGGTGTAAATACGGGGAGAATGTGGGAGAAAGGAACTGAGCCAAATGGCCAGAATGTTGACAACACAACACTGGACTATGGCAACCACAACCTTGGGGACGTGCGGAAGGTGAGGCGGCAGAGGCGAGGCAAGCACAGAGTTACATAAGAACTGGTCAGGAATTAAAAAATAAAACAAAAAGATGCTGAACAGCTGTGCTTTGTAAACACTCAGTAGGTCAGAGGTCACCATGGTGCCTTGAGAGCCCAGGTCACCCCCCCCCCCCCATCCACACACCTCCACCAATGTGAGATGCCACTGATGCCTCACCAGCTGAGCAGCCGGGCATTCCCTGCTCTTTCAGCACATTGAGAAATTTGCAGTCCTGGCGCAAACTGGAAGGGCAGGTTATCTGAAATTGCCCAAGTCAAAGTTTGGCCCCGAGGCCTGTCACATGTGTGGACAGTAGATGCGGTGACCCGCACCTGACACTGGGCTTCGATGGAACCGTCTCACTAAGACTACGCTGCAGCAGGAGTGATGGGAATTGGAGAACTAGAGTTCCAAGCTCCAGTTACTCGGGGTCACTCTTGTGGACTGATGGAGGTGTTTCGCAAAAGGGTCGACCTCATCTGCATTTGCTTTCCCAAGTAATTGATTGCAAGAATATTTCTTAGAATAAACCCCAATATCCTTAGCATGACATTAAAGTCTGAAGAAGGGTCTTGACCCGAAACGTCGCCTATCTCCTTCGCTCCTTAGATGCTGCTGCACCCGCTGAGTTTCTCCAGCCTTTTGTGCACCCTCGATTCTCTAGCATCTGCAGTTCCTTCTTTAACCCATTAAAGTTAAGGTGTCTTTCCTTTGAAACATAGTGCAAGTTCAATGGAGTTGAATCACAAAGCTATGCAGCGCGGAAACAGATTGACAGATTCTTGATTAGTAATGATGTCGGGGTTATGGGGCGAAGGCAGGAGAATGGGGTCAGCCACGATTGAATGGTAGGGTAGCCACATGGCCTAGTCTGCTCCTTCTGTTCCTTTAAATCTTTCCTCGCTCACCTTAAACTTATGTCCTCTAGTTTTACACACTCCTACCCTGGGGGTCATTCACCTTATCTACACCCCTCATGGTTTTATAAACCTCTATGAGGTCACCCCTCAGCCTCCTACACTCAGGGCAAAACGTTCCAGCCCATCCAAGCTCATCCGTAGAACTCAGTTCTTCCAGATCCAGTAACATCTTTGTAAATCTTTTTGGCACCTTTTCCAGTTTAACACCATCCTTTGACAACATGATGGCCAGAACTGTACACAGTACCCCAATTGTGGCCCTGTACAGCTGTAACATGACATCCAATCCTTGTCATCCCTTGTCTAGTGTGTCTGCATGGGTTTGGCAAAGATCCCAAGTTTGAATGAAAATGTAGAGAACAAAACACAAATAATTAGCTACCAACTAGAGTTGCAGTGAGTGGGCTATTAGTTTCAAATGATGAATGGAATCATTTAGAAAGCCATGGGGAAGGGCCAGGCGATGGGGTAATTGGATCATCCAGATATTATGCCATTGCATGCTGTAGCACTCATCTTTAATAATTGTTTGTTTGACGTGTCTGTGCCTTTGGCTAAAGTGGAGACAGGTAAGTTTGTTTTATTATTCCCAATTCTACCCCAGCATGAAGCCGCTGCGTGCTCAGATAGGCAAAGGATTAAAAAATATTCCCATTGATAAACCATTTATCCAAAACATCCCTCTCTCCAAGGGTGCATCAAAGACAACATATACCTTACACATATCTGCCACAAAGCCCATGTTGATAACTATGTATAGGAAGAATCTGCAGATGCTGCTTTGGACCAAAGATAGACACAAAAAGCTGCAGTAACTCAGTGGGACAGGCCGAGAAGGAATGGGTCTGAAGAAGGGTCTCGACCCGAGACGTCACCTATTCCTGCTCTCCCCCCGAGATGCTGCCTAGTAAAGCAGCAACCATGTGCCACCATGCCACGGAATTTTGCTGAGCAAATTATGGAGACAGGCTCAGAAAATCGACAACGGTTCCATCTCTATCTTAGTAATTTTCATCCCTGGGATGAAACAGTGTAGTGATCTGCCTCTGAGATTCACCTCATTAAAGTCAATGGAGTGAATTATGGAATTATGGAAACTACGCAGTGACACAACTAGACAGTCTGGCATCAAATGCTAGATAATTACTTCACCATACCTGCTGCTCAAAGATATGATTGTTCATTGAAATGAACAAGATTAAAGGATTAAGCTGCAAATCGTATTTGAGTGGACTTGCACAAAATGAAATAGACAATAGACAATAGGTGCAGGAGTAGGCCATTCGGCCCTTCGAGCCAGCACCGCCATTCAATGTGATCATGGCTGATCATCCACAATCAGTACCCCGTTCCTGCCTTCTCCCCATATCCCCTGACTCCGCTATTTTTAAGAGCCCTATCTAGCTCTCTTTTGAAAGCATCCAGAGAACCGGCAGAGAATAGTAAGATTGAACGAGAACTTACCAGTTCGAAGGTTGATCATTATTTCATGAGGAGTCGAAGTGAGGGATTTCGTGAAGAGCCCGCCGGCGCGCATGCTCGACATACTTCAAAGTAGCGGCGTGGAATCACAGAAACCAACAAAAGAAATGACTTCGGATAGTAAGATTGAAGTGACTAAGATTACCAGATGAAGGTGATTGAGGGTTGGGCGAGGAGGGCACGAAATCCCTCACTTCGACTCCTCATGAAATAATGATCAACCTTCGAACTGGTAAGTTCTCGTTCAATCTTACTATTTCATTTCGGAGTCACGTGAGTGACTTCGTGAAGACTTCAAAGCTTCTGTGATTACACGCCCTGGACCACGTCCATGCAGACACACCACTACCAGGGATGGATGGGAGGAACAAACTTGCTCAAATAGATCATACTGCAAAACAAGAGCATATTTGTTAATAACAAATCAAATCCCCTCATGGGGACATCTCCGCGTTCTTGACCTGCATTCAGCACGGCTTCTGCGAACTGCAGAGGAGCAGCAACAGGCTTGTTATAAAATCGCTGACACACAGCTTCATTAGCCCATCCTGCTATGGCGAGGATCTGGCCCATAGGCACCTTCATAATCCTTGCCATTGATGTCAATGCAGCCCTGGTGGAGTAAAACTTGAACACATTAGTGTCGATACCTGACTTACCCAAGACGACTCGAAGCCACCTGGATATCGTCTGGACTGTCACTTGATGATGAGACAAGCCGGTATCTCTCCATTCCTCTGATGCGTGCCGTCACCTTGACATAGTGATGAATACGTGAGGCTGAACACAGCCTAGCATCTGCGGGGCATGCCGGGAACTTCAGCTGCAGCCCTGTGCACCCAGGTCTATGCTGCTTTAGTAGCTCATCAACGACGAAGACTACTTCCATAGGGGTAGATATCATCCTGTCAACACATCGTTTGTGTAGTGTTTGTACCCTCTGCTGAAGTCAGCGCTAGTAACATCACCAGTTTCATGATGAGTTTGTCCAGTTGGATCCCTTCCATGGGAGACCACGTCCTGAGCAGGTTTAATACGTCCCTGACATCCCAGGTGATATTATAGCGTGGTGTAGGCGGATTCATATTGAATATACCCCGCATGAGTCTGGACACTAGCCTGTTGGATCCTACCTCAATCTTGAGATAGAATGATAGCGCGCTCCTGGCGCTGTTGATGGCACTGTAACTTAAGTGTTGATCATGGTACAACCCCGCGAGGAATTCCAGGACGTCAGTTATTGTCACGTCATCGTACGTGATGCGAGAGCGGCTGCAGTAGGCTCCCACTTCTTAATCTGCGAGCGGTATCTTCGCCTTGTTGACTCTCGACATGACGCCCTGATGGTATCCAATGGTCCGAGTTGAGAGGCCGTATTGGACTAACGGCCTGTTCAGAACCTGCAAGCCAACAAATTAAATAGCCATGGCAGGGATGCGGCTCCCCTGAGACAGGGTGAGTAACCAATTCTGGGCAACCCTTCAAAAGGACCCAAGGTTCGATTGAGCATGTCAAAGACCACCGGACACCAAGGCCGTGTAGGCCAGTCGGTTATAATAAGGATGCCCTTGGCAGCATCTGCCTGAATCTTTCGCAGTACCCGACTGATGAGGCAAAACGAGGGGAATGCATAGAAAAACCAATTCCCCCAGTCCAGCGAGAATGCATCTAGCGCTATTGCCCCAGGATCTGGTTCCCATGAAACGTATGTTGATACCTGATGGTTCAACCGTGACACAAAAGGTCAATGTCCGGTTTACCAAATTTGGCTGTGACTTTAGCAAAAATTTCAGGATGCAACATCCATTCAATATTGTCATTGAATTTGCGTGACCTGGTGTCCGCCACAGTATTAAGCTCACCTGGCAAATAGGTAGCTGAAATCCAAAATCTCTTTGACTACACCAGAGCCAAATTGAGTTAGCCAATTTGTCACATGAAACTGACCTGGTACCACCCATATGGTTTAAATATGCCACAGCTGTGATGTTGTCTATTTGGAAACGGACGTGTGCTCCAACAAGCTTGGAACAATACACACGAAGTCCGTGGAATGCTGCCAGCAACTCCAAATAGTTAAACCCTTGAGTCAAGAACATCGTTGACTCAAGGGTGTCCCATCTGCCCCCACAACGAGAGCAATTATCTGTAGCTCCCCAGCCATTGGAGCTTGCATCAGTCTGCAAATATACCACCGGATTAGCCTCCCTGATGGGCTTGAATGAGCTGCTAATGTGACACACCCACCATTGCAACTCATTTATTGCTTCGGACGGCAGCTGCATTGATCGATCATAATGACCAGCGTTCCATTTTAACGCAGTAATTTTAGCTCTTTGCAAATTCTGATAATGCAAAGGTCCATATCGTGCTGCCGGAAACAAAGCCACTAGCTTGCCAATTACTGTGGCTGTATGCCGAATCGATGGTATATTGGTGCCAATTAAATCTCTGCACACCTGAGTGACCTCCTCAATTTTGTTAATTGGTATGGTTTCCCTCATGCTCATTGAGTTCACCGTGAACCCTAGGTAATTAATTACCTGGGCAGGGCAGAACTTCGATTTCTCTGGATGGACAATGAATCCCAATTGTTGAAATATATTGACAGCAGCTGCAACACCCTGTTCAGCCAATTCCAGGGTGTGGCCCACAATAAAGATATCATCTAAATAGGCCATTACTATATGATGTCGTTGTCTCAAATAAGCCATGATTGGCTTCACCAATTTAGTGAACAATCTAGGGCTGTAGTGAGCCCATTAGGCAAAGCCTTATACTGCCAAAGTTGCCCCATCCAGATAAATTTCAAAAACCTTCTATCATATTTCTGGATGGATACTGAATAATATTCATCCCTCAAATCGATGCATGCCATAAAGCAACCATGAGAAACCAATGATTTGGCTGTTTCAAACGTATCCATTTTAAAATGAGTATATGTTACAAGCGTATTCAAACGGGTTAGATCAATAATAACACGACAGCCTCCATCCTCCTTAGGTCTAGTGAATATCTTCGAAACAAATTCAACTGGCTCATGCACCATTTTCTCAATCCTTAAAATTTCCTTGTAACCTGCTACCTGTTCTGCAGCATATAATTTAAACATTCGACCGGGCATGTGCTGGGATGGAGGAATGTCGCCATTAATAAACTCAATTTTATGCCCCTGAATATTCTGCAACACACACTCGTCACCAGTAAATTTACCCATGCACCCAAAAACAACCGAAGGCGACCACCAACATGTGAAGTTAAACAAAGAGAAAAGAGAGAACCAGACCCCCTCACCTCCGTGGTTACCGGCGGTCCTTGACATGTGTGGGTGGCCGTGGAGGTGCTGGGTTGGCTTGAGGGCGCGGCGTCTTCGTTTCCCACCAAGGTCTCTGCCGACCCTGTCCTAAAAAAGACCCTTGGTGCTGGTCTGGTGTTGTTGTCGTTGTGGAACTAGAGGGTGGGTCCTCCTCGAGGTACTGGCAAACCCTCATGAGCGAATGTATGGAGCTTTTGAGCCTGACGGTGTGGGGCACTCTGAGAGCGCATGATCCCCACCGTCTTGGCTTGTTCGTCAAGCTCTTTGACTCTCTTCGAGAGGTCTCACCAAAGAGCTGACGGGGCGGCGGCGGCGGCGGTGGTTTGCACAATCCTGCAAACTTCGGGTTGAGCGCTGGGCGGATGCTGTTCTTGCGGAACCCGTTGATTTCGTGCTGGGTCGCGCACAATAAGGCCAGAGCATCTTCCTGGTCCAAATTCAGTTCGTCCCCGTCCACCGACCGCGCAAAGGCGGTAATACCGGCCGTGAGGAGTTTCAGGATCCGCTGCAATTTTAGCTCCTGTTGACGGATAGCCGCACTGATGTTGCCCCATATTGGCGTATTGACCACAGGCACGTTGAGGGAGTTGCAGTGTGATGGAGCCTTGTGACGGCTCATAGCGTGGATGAGGACTTCTTCCTGCAGCACCTGATTATTAAGAAAGTCCACTATGGCTGCCAGTTTTGTATTTAGAGGAAGTCCAGATGAATGTGGAGCCGCGAATTTGGTCGCCACATCCAAGGGTTGCTCCGCTGGCACCTCCAACGGAGGTGGTACGGGATCCACCAGAATCTCCTCGTCCTGCTGCTCCCGGCTGATAGTGGATGTTGGTGAAGACGCCCTGTGCCTGTTGCTGCCCTGCTGTTGTTGACGTTGAAGCAGGAGCTCCAGCAGCCGCTCCATACGGTCAATACGCCCTTCACCCTGAACACTCAGGTGGTCGGAGTCCTCCGGCTCTGAAAAGAAAACCGGGCTCCTGTCATCGGCCCGCACCTCGTCGAGGCCCTGCCGGTGCCGGTAGTTGTCGCTGACAGCCGCCGAGGCGAACTGCGCGATTCCTGCGCGGGTGTGTTCAACCGCCTCCGTTTAGCGGGAGCTGAAGCCGCTGCCACTAAGGACACTTGCGGCGTGGTGTCGGCACCAGCCGAAGCATGGCTGCCTGGGGCCCGCGCAGTCTTGCCGGCTGCCCACATCGTGGACCTTGCCAGCGCATGGTCTCGCCCACCCATCCATGGGGGGCTCGGCGACCGTGACGAGACCCGACTCAACCAACCCGTACCGGCGTCGAGAGTCGGGGTGTGCCGGCTGGACCTCACAGCCGCCCCGGGTCTCGCCCTGGAACCTGACCGCTCCTCCGTGTCAGGCAATGCCTTAGCCCTAACAGGGTTAGGCTTCTGGGCTCCTGCCCTCCCCCTTCTCGGAGGGCTGAGTGGAACGGGCCGTGCAGCCGCACGCACCCTGCTCCAGGTCGCCAGCGAGCCCGCTGACGACCTGACTGCCATGGCAGGGTCCCCCTGCTCTGGTGGCACACCACACTCCTCCTCTGGAACTCCTCCGAGCTGTGGTGTGCTGGCGAATCCGGACCTGTAAAACAGGGCTTACCCCAGTCTCCGCCTGAGTCCCGGCCTGCGCTGCAGTCGGAACTGTTGACCGGGGACTTCTCCAAACATCCTCCGGTCCATCGATCTCCCATCCATGTTCTTGCTGCAAGAAAACATCGCATAGCGAGAACCACCAACTTAAGGTAAGATACTTACCTCCGTGGCCCCTTGTGAAGGGCTGGCGAGGAGCGCGCTCCACCGCCAGCCGTCGCAGCAACGCGGTACGACGATATGTCGAGCATGCGCGCCGGCGGGCTCTTCACGAAGTCACTCACGTGACTCCGAAATGAAATTCCACAGACTCACCACTCTCTGTGAGAAAAAGTGTTTCCTTGTCTCCGTTCTAAATGGCTTACTCCTTATTCTTGAACTGTGGCCCCTGGTTCTGAACTCCCCCAACATCGGGAACATGTTTCCTGCCTCTAACGTGTCCAAACCCTTAACAATCATATATGTTTCAATGAGATTCCCTCTCATCCTTCTAAACTTCAGAGTGTACAAGCCCAGCTGCTGCATTCTCTCAGCATATGACAGTCCCGCCATCCCGGGAATTAACCGTGTAAACCTACGCTGCACTCCCTCAATAGCAAGAATGTCCTTCCTCAAATTAGAGGACCAAAACTGCACACAATATTCCAGGTGTGGTCTTACTAGGGTTTTGTACAACTGCAGAAGGACCTCTTTGCTCCTATATTCGATTCCTCTTGTTATAAAGGCCATCATGCCATTCACTTTCTTCACTTCTTGCTGTACCTGCATGCTTACATTCATAGGCTGATGAACAAGGACCCCCAGATCCCGTGTTACTTCCCGTTTTCCCAACTTGACACCATTTAGATGTGACTGATCAGAGCTGGTTTGTGACTGGGTGGAAAGTCCCGGCCTGGAGCCACAAGGTGTTAGATGTGGCCTCTCACCACTGTTAGATCAGGCAAACAAGATTGGCATTGGCACCATGTGTAGGAAGGAACTGCAGATGCTGGTATACACCGAAGAAAGACACAAGGTGCTGGAGTAACTCAGTGAGCAAAGCAGGCAGTGTTGGGGTGGGAACCATTTCTGCATAGTGATGTCCCACAAAACAGCACATTGATCACATAGAAACAAGGAACTGCAGATGCTGGCTAACACACAAAAGAATATAAAGTGCTGGAGTATCTCAGCAGGTCAGGCAGCATCTCTGATGAACACTGTGGGAGAGGGGAGAAGAAAGCTGGAAAAGGGGCTGAGGCAGTTCACAGCAGGGCAGATATTAGGGCAACATGGGTCAGGGGAAGGGTTTGATAGGCAGATGAATGGAACAAAGTCCAGAGTTAAGGACAGATGGAATGAGATAATCTTGAGGAGCTTTGGATCATTAAGCCAGAGGGAGGAAAGTGGAAGGGAGGGAGGGTGTTTGGAGCGGAGAAATAGGTGAGAGTCCAGGTAGGACACAGGGGAAGGAAGGGAATGGAAGAGAGGGGGGGGAGGGGGGAGGGGGGGGAGGGGGGAGGGGGGAGAAAAGTTGGATGTTTTTGGGGGGGGGGGGGGGGGGGGGGAGGGGACTGAATGAAAGGTGAATATTGGCCAGGCCCAGCCGCGCAGTGGGTAGAGCTGCTGTCTCAATGCAGCAGAGACCTAGGTTCAATCCAGACCTCGGGTGTAGTCTGTGTGGTCACAGCTTCTCCCTGTGACCATGTGGGTTTCCTCCGGGTGCTCTGGTTTCCTCCGACATCACAAAGACGTGGGGGCTTTAGGTTAATTGGCCTCTGTAAATTTCCACTAGTGTGTAAGGAGCAGATGTTGGGAAAGTGGGATAGCATAGAACTAGTGTGAACGAGTGATCAATAGCCAGTTTGGACTGGGCTGGCCGAAGGAACTGGTCCCATTCTGTATCTCGCAATTCACTTCAATAACTCACATCCCAGATCTTTAGATTCATACAATGTGGAGACAGGCCCTTCGGCCCAACTTGTTCATGCCGACCAAGACATGGTCCAATCCCTCCCTACCTATGTCCAAGACACCTCACACGCCCATCGTTCTACGACCATGCATCATCTACACTAGACCACCTGCCCGCGTTTGGCCCAGGTCCTTGTAAACCTATCCTATCCACATTTCTTAAACATTGCAATACTACCCACCTCAACTACCTACTTCCGGCAGCTCCTTCTACAAACACACACCACCCTTTGAACCTATGTCCTCTGATTCTTTCCTACTCTGGGCATTAGACTCTGTGCGTCTACCCAATCTATTCCTTGCATGGTTTTATTGACTGCAACCCCACATGTGATCTTGTCCCAGAGACAACTGAAGCATTCATCCGAAGGCGTTTCCCTGAAAGGCAATGCCCCGCCTGACGGAGCAGGAGTGCAAGATGCTGGGTTACTCCAGCTTTTTGTGTCTATCTTTGGTGTCAAGCAGCATCTGCGGATCCTTGCTACACGGTCCAACAGTGCCACAGGTCTGCAGTGCAACGCCCAGGGATGTTTTTGAGCTCGTGCCCCTGGTTCTACACTTGGCTAACGTGCTCTGGATGGTAACTGGGGACTTCTGATGTATCTCCAGGCAAGCGAGCCACCACTAATGCTTGGTCCTCACACCGTGAGGCATCTTTCTGAATGTAACAGGTGGGATTTGTTCCACAAACACACATATCCTTGACCTTTCCATTATGAACTGAACGTGTCCAGGATGTTCACTGACTGCTCTTTGAATAGAGCTTTTCACAACATCATTTAATGACAATGCGTGCAACAGTTTTCACGCTGCGGTTTTGTGAGCGTGCGACTCTCCAGCCTCTCAGATGCATGATCCGCGGTACTGGCAGTGGGAGGGTGAGGGAATAGAAAACAGCCAGCAATACAATCACAAGAACCCCAGTCCTTCACTGATGCCGGTCTGCCAAACCAGACCACTTCTCCTTCTTAGGCAGTCCCCACGGTTTAAAGATGCCTTGCGTCTACTCCAGTTCTGAAGTGGAGGATGAGGCCAATATATGACGTGTGCTGCCTATAGATGGACTCAAGGTTGTCCATACCATCCCAAAAGCTCTTCCCACACCTGGGAGTTGATGTTGAGAGTTTGGGGTCTAGGTATTATATTTCTCAGCCAGGCTTTACAACGTCAGCAAAGATATCATCTGCTGCCAAGGCCGTGTGGAGTGTGTCCAATTTGCATTAGCCATGAACGATCTTGTTCATCAACCAGCATTGTGTGAGCATGGAACTTTGAATAGCACAACCTGACCCTTCATGATGACTGTGTCAAACATGATGCCTAATTAAACTAATCCCTTCTGCATCCATGTGATCCATATCTCTCCATCTCTGGCCTGTTTACGTGCCTGTCTAAAGGCTTCTTAAACACCACTCTCATATCTGCATCCACCACCAGCCCTGGCAGTGTCCCAAAGCACCCACCACTCACTGTGTCAATAAATTACCCTCACATCTCCCCCCTTGGATTTTAAATCTATGCCCTTTAGTATTTGACATTTCCACCCTGGGAAGAAGATGCAATAATTGACAATAATTGAAGACATTTGGAAACTAAAGACCCAAATCATGTGTATTCCCGATTCCACACTCACTACTCTACTCTACAATGTCATGCTCTGAAACACATCAACTTCATCAGCATTGGGTTCACTATGCTAACTGTCCTCGTGGCCCAATACCAACATGTGTTCAGCTGTTCTGGTTGGGACCCTCCTTGGCCATGGCCACCGTTTGTCAGACAGAGAAGGACCAGGCGGGCAGCATGGTTCATATCTAGGGCCCATCACCACTCCCACCCTGATGTGTGGGGGAGCAGGGCTCCCAAGTATAATCCTCAAATCAGTCAGTGATTGTTTTTGCAATATCCCATGACTTCACGGGTACTTGGTTAGGGCACTTCAAACCACCTGTGACAGCTGGCCAATTGATGACGCGGTTTGATTTCAGGCGATCCCATTACAGATTCTGTTTGCAGCAAAGCTTTGAAGTAAGTAGAACCATCACACTAACAGAATACAAATGTGCCCACACCCAGATACTGGCAGTTATGTACTTGATCTTTCAGACTGTGTTAGAACCAACATTAAGGAACAAAACCAAGATGGCACAAAACTCCAGGACAAACGCAGCACCCATGCAGAGGGTGAAATATCAACCTGTTCTCGTTCAGCGGCTGGCTGATCACTGATGGATTTTCAAGTTTTGTTTAAGACAGAAGGCAGAAAAGGAATGAATGTACAAAAGATGTAAATACATGATCACATATTCATATATGCGCAGCACTTTACATACTAAACCCACAGATATGGAACTACGAATGGGAACAAAACCATGAACTAGATTATTATTCTGATCATCAGAAATATGACATTCGTATTACACTGCAGAGACTTTTTGTTGGTGTGCTTAGATCGTTGGCTTATGGTGTTTAAAGCAGACACAAGGAACTGCAGATGCTGCTTGACAAAATAAGACACCAAGTGCTGGAGTAACTCAGCAGGTCAGGCAGCATCTCTGGAGAACATGGATAGGTGTCGTTTTGGGTCGGGCACCATCTTCCTGACTCAAGGTCTCAAGACCCTAAATGTTACTTACCCATGTCCTCCGGAGATGCTGCCTGACCTGCCGAGTTACTCCAGCACTGTGTTTTGTTTAGAATGTCTCATCATGCCAAGCTGATTGCTAAGGTACCAAAGACTTTGGGAAGTGGGTGCATATTGTGGAGTGTTTCTGCTTCAGCCACTACAGACAAAGACAACCCACAACAGAGACAATGAATACACAACAGAACAAATCTGCACAAGAGCCTCTAAGGAACAGCATCAAATAAGATTTGGTACTGAGCTGCCAAAGGAGGTAGCATTGAGTCATCAAGTGATAGTTTCCAACAGGCCCTTCACCCCAACATGTCCCATCTACTCCTGCCAGCATTTGGTCCATATCCCTCCAAACCTGTCCTATCCATGTACAGGTCTAACTGTTTCATAATTGTTGGGATAGTCCCAGCCTCAACTACCCCCTCTGGCATCTCGTTCCATACACCCACCACCCTTTGTGTGAAAGGAAGGACTGCGTTCACACTTGTGTGATCAAATATTTGGAGAAAGAGGTGTAAGTGTTTTAAAGGAAGGGAAGGGGCTGGGAGGTTTACAGAGCTCAGGACCGAGGCTGCTGGAAACGCAGCCAGCAACATAAGCGGGATTAAAATGAAGGAAATGCAAGAGTCCAGAATTGAGGAGGTGGAAGGATTGCCAAGGATTACAGGACTGGTAGGAATTAAATAGATAACAAATGTTTTGCTCGGTCTATGTGGCGTTGTAGGAGATGTGAGATTGAAGCATTACTGAACGATTTCATATCTTGTCCGTGTGAATGTGGTTTCACCACCTCTGTCGTCACCTTGTGTCTCTCTCTGCAGACTGTGGACGCTCCACTTTGACCTCATGAGCAAGGTTGGAGAAGACAAGTGTGTTTTTTTGTGATACCAAGGAAGTGCAGATGCTGGTTTATAGCCAAGAAAGTCACAATGCTGGAGTAACTCAGTGGGTCAGGCAGCATCTCTGCACAGCATGGATAGGTGACTTTTTGGGCTGGGTTTCATCTTCAGGGAATAGTCCAGACAAGACCTATGCATGTTCTCCAGAGATGCTGCCTGACCCACTGAGTTACTCCAATATTTTGTGTCTTTCTATGGTTTTATGTAACATCCCCACCAGCTTGCAGAAATAGTTTTGTTTATGTAGTTTATTGTCGTGATCCACTTCCGTGATGAGCTCACAAATAGTCAGCTAGGTTATAGAAACATAGAAATTAGGTGCAGGAGAAGGCCATTCGGCCCTTCGAGCCTGCACCGCCATTCAATATGATCATGGCTGATCATCCAACTCAGTATCCCATACCTGCCTTCTCTCCATATCCTCTGATCCCCTTAGCCACAAGGGCCACATCCAACTCCCTCTTAAATATAGCCAATATAGGGTTGGGCGCCATCTTGGATCAATTATCTTAAGACTGTCATTATTTCTAGATGGCCAGTGACGCATGCTCCAAAACAACACTCCCTCCATCCCTGTATAACCTGTCAGCACAGCAGCCCTGAAATGGAATCCCAGATTGCCACTAAACAAACTGCTCCAGGTAGTCTTTGTTACGTAACAGCGGCTAAAAATATCTCAGATTGATGTTATTTCAGTTGCGATGGATACCTGAAGTGACATGGTTTATGGAGGCTTTATAACCTCCATAAACAAGACTATCCAAAACTCTGGTGCCTGCATCCTAGTTCCCACTGAGGTCAGTCCACCATCATTCCTTCACTAACTGATCTCCCAGTCTAGCAAGGTCTCCGTTTTTAAAGGTGTGGGAAGGAACTGCTGGTTTAAATCGATGATAGACACAAAATGCTGGAGTAACTCAGCAGGACAGGCAGCATCTCTGGAGAGAAGGAATGGGTGAAGTTTCGGATCTAAAGAAGGGCTCAAATGGAAGCGTCATCCATTCCTTCTCTCTAGAGATGCTGCCTGTCCCGCTGAGTTACTCCAGCTTTTTGTGTCTATTTCAGTTTTTAAATGCTGTGTGTATACAGCTTATTGCGAGTTGTTCCTCCCCAACTCCAGTCTCCCCCATCCCTCGAACACACAACAATCCCTGGGTTCATTCATTATGGCATTCCTCACATCTCCAAACTCCATTGACCCAACCTTGGCAGCAATGCCTTTAGCTCCAGAATTCCCTTCCCAAGTCTCACTGTCTTTGATTCTCTCTCATGTAGGAAGGAGCTGCAGATGCTGGTTTACACCGAAGAAGATTACGCTGTCTTCTTCCACGTGTTCATTGAGAATGCAGTCCCTTTGAAATATTTATTTTTCAACTTCGTGAGGGCTGCCCTCGGGGATTTCAGGTTTGAAACAAGAAAGTTTGCTTTGCGCTGACATTCAGATTCTCACCTGCAAACCTCTGCACTTTTGTTCATTTAAATCGGAGTCATATTTCTGAGAAGCTGTGGCAAAACGGAGAGGACGAGGAGAAGCAGGGTGAATTCTCAAGTGTACAATCCAGGAATGAGCGTCTAATGCCCTCCCAGCAAAGGAATCATGTGGCACATGCATCTTGCAGGGTGGTGAATCTGTGGAATTCTTGGCCACAAAGGCTGTGGAGGCTGTCTATGGATATTTTTGAGTCAGAGATAGATAGATTCTTGATTAGTACGGGTGTCAGGGGTTAAGGGGAGAAGGCAGGAGAATGGGGTTAGGAGGGAGAGATAGATCAACTATGATTGAACGGCGGAGTAGACTTGATGGGCGAATGTCCTAATTCTGCTCCTATTTCATGATTAATTTGTGCAATTCTGGTCACCCCATCATAGGGTGGAAAGGATGCAGAAGTGGTTTATCAGAATGCTGCCTGAATTAGAAGGTATCACTTATAAAGTATATATAACATTCTGATTGGTATAGATAGGGCAGAAAGGCAGAACCTTTTTTTCTCCATGGTGGAAAAGTGAAAGACTAGAGAGCAGAGCTTTATGGTGAAAGGGGCAAACATTAGAGGAGGCAAGTTGGGGATAAGAAAGAATTTTGGGGTACGGTTTTTTTACACATTGCATGTGGGTGCCTGCAACACGCTGCCAGGGGTGGTGGTGGAGGCAGATATGATGGTGGGGTTGAAGAAGCTTTTAGATAGACACATGGGTATGCAGGGAATGCAAAGGGGAATAGTTTAACTTGGCACCAGGTTCAACATTGATACTGTGTGCCAAAGGTAGACACAAAAAGCTGGGGTAACTCAGCGGGACAGGCAGCATCTCTGGAGAGAAGGAATGGGTGATGTTTCAGGTCGAGACCCTTGACCCAAAACACCACCCATTTCTTCTCTCCAGAGATGCTGCCTGTCCTGCAGAATTTTGTGTCTATCTTGTGCCAAAGGGCCTGTTCCTGTACTGCACGGTGCTACTGCACATGGAGACACAAACAAAGACATCAGGAGATGTACGGCAGCTTTGTACAGAGTATCTGTGGTGATGTACAGAGTATCTGTGGTGAATGAGTCTACTGTGCTATTTAGGGAACAGCCAGGCTAGAGTTTAGAAGTATTCTTATTTAGCCGGTAACCGAAACCTGGAGAGTCCAGAACTTGATCCTGGTAAAAATAGAATATTATGCAGCATGTGTGATATTTTGAAATAAAAGATGGGAAAGGGAGAGATGATTTTGCATTGAACATCACACGATCATTTCAAACCAGGTAACAAACTTGCGATATTACACGAGTTACATCCAAATCCACATGCCCCACCTTGACCAAGTTCCATGGCGACATCCCAATGTTGATTTCACTGTGTATAACGCAGTTCTTTGTAGCACCAGTTGTAATCATACCCTTCACATTCACACGTAGACCTCTTCTGCTTGGTTTATCCAGCATCCAGCTTGATGCTGAACATTTGGGAGCAACTAGAAGGGTCTGCATCGAAGATAGACACAAAAAGCTGGAGTGACTCAGCTGGAGAGATGGAATGGGTGCCGTTTTGCCACAATTGGAGTACTGTGTACAGTTCTGGTCACCATTCTGTAGAAGGTTGCTGTTAAACTGGAAACGTTGCCAAGAAGATTTACAAAGATGTTACTGGATCTGGAAGAATTGAGTTCTAAGGATTAGCTTGGATGGGCTGAAGGAGGGTCTCGACTCGAAACATCGCCCATTCCTTCTCTCCAGAGACGCTGCCTGTCCCGCTGAGTTACTCCAGCTTTTTGTGCCTATCCTCGCTTTAAACCAGCGTCTGTAGTTCCTTCTACACAGAAGCATTTGCATCACGGTATCTGATCTCCACCACGGCTGTGCTTGGAGTTACTGATTGGGTAAAACACAAGAGGTTTTAGTGTGTATCTAGCTCATGTCTGAGAGCTCTGGGCTTCCTCGAAGACAATGAAGAGGCAGCTTCACCCCCGACCCAGGGTGTTTGATGAGACAGCGTACAGTCTACGCTTATCGATTTGGCTTAAAATCAATGGGAAGTCCAATTTCTGAGAGGCTGAGAGAGCACATCGTGTGAAACGGAGAGAGAGGCAAAGAGCAATGGAGAGAGAGCGAGAGAAGAGGGGTGAGGGGGAGGGAGGGGTGAGGGGGAGAGGAGGGGGTGAGGGGGAGGGGAGGGGTGAGAGGGGGAGGGAGGGGTGAGGGGGAGAGGAGGGGGGAGGGGAGGGGTGAGGGGAGGGGTGAGGGGGAGAGAGGGGGGAGGGGAAGGGGAGGGTGAGGGGGAGAGAGGAGGGGTGAGGGGGAGAGGAAGGGGGAGGGGTGAGGGGAGGGGTGAGGGGGAGAGGAGGGGGGAGGGGAAGGGGAGGGGTGAGGGGGAGAGAGGAGGGGTGAGGGGGAGAGGAAGGGGAGGGGTGAGGGGAGGGGTGAGGGGGAGAGAGGAGGGGGAGGGGAGGGGTGAGGGGTGAGGGGGAGAGGAGGGGGGAGGGGAAGGGGATGGGTGAGGGGGAGAGAGGAGGGGTG